>PYHW01010828.1:0-42506 GCA_013186435.1 Turdus rufiventris | reverse complement strand
TAGACTCAAAAGAAAAGACCAAAAAAGGGTGATTTATTCTTTAAGTACATAAGAGGGGAAAATGCTAGAGAAGAAGACCTGAAGCTAAAAGGCAAGAACACACAACAAGCTAACACAAGAGCAAAGAGATCCTAGATAGGCAAGAACAAATTCAAACTGTAATTCAGAATATTTCTCTCCTTTAGAGTAGGAGGAGTCTGGAACATCCTTCCAAGTCACATACCAAGATAGCCATTTCATTAACTGTTTATATCATGTGAGTGTCTGCAATAAAAGAAGACTACATTCATTGACCCACAAAAGTTTATCCAAGCCTCCATTCCTAATGCATATCTTTCAAAAATCCATGCAATATTTTTTAGCTACTCATGTAGTTCCCTTTTGATTTAGTTTTTAACTGCATTTCTATTTAGGAAACTGCATTCTGTTCCAGAGTTGAAATGTGTGCAGCCATTCACCCATTGGACCTCTCTGTGCCATGAGCTGCAAAATAAGTTTCTGGGCTATTGGCCATCTTTTGTTCTTGTGACTCCCAGTTAGCAGAGTCAAAAAAGCTACCACTTTGCAGCTTATGCTGTGAAGAGAGAGAAAACATTTTAAACACTGTGCAGGTTTCCTGTGTCAGTGGTGTGACCCTTCTTTGAGCTCATTTCTGTAAATGTGGCTACAAGACACTCATCTTGCTGGTCTTCAGCGGCAAAATAGTTCTTGCCTCTTACTTGCTGATCTAAGGTATTGCATTGAAAGTTCACATTGAGGGAGTTTTCCATAAATCCTACTCTCTATCACTTTTTTCCAGAAAATAATCTTCTCTCCAGTGAACAGAGCTTGTGCTTGCTCAGGAACATCAACTTCCACTTGGCTGCATTGAAAAAAATTAAAACTCATTTTGCTACTTTTTAATTTAACTAGGCAATTATATAATAATGATGTAATAGTGTTTTTCTCTTGTCATTATACAGTTGCCCATGAAACTTTGCATCAATGATTTTATTATAAGCCTTTCTTACCAGTCAAGATTTATATTATCCCATATATATATATTATTGGTTATTACTGGATTAAGAATCAATTTCCAGCTCCTACAGGAAAGCTGATTTCCAAACCCTGATTTCCAAAATCCTTATATGTAGCTCATAATATCTACCTCTCTATGGAAAAAAAATTAAGCTTCTGTGCCATCCAGGTTGTCCACAGTCAGTTGCATATAAAACTGGTTTAAATCAAGGGATTACTAAGACAAATATGTGGAAAAAAAGTAAATGGAGGCTGTTTTAATATAGCTATCTTTACCAGCTGTACCCCTCATCCTAGCAAAACCAGATAAGACTTCCAGTCCAACACTGGTATTAACAGTGACTGGTATTAATGAGTTTTTTGTTTCCAATTCTTGTTGACAAGAATGAACCATTTTAGATTAACCATTTTGTTATTTTTTACAGAATGCATGTTACAGTAATTTATCTGTAGTTCACTAGGTAATTTATTTTAGTATGTGAACTACACTGGCAGAGCTCCAGTCCTTTTGAATATCCCAACTTTCTGTATTTCATTTGTACAATGTAAATATAATGATGTGAACTCTGTGTTATCTAGCAAGTCACTACTTTTTTGTTGCCAGTTGACTTTCTTAGCCTGTCAAAGCAATATCAAATACTAAACAATTAGGTTATCAGCATCTCTTATTATTAGAAACAAAAGAGATGTTACTGTTTGTCATGTAAACATTCTATAAATGCCCACTTGTTTGAAACCAAAATAAAAGATATTTCAGTCCTGAATACATATATATAATATCATTTTTAGGCATATTTTTATTTGTGACCATTCCCTGTGTCTCTGAATCAATATTACCTATGCAGCAGTAGTACGTTTCTAGTACAGTATTGTTCTTCTCCTCTTTTCCTACCCCCAGTTCCATGAAACAAATTAGGATCATTATTAAAGGAACATCCTAAATTCTTTAGGTTCATAGCCCAAGTCTGAAGACATGTATGTTCAATAGCAGATGTTTGCATTACAGCTGCTTTCAATAGCACCGCACTTTGTGTTCTTTTAATTAATTAATTAATGCATTAGGAAGTTGTGGTTTTGAAGCTTTATGTTATTTGAATATATTTTGCTCAGTATCCTAATATGAGATATTCAATCACACTGCACCTCTCTCATGCCTAAATGATTTCAAGCAAAGTTGTTTTTTTATAAACCGCATCTGATTTGGTATTCCCTTGTTTTATTTTTCTTTGTTTTCTCACTTATTTTTTTTTTTTAACAGGTGATTATCCAGCTCCTCGTGCCGTTCTAACTGGTCATGACCATGAAGTTGTCTGCGTGTCGGTCTGTGCAGAGCTGGGACTTGTTATCAGTGGTGCTAAAGGTCAGAAACGTTTTTATTATTTAAGTCTTAACATTTTTAGGGGTTTTTTTAGTGGTATTTCTCAGACTTCCCTCAACCCACACATGCTTCGATTATCCCTAAGGTGTGTTGTAATTCTAGGAGAATCTGAAGCACTTTTCTCTGAAAATTGTTATTTACTATCTGCACTTACAATTTTAGACACAAATTAAGTTGATCATTCCATCCAACCATGAGTTAATGCAACTGTTCTGGAACCAGATCTCGAAGAGTATTTTATAAAAATGCTTGCAATATTTCTAATGGCATCTAGTGATTTTGAAGAAACCCATTGATAAGACATGTATTTCAGGGAGGGCCGGGTCAAAATTCTCCACCTTGATCTTAATTAAGAGATAGTTTGTAGGACTGACCTCAGTTTCCAGTGAAGCAGAATCAATTTGCTTGGGATCTGTCCAGTAGTGCTTTTTGCGATGTTTTCTGAATAATGAGCAGTTGAAGGTTCTCCCTGTTGTCTATGGAACTAAGAGCACCCAACAATTGATAACACAAGTGTTCAAAATACTTTTTCAAGCCTGCAGCAATACCCTGTATGACTGGTAATCAATGTAAATAAAGCAGCAGCCTCAATGAATGTTTGCTTCATCCTTCCTTACTCTGTTTCTCCTTGATTTATTCCATTTCACCCATTTTATCCTACTTCTATTTAATTCCATGTCCACTTTTTTCCACCACTGTCCTCTCTCATTCAGCTTCTTAACTTGTCAAACTGCATGTCTTTTTTCTTTTGCTATTTTCCTCTCCCTCTCCCCCTTTTCTTTTGGTTTCTTTTGTGCTACATCATCTCTTTTCCCTTATTATTTCCTTTCTTTGCATCACCCTTGTATTTTGACTTATTTGTCTTCCTTTCTCATTTCCACTCTACTCATACATTCAATCCAGTGACTTGCTATCTCTATCTATTGTGATGCTTGTTTCAGTCATCCCTATGGATATCTTTGTACTAATTTTTAAATTTGCTGCTTCTGAGGGTAAGAAGGATGTGATGCTTGCTCTGCCAGCTTTTGCTCACAGCTGCGCTCCTGGATTATCGCTTTTTATACTGTCTTGGAGCTCAACATTTATTTTTAAAGCTGAGTGTGAAACTTTTGAGTAAAGCCATTTTTAACAGGAAATCCTAATGGGTCATTAACTCTTGTAATGGCATACTACATAACAGTCATAGGCAAAGTCAGAACATTTACGAAAAGAATGTACAGTGATGCTGGAGTTAAATCTTTTTCTTGAAGCATTGCTATTTCTTACCATTTAAGGCCGCTTCATACACTCCATAGTAGCTGCCATAGTAGTCCACCGTTTCCAACTATCTTTTTGCAAATTTCCTCTTCTTAATATAGATTGAATCTGAACTCGGTTATCTTCTGATTCATTAAGTATTGGCTGCTTTCATAGCTTACACATTTTTAGAGGTAAAAGCTGGTGGAGAACCAAAGGTTTTAAAATCAAATTCAGAATATGTTTATAGTTGATCAAGAGAAATGGAGGCCCAGTCTGTCTCTTGAAGTAGTCTTCCCATGTTCTCCTTTTGAAACTTTAGACCATATAAAAATGCAGAGGTATATATTTTTTTAATTGCTATTTTCCAAAATATGCCTTTTCAAAAACTTTTTCTTTAGATCTGTTAGTTTCAGTCCCTTTGCAGCTTCTTAGATTGTATCTCATGACAGTGTTGCATTGACCTTCCATGCAGTCTGAGCTCAGCCTCTGCTTCCTGGTGGGCAGCTGTTCCTCTGGAACTGGCTGTGATGACACTTGCAGCACTTGAGAGCCTACTGAAGCAGAAAGACAGCACATTTAGGACTCATCTGTGGAAAATCTTGTGAATCAGGTTGATGTTTCAACGTTCTTACCCAACAAACCCAAAAAACAGTGGTCAGTCTGTATATCCTTACAGTGACTTCCTAAATCAGATGTGCCTTTTGTGCCATGATCATTCAGCTACAAGGGTATTTTCTTTTGAAAAATCTAACCTGATAATTATTCTAAAGGTGAAAGCATCACTTTTTGTAATATCCTGGCATTTCAATATTTCCAAAGCTGAAACTCAACTATTTCAGAAAATAATTTCCATTGCAGTGCTATCTCATGGATGCAGCCAAACGTGGAGTCCCACTGCATAAGACTTTATGCAAACACAGATAAAAGCCTGTATCAGAGGGTTCACAGATAAATGCACTGATGCTGATTCATTCTACCTGGGCAAACCCAGCTGCTGTGTGAATTTCAAAGAAGTTAGAAGGCCTTAACATGAAGTGGCTGAGTCTGCCAATATGAATTTACTTTCAGGGTCATGAACCAGTTGTATAAGGAAGAGATTACTCTGCTGTCCAGGATTATCCTGTGATTCATAAAAGAAAAATTTAGAATTTCCTGTGACTAATTACATTTATCAGAGAAAAGACCCTTTTTCTTAGTAGGAATACAGATCCCGCTTTAAAAAAAACATTTTTCTCATTGCTCTTGAAATATAAATAAGATTAGTTTTGAATCTTAAAATGTACATTGTAGATTTCATAGCTGTTTGTTTCTTTCAAGAGTGTAATAAAAAGCCATTAAAATCTTATATTAAAATTTCTTGGGGCAAATGGAGTTACAGTGTGACCTCCTAAAATATCTTACAGTCCAAGTATCATTGTGAGTATGTCAGCTTTCATATGACTCCCATTGCTGAAACAAATCGGGACTGAAATCTATGTATATCACATGTTCATTGGGGGAGAGGATCTACAGGAACTGCCATTGTCTATAGGAGAAATATGCAGTAATATGATTACATGCCCTATGGGAGTTGCTCCCACAAGTCTCTGATAGGGCCACATCTGTTTAATGTGAATGGGCAGGCTAAAGAGAGTTCATGTTGTTGGAGAAAATGAATTCTTGGGAAGAGGAAAGAGCATTTCAGAAGACAGATCAAGGAAAACTCCTACCAGTCTAAGTAAATAATACACTTCTGGGCATATTGCATTTATTTTCTTAATATACTAGCTCTTGCATTTCCTTTTCTATTGTGTGTTTTAAATTTTTTAAGTAAACATTATAGCTTCTTATATCTATGCAGCACTAATGTGATACAAATGTGTATTATGCATCATTTTTGTGCACAGACTGTATCTTTTGTATAAACAGCAAATGTAATATATATTATGTTTTCCTATACAGAAGGTCCTTGCCTAGTACACACAATTACTGGAGACTTGCTGAGAGCCCTGGAAGGAACAGAAAACTGCCTGTACCCTCGCCTAATTTCAGTATCTAGTGAAGGTCACTGCATCATCTACTATGAACGAGGACGGTTCAGCAATTTCAGCATTAATGGCAAACTCTTAGCTCAGATGGAAATCAATGATTCAACCAGGGTAAATCTAAATGCAAACAAGCATTTATTGTGTGCTGCCTTTATTTATTAAATAAACTCAATTTATTTGCCAGATGTTTTAGAGGAAATCATATATGTAAAATTTCTGCTTTGGTTAACCCATTCAAACACATATCCTTTCATCACCATCTCCAACTATGAAAATGCACTTAAGCTTTTCCAGAATAAATTAGAACAAATAGTTCATGAGCCCACAGTGTTCCCAGAATTTTTATTTGGAGTTAAATTTCAGTGGGAAATATGTCTTTGAAACAAAATGCTCTGAAAAGTCCTCATTCTTCATTTATTAGCCAAGACATGAATTCATGCCTTCGGGGCTCTGCTCTGACACTAGCGCTTGAAGCAGCATTAGGAATGCAGATCGCTGCTCTGCTTTAGGTGGTAGTGGTGGCACTGAGTATTGTAGAACAAATCATGGTATGTAGAAATGTGTTGAACTCAAATATTGGCAGATTCAGTCAAGGAGCTTATTTGTTATCTATCATGTTTAATGCCACACAGTTGTTTTTAAAATTTGATGATACAAAATTTGTTGGTTTATTTTTGCATTAGGGAGAAAGATGAGAGGAAGCATTGTGCTTCAAATTTAAAGTGGGCAGAACATAAGAAATGCTTTAAAGTCAATTCAAGTTTTAAAATACTGATCCATTTCCATAAAGGCTAACTGTGTGCTTGGGATTTTTTGGTTTTTTTTTTTTTTTCTCCTGAAGGCCATCCTCCTGAGCAGTGATGGGCAGAACCTGGTGACAGGAGGAGACAATGGTGTAGTGGAAGTGTGGCAGGCCTGTGACTTCAAGCAGCTCTATATTTACCCTGGCTGTGATGCTGGCATAAGAGCTATGGATCTGTCTCATGATCAGAGGTGAATTTGTCATTCATATTTGTATGTAAATACTAAAATTCCAGAAAGAATACATCTCCATGAACTTTGAGTACATGTATGAAATTGTTAACAGGATGTATAAGAAACAATCACTCCAGTTGTTTTCCTGTTAATTTATCTGATTCAACGCTTACTCTGATGCTCGAGTCTCATAATGCAAGCACTTAACATCATAGTGAGGTCTCATTTAATTGAAGTTAGTAAGCCAGACACTCAGCTAGCAAAATGTGACTAAAATTGCATTAACTTAAGAACAAAGGAATAGTCAGATTGGATCAGATAGCGCCTATTAAATGCCTTAAAACCAATTGCAAAAGTTTGAGATACATTTCTGATTTTCAGACAAACTTAAGAACTTCAGACAGTGTTGCAGAAAGTGCCTTGTACTTTTAGTTTTTTTCTGTCAATGAAAAACCATAGCTCGAGAAGGCAAAAGAGAATTAACATCAGCCTCTGATATCTCTTTCAGAACTCTGATAACCGGCATGGCTTCTGGCAGCATCGTAGCTTTTAATATAGATTTTAACCGGTGGCATTATGAACATCAGAACAGATACTGAAGCGCAGTGAAGAACTGAAAGCCCAGGTAAAGCTGAGAGCACAAGTGCTGCAATGAAAGGTGTAGTCTCTGGTGGAAAACCACGTCTGCATTGACCTCCGTTGTACATTCCATTACACCCAGCAATAGCTGTACATTGTAGTCAGCAACCATTTTACTTTGTGTGTTTTTTCACAACTGAACACCAGCTGCTGAAAAGCAAGCTTGTATCATGTAAATTATATGAATTAGGAAATGTTTTGGTAATTATTTCATATATCTTTGTTTATTGAGAAAAGGTAGTAGGATGCGCCACAAGAGACTTTTGAAAATTCTGGGGAACCTTGTGTCCAGTTATTTCAATGTTTAGGCTTTGAACCTAACATGCATCCCATCTCCAGCCTCTTTTCAAGCTGAGATTAAAAAAAATATGTTTGATACTTTGTACATCAGATGCACATCTTAACTTTAAAGGGATACTTTTGTAAAAGTAAAACCTTGTATAAAGAACAAAACTGTTTCTTAATTTTATTGTGGAGTTACAACTTGCATGTACTTTAAACCTGATGTCTTGAAGGAACAGGTGCATTCACACAAATCAGACTGGAGATCTGCCTAAGGGTACAGCTTGTGTTAAAGGGTTGAATTTGGGAGCAAATAGTAATTCTGACATTTTCACCAACACATTTTTCACTTTTTGAATCTAAAGTTTACCCCTCTTAAGTGGAGTTCTGCTCACGAAGCATTTGGATAAAAAGCCATCATTTGCCATATTTATACAATAGAAATTAATTTCCTCCCTTTAAAATTTAAAGACTAGACAGAAAGGGAGCAAAGAGGGAAGTTCAGTTTAATGCTTTGTAATGCTCAATGATTCCCAATACAGACAAAGTGCTATACTTCTGGAATATTAACATTTGGCATATAAATCATGGGCAAGAGAGCCCCCACTGTTTTTTTCCCCCTTATTTGTAATCTGAGGAGCTTGGTTTATTTGACAGCCTTAGCTTAATTTCAAAGGTGACTGAGGTTGTTTTTTTCAGTTCTTCTGAAAATCTCACCTGAAGCCACTCAGACTAAGGCACTTCATCTTTTACAATACTGTAATGGTAACTATCAGAATAATTTTCTGCACATTGTACTGATCAAATTACACACCCAGGGGTATATACACTTTAATTCATGTTTCTTCTTTGTATATTTGGTGACTGTATTGTCATAGATGTACATATTGTGTCGGTAGGGCTATGAGGCATGTAACAGGAATGTAATTTTCTCAGAATTTACACTCACTTGCAGTCATTTATTTAAAAAGATAATGGATTCTTTGTATTGGCACTTTGCACCAGGAACATATCATTATTTATTGATGTGATTACTTATTTGTTATCCACCTTGTATTAGTAAGTTTAGCCCTGAATTTCCTTCTTCATTGTTGTTTGTATTTATAAGATTTGGAAATCCTGGGGATCAGCGTAATGATTAAGTTATTCATCACCTGTCTGTAAGCAATATCTTGAGTTTGTAGCTTAGAATTGGGAGACTATTGAACATCTGGAAGACAAGTTCATTTCATCTTGAGATCATGGTGAAATATTTTGGATATATAAATTCCTTAAGCTATTGTAACCATGTTTTATTGCAAAGATGTAAAATACGCCAGATGTGTGTGAGTTGGAAATCAAAAAGAAAAATAAAATATGCAAAGAATTCAGTGATTGTTTTTCATTCCAATGCAACTTTTTTCAAAGCATTTCCATCATCATTATGAACAAACAATTATTTTTGAGAAATTCTTCTGCCCTAATTATATGCCAAAAGTTATTCACTTCTGGGTGGTTTTTTCCTGGGGTCTCAGAAATAAAACCCCACAGGTTACAGAGAGACCTCTGCAACTCTTTTGATTGTCATGAGAGAAGCTACTAAAGTTACTTTGTTCAGCAGACGTAAAAAAGAAGAATAAAATCAAAGCCTCAAAGGATCCCTGTGAGCAGGAAATAATCTTATGTATAATTGACCTCACAGAGAGCAGAGATCGGATGACGGAAGTTTTGGGTATCTCTCACTATCTGATAACGTGGAATAAATCTTATTTTGGGCCTTGAAAGTTAGATATCTACACTACCTGCACAGCATAACATAACAGGTTGGGTAAGTTACCTTTTGAAGATACTGAGGACCCTACAAAGATTACAGCGAGTAAGTGGAGATATATGTACATCTATATGTCAGATGTCTAATTTAACGTGGCAATGGTAAGCAAAATACTTTCCTAATAATTAGAGAACTCCCAGAATTTTTTCTAATTCTCAATAGCTGAATAGCAACCAACATTTTAATATGTTACCCTACTCATTTCCTTTAATTTTAGGAGTGTTCTTTAAATAATTATTAAAATAAGCCAATGTTTGAGAACCTTATTAGAATATAGCATATATTTTAGCACATATCTGTTTATATCAAACAGCTTTTGAAAGTATAAAAACCTAACTTGATTGCTTTGAAGCTGTAGGAGATATGAGAAGAGAGGATTGGTATGTTAATGGTGTCCTGTGAAACAGTTTATTGATATGTCACAACTTCATTCCATCATTATACAAGTGTCACCCATAATGTTGTATTTTACTCAACAAATTGATTTTAAAACGCACCATTTCAATTAAACAAAAAATGAATATTGCTATTATTTTAATTAATACTGTTGTTTTCATTAAGTCTCGCAGCACGGTGTTAAATACAATCTAGTCACAAATTGGAAGCTTTTGTGCCCACGCAAACCTTTACATAAGAAATTTGCCATTGGTTACCCTGTATTGCATTCATAGGTAGGGGTACCCCAGATTAATTAAAAAAAAAATTAATGTTACTACTACCACTAATAATAATAATAACAACAATTGTGCCAAGGTATTTAAATTCGTTTGTTTTATTTGTTGATTTGTGTTAATTACATTAGCGTACACCCATCTATTTCAGGGCCTCTTAAAGTAAACAGACAATATACTCAGATCTCCAGTTTATGTCACAAATCTTTTCCAACACTTCAGCTGCCCATTTCTGTCACACAGTAAATCTTGCCTTTTTTCTCTCTAGAAATTAGAGCTACTGTTCCCAGGGAGTGTCTGAGAGCTGCTTGTGGAACATGAAGCAGCTTTGGCCAAACCAGTTAAATGCAACTAATCTCTCAGCTAAGGGAGATGCAGCTTTAAGGATACAACTGTGCAACTAAAATATGCCTATGATGTAAATAAAGCACAGTTTTTGGCTGCCTTTCTGCCAGCTCACCCTAAGTTAAGCACTGGACTACAAGCCATTGCCTTCCAGGAAAAAAGATGCGACAGCTGTGAGGTGTATTCCTCATCCAGATCCTACCACTGTTGGGGAGAATGCTGCTTTCTCTACATGAGCAATAATAAAAGAGAGGCTTCTGCATATTTACCCCAAGGAAAGACTAGTTAGGCTCAATTTACTGGGAAAGCTTTGGATAAATAATGATTATGTTGATAGAGAACCTCGCAGGTTGTGTGTGCAGAGCTAAAATGCTGCCTGTGAGCAGCAGTTTGGAGAATGCTTTTTATAATGCAGTGCATCAACCCTGCTGACAAGCAAGCAGGATGAAGCAAGCCTCATGCTCCCAGGGATAAAAGCATTTGAAGCAGACACAAGGAGCGAAGGGCTGACTTATGACAACAGCAAGAGAACCACCTCCTGATACAAGATGTTTAGTACATATGAATATTTCATTTGGATCCTTAAAGCTGGAGTTTATGCTTACAATTTTCAAGGGCTTTACTGTGGACTGGTTTTATTTAGGGTTTGGGGGGTGGTGTGTGTTACTTGCTAACTCTAAAAATACATGGACTAAATCTGGTATTTAAAGCATAAAAAAGTACTGGACATTTATATGTCTGTGCAATACAGTACAGTTTATGGACTCCCTAGCCTAGTGACTAATTTTGCAATATCTACAGTTGCAAAATATTTGAAATTGGTAAGAAAAACAAGCCTGGTGGTTGCTTTCTTATAAAGTTTATAAGCTGTGGCCATATAATTAGTTTACATAAGGATTTAAATAGATGAAAATATGCCAAACAGCTGAGTTTAGTTCATGGGTCTGTCCATGGTGAACAACCACATTTTGGACACTGGAAAAAAGTACATTTCAAGATACTGACATGAAAGTGACTCTTAATTCTTCATCAAGAGAGTACTCAATATTAGATGGATTTCTGTCATGAAATCATAGTAATTCCTTTTACACATTTGAAAACTCATCAAAACTATCAAGTCTATTTATCCTTCACAAATTATTGTGATAGTAAATCTCATTATTTTAATTAATACATAAATTACTTGTAAACTACAATTTTCAACAGGATAATGCCACAATGAAGACTTGTAATTTGATTCATTTTTCCTTTTACTATATTGACCAGGATTTTTAGTTTTAATCAAGTTGTTTGTTTTTTTTTTTAAAGGCAAAAATCATTAACTCAAAAGATAAGCCATCCATACCCTTTAAAATCTTTGAGGCAAATTACAGAATACACTGCCTGGAGACATTTTACATTAGCTGAAAATTTAACCTCAAGCATACAGAAGTTAAGTAATCCCTATTATTTAATTCATATTTTTCGTGGAGACATAACTGACATATAGAGTATTTTCACTGGGAACTTCTAGAATAATACAGTTCCACCTCTAGAGTCCCTCAGGTAATTTATTTGCCTTGCGTAATATTCCAAGCTAGCAGAATTTCTACAAAGAGTCCTCAGCTCATTTCAGAGGACCAAAATGCCACCAACCAGTGGGCAGAATGGACTCAGTTTGTCCTGGAGATGAATCACTTATGTCTTTCTCTGGCCTGGAAAATTTGAAAAGTGTGTTCCTTGTGCACTGGACGCTTGCTGGAGTTGCCAGGGGCAGGGCAGGGACAACACCAAAGTCCACCTAAACCTTCATTTGCAGCTGGACCTCATGGGACTAAGTATTTATGTGTGTTCAGGTACAGGCTGGCATTTGAACCATGCATTGCAGTAAATGATAAAAAACAGCTTTCATGGATTTCCAGGCAGGTAACTAGCCTAGGTCTTTTATAAGACTCACAGAAAGGTACATAGTGGTGACTGAAAAATATATTATTGATGAGAAAAACAGGAAGATATAAAAGGCAATCATATAAATGTCACAACAGATGAATGTACAGTAACATTTTAGACAGAAGAATTTTATTCCAAAAGACCGGAATCTATCTTTCAGTTTAATGAGTATCCTAAGTGCCAGTGATGATGTATAGTGACTGCAGATCTTTTGCATATGTTCTGGGCTTGTCCAGAGTGACACACAGTTGGCAACAGATGATAATTATGAATGCATACAAAAAACGCATATAATCCTTTTGCAGCCTAGAATAACTCATTTGCAAGACTGGTTTAGGAGGCACTGTGGTCACTCTTGTCTAACACTTCACACTCAGTGAACTTTAGAATACTTCACCTTAAACTTTTCAGTCTAATATTGATCTCAATGCCTTTTGACATTTGGACAGGGGAGATTTTATGAAAAGCTTGGATTTTGAAATGCATCTCATACAATCTTAAATAATGAGTTCAACATAATGTGGTCATAGGTATAGTAAGTATTATTTTCTGTTATAAAGTTAATCTTCTCTAAACGTGGAAAAACATTGTAAAAGAAAAAGTAACTTTTACATGTAAAATAATTTCTGGGAGGACTCTGGAACTTAAGGGGGATTTTATAGAAATACCTTCTCTTTATGTATGGACAACAGCTAAATAAGGTTTAGAACAGCAACAGAAAAAATCCCAGGTTTCATTAGAAAAAATCCCTGGTAATGCTAGATGTGCCTACAGGGCATAAGCTGAGCAGCAACTGGGTCATGTGAAACAGAAAACAAACACGGAGAACACAGCAAGGTGCTTCAACAGTCCTATTTCCTCATGGGATAATAAGAATGGACAACTCATCCCTTGCCATGGCTTTCCAAGGCTTTGATAAAAGCACCACATTGTCCTCTTCTCAAAAGAAAGGCATCAAGTTGGCCTGAAGAAATCCCACAAATCACTGCTGTTCAACATTCTATTTCCTGAAGTAGGAATATCCAGATGAAAGAAATTGGGAGCAGCAGCACCACCATCATCTGAGTAACACAAGTGCCCCCAGCTTCCTAACAAGTAAAGCCATGTTGCTGACAAGCACCCTATTAGCTCTGTCTTTCAAAGCCTTATCTAGGGAGACTGCTGTGAAATCAGGGAAGAAAATAAGAATTCAGCTGTCATAACAGCCTGAGTGAATCACCTGCCTAAACTCTCTATCTTCAGAAACCACTCACTGTAACTGTGAAGCGGATCTGGAGAGCCCACCTTCATGCTGGTTCCAGCTGATAAGTAGAAAGTGACACTTGGTAATGTCAGGCTAAATGCTTCTCAGAAAGCTCATATCTGAATTAAGGAAAGACCAGATGCATTCCTTGATTCCACAAACAAGTTCACTTTTCCTTATCTATCCACTACACTAAAAATCAATGTGTAACTGAGAATGTGAAGGCTAAAGGGACTCAAGACACTTATTACACATGCTCAGTGCTATTTATGGTAGAAAATTACACTTGCTTACAACACAGCTGTAAGAAAATATTTCATGAAAATCGAAAATTGTTTCATATGTTTCAAAAAATTATCATCACACAGATCTTATGCAAAAGAAGACTGACAGGTATTTAGATATAAAAGAGAGACATTTTGAATGTACTTTACCACTACTAAATCCAGTTTACCATTCTACACTGGCTTAGAAGCCTGGTTAAATTCTAGAGGACACACTTCATGGTGACATTTATCTGTATATCACACTTGACACTTAATTTATCATAGTTTTCTCTGTGTCTTCCAGCAGAGAAGACGACTAGGCTGAAGTCTGAATTTCTAATAAAAGTCTAGTGTGACCCCCTGAATTAAATCAAATAATCATTAGCATTTGAAGTGTACCATCTTGTAAAAAACACCTCCCGAAGACTGAAACTCAAAGCTTGCTGGTTCCTGTCTAGTGTGTCCCCAAGTGAACTGATTCTCGCTGAGGTGAGTTCGTGTCTTTGAGCTGCTTACCAGAGCACAGGTGGGTTTCAAGTCCATAGGCAGAGACCTGCTCTGCATGGAAAGGCACCCACAAAATCCAGGATATTTTTCACCCAGTGCTTCTGTTGTCGAAGATCAGATACCCAAATCTGTACAGGCCACCAAAGGGCACCTTTATTGCAAATGGAAATAAGTAAATAGCACTTGTGGAAAGGGAGCTATTGAGATACCTGACTTCTGTGTCTAAGATGCATAATGAGAGAAATCTTTCTGTGGTAATACATACTTATTTCTCTCCACCTGTAGCAAATACAGCCTGGGGTGACTGGCTCAGAAGGAAATACCTCGTATCTATAGAGGTTAATGCATTATAAACCAGTGTTTTTCATCCAGTCCCTCCTTTCCATTTGATCCTGACAAATTTGGACTCTCCCTGCCCTGCAGGTATGGCTCGGCTTCTGCTCCCACCTGTCAGGTAAAGTGAATCAGGAAGTAGAAAGAGATACCTTCCCCCCTTTTTTTTTGTACCCCACTGTCTTCATTCTTGATTAGATGCGTTCTTTGGATGTATTAAAGCTTAGTCACTCTATCCAACCATCACCTCCCAGAGCTGTGTTATAGCTATCCTCAGAATAGTGTTCAAGGGGACAATGTGTAAAAAGGGGGAAAGTTAAAGAGGAATACAAGGACCTCAGGAGTGGGAGAAGCTACAAAACCTGGCATGTTCTGCTGAGAATGGGCTGTCCTGGGGAACGCAACCTAAGGCACTCTACTGTGTACAAAATAATACTTCCAGGAAGCATCTACTTCAAGTCAGGTAAATACAGGCAGAGGAGGCTTTCTGGTTGGATCTTGGCAATGATAGTTTCAGCATGATTTTCTGTCTCCTGTGATCCTAAGTTCCTGTAACCATGATTTCTCTTTGTACATTGTAAATGAATAAATGGATTTGCATTTTACTGTATAATGATTTGAATCAAAGTTGATTTCATACAACACACTTGCAACAAAGAATCCCTTACATGGGATACAGCAAATTCAAGCCACAAGAGGAGTGTGAATAAGTGCTAAATTCACCAAAATCCTGTTGAAGATATTCAAAGCATTCAGCAGCCCGCTGTAAAAGGTGAGCAAGCAATGATAAGAGAAGGTGAAGATAAGGTGAAGAAGTGGCTCCTAGATACCAGTAATAGTCAGAAAAATTCCCTGGTGTTTGAGGACCAAGCTTGGATGTGTCCTTAGCTGGTGCAATTTCTGATAATTCAAAACTAAGTGAAAGTCTTAACACACTGGGGAGTTCAGGGGCCGCAGCAGAGGCTGCAGCCAGACCTATGATCCGGGCAGAGGAAGGGAAAAGTGGAAAAGAGAGAAGCCTCAGCATATTCCAACAGGTCTCTCATCTAAGGACAGGATGCTTATCAAAGGACAAAAATGAAAATACAACATCATGCCCTAATGAGAATTCTGAAAATACCATATATTTTCTGTATTTTGTAACTGCCTTTTAGGCTCAATTGCCTAATGAATCATACAGCTTTTACATTATCCCAGTTTCTGTTCCTTAGCCATAGAGCACAGATGCAGCAAAGAGTTAGAGTGAAAGCAGAATTAATTTGCTAAATAATTTAACTAAGCAGGGTGAGCTAAGTAGGTTCACACAAAATGAAATTCATTATGGCAAGTGGGCCTTACAGATCGCACAAACACCTGCCTGAAATACCTGAGAAACTCCACAGAGGAAATTTCAAAATCGCCCATGATACTGTAAAAATTGTCTTGTGTAAACTGTTGTACATTTTATTTTTTAGATTATGTTTATTTTATTGTTGGGGGGAAGAAAACTGGCTATTAAAAACATTTTATTTCAGTCCAATGTTTTTTGTAATTTTACTTTGTCAACAGATGGGGGGTATATTCCAAACACATAATGGCTTTATCACTTTTCAAATGCAACTGCTGCCAAATCTCTAACATTAGAGTAGTCTCTCAGCTGTAGCATTGTGAACAACAGAATAATTACATTGAGATTCACAAATGTTTAGAACATTTTAAATGGGAAAAAAATTATTCACAATTAGTATATTTGCATTGGGGTGTAGGTCTTGTCTGGTAATAATTCAACAAGCATTGTCATCAAAGTAGAATGGTTTGGGGATAATATTCATTAGGCAAAATGAGCTTCAAAAATGGCTGTTGACATTTGTTCTTAGTTAAGTCTGATACAGAACTGTGTAAAAGACCAAACACAATATATCACAATTTCTAATGTTGGTTTGAATTACACTACTGACATTTTATTATATATATTGTGTTGACCAGCTTTAAAAAATTTATGTAGTGTTTGTTTTGGAATGGAGGTAATTTCTGTGGCTATGGATTAGTAGTGCAGCTTGGCTTTTTCCCACTCTCTGTTACCCCAGGCTATAGCCAGGGAATAATTTTTGTTTGATATTGCCAACTTGGAATTTATAGGTGCACAGCTCAAACCACCAGTTGCCAGAGGCACTCATAAACCCTTCTTCCTAGCACAAACCATCAATATATAACCTGATCAGGAGCGTGCACTGAAAGTAATGGGTCTTTGTTTCCTTCCAGCTGCAAAGTGCCATTGCTGGCCATGCAGGATTTGGGTAAGAGGAAAGCAGTGGTAGTTACTGTTCTGTGACAGATGCCTCAGCAATTTCAACCTCTCATATTCCATGCAATGAAATAGCCTTACCTGGAGCTGTTCTACAGGGAAAATCAGGCCAAAACTTGCATTTGGTCTGAGACCAGAAGGATTCAGCAGTCAGCGTCTAACATGAAACTGTGAAGCAGAGGAGAGGTGAGTGGGAAGGTCCTCCTCCTCTCCTTCCCCCTCTGTTCAATCCAGACATTTCTGGCAAAGTGGAATTCCTTCTACAAATCATCAATTTTCAGAAATCTGACAAGTCTGGAAGAAACATCTTTTCATATAGCAATTTTATCAGAGAAAGGAAGCCCAGAGTTGTGTCTGTGAGGTGCTGATCTGAGATGTGAGGGAGTCCTTAATCCAGAGCATTATTTAACTGTCAAGAACAGTTTGAGGAAGACTGAGCAGGATCTGATGCTGGGGCGGGTACTGCACAGACTCAGGCATGGAAAGAGTTCACCCTTCATCAAGAATGTTCAAAAGAGGATTTTGTTTCATTCCAGTGGTAACAATAAGCCTCTCCTAAACCCCAGGAGTTATTACCAAAAAAAAAAAAAATTCAAGTATTGGTCCTTTATTCATATCTGTCATGGGAAGACCTTTGCAATATCAATGAAAGCTCAAGTAGGCTACAAAACTTATGCTGTATGGAGAGGAGATCTTTAATAAAGGCACAAAAGGAGAATGGATGCTAAGCATGATGAACATCTGCACAAGAACAAAGCAGTGAAAACCATCTTCACCTGCCCACACCTACAAATGCTGTGTGTGCCCTTCCTGCCACAGAAACAGGACAATATAGGCTCAGCCTTCACCATCTCCAAAGATTTAGCCAGAAATGTGGAAGAGTTGAAAAATACTTCAGATTGTATAATGCAGGAGATCATAAAACCAGTAGGAGAGTTTGAAAATTATTTAGATTTATGAGCTGATGGAAATTGCTTAGACATCCACACGGTCAGAATCTCTTCCATGAAGTCAAACTGCTTAAAGATCAAAGTATTTGTATCAACATTATCAGCAGGCATAAAAAAAAAAAAAANGGTCCTTTGTCTGCCCTCAAACTGTGAAGAGTTAGCAACTTTCAGTGCTATTGGGCAGGGCACACACAACAAACTTGTAGTATGGTCCTGGGGAAAGGACAAACAAGCACATGGATGGAACACCAAAAATGGGAAGAATTGCACACACCTTTGTTGACTTTTGTCTTCATATTTGTAATCTGCATGCTTCACATACCATTGTATGTGGAAGCTCTGAACATTGGGAAGTTTGCACATTTCCAGCAGCAGTGGTGCTTGACAAGCATGACTAAACTAATGCAGAAAATGAAATAAGCTACTGATATGCCTACATATGATATTCTACATCAGGTAATGAGGCTCCCACAAGTTAGAATATCGGGAATGACTCTCTGTAACTTCATGACTGTCACTTCAAGATGTAATCTCCATTGTGGTTGTTTATTAAATCCTGTACCAGTCTATATTTACTATGAACCCAATTCTCTCTCTTTTTTTTTTTTTTCTTTTTTTCTTTATAATAGAGGCTTTCAACTTCTGGAAGTTATTTCCTATACAAGGTTTGCCTTGTAACAAACCCAAAAACTGTTATGCTGAAATGTTGTGTGGAGAACTAAGCTTGCTCACAACAGGTAAACATTGCTACTACCATCCATAGGCAATGGTGCTTCAGTAATTCCAATGGAAAGATGAATGCCACTCTAATCCTGAGAAAACCACTCTCAAACACTTCTGTCCCAGAAAGACTAACCCTGCACAAGGCTGCAGCCTTATACTTGTAAGCCTCCCTCATTAAATTCTTTCCCTTAACTATTTCGCAACTCACTCTCAACACACTCCCACTCCTTTATTCTACAGGGCAATCTAATGTGAGCAAGATGATCAGCATGTCTGCGCTGAGGCAGGACCAAATTGAAAGCTACAGTGAGCTCAGCTGAAAGCAGGGAGAGAAAAGAGGGTTATTTTAAAGAAGTGTTCAGCACAAAAAAAATCTCCTCCAGGACACTCATCACCTGTAAAAGATCTCCAGATGGAGAGAGAACCCCCTTCTCTTATGACAGACTGGCTAGCAGAGAATGCAGCTTTACCGTAGTAAAATCCTGCAAATTCCCTCTGACCGTGGACATTATGTGGTTACACAGGACTCTGCTTGCAAGGTCAAGAACCACACATTTTCCTTCTGAATTATAATGTACATTGCAATGTGTCTTTCAGGATTTTTTCCTAAGTCCCTTCCCAGATATGATGGGAATGGACTTGCCTGCCATGCACCCACTGAAGTCATGGCCAGTTTCATTGCTCCCAGAGAAAGGTAATGGGGACCTGTTTCCAAAGCCCAAAGACAGCTCTGAACACAGAAGAAACATTTTGAAGTACAATCTGAAGTAGTACCCTAGAATATAGATTTAATGGAAGAAATATTCTCTAGATCTGAACAGTTTTACCTCAGATTCCCTGGAGATGAACTTTAACTCGTGGGTTTTTTTACACAGGTGTCCTTTCAAATTACAGAGAAGGAAAAGCCATTCCATTTTCCTTTGTGCTCACTCAGTTTCAGTCTGGGGCAGACATGGGACAGCCTTACCCAAAACAGCCTATTTTCAGCTGGCTCAGACATGATTATATGGGCTGCAGCAACATTTATGATTTCTATTCACACACCCCCTACAAGAATCATTCTTCACATTACTGTGTCACTTTTCCACACTGACAGTACTTTGCAATACAGGGGCACCTTCAACATAAGAGCTGTAAAGTATTCTGCAATACCAGCTTGCTTATGAATTAATTCTTGCTTGCACTGGCAAGCAATTCCTGTAGTGAATTAAATACCCCTTCCAAGACCCTAAATAAATTCATGAGACTGCAGAAATCATCTCAAAAGATATGTGGGATCCCTTGTCTCCCCAGACCTCTTCCTCCCCTCACAGATGTATGCAGTGTTGATTATTGCCTGTATTAAGATAAATTATATTTAGAAGACCTGAAGCTATACACATTTTTAAAGCAGACTGGCTCTGTGTCACTGTGTGAAGAAGCTGTTCTATGCAGGAAGTGGTTCACAGTTATTGCTTGCTTCTTTGCTTTGTTTTTATGTTTTTTTTTTTAAAAAAAGCTTCCCTGTAAAACTTGGGATGCAATAGAAATGAAGGAAACAAAGGATTTTTCAAATGGTGAAACCAGTCAGAACCCTGATTAATAGGAAAAATCCCAGCAGAATTGAATTCTTTGATTCTCACATTTCTCTATTAAGATAGACTTCCCAGGAAGCTCATTCTCACATCAGCAGTGTACCCGATATCCAGGGAGTAAATGAGCAGGAACTCACCGCAGTGCCAGACTTCTATCAGCCATTAGAGCAGCAAAGATTTACAGCATGAGACTGTGTAATAAACCACACTGATGGTGATAAATCAATTCTCAGAAGAGAGAGAAGAATGAGCTCCTCTGGGCTGGTGTGGTTAAAGCACAGGAGTGGACACCAAAAAAAAGAGAGCCTTGTGCAAAATGTAGATATACCATGATGATGTTGCTGTGTGAGCACTGCCAATTCATAAAGCATTTTCCTGCGCTGTCTTTCAAGTATGAGGTTTCCTTTTCTCTCAAGTATTCATGCCTGTGAAGGCCTCCGGCATTCTTAGGTAGGAGGTGCTGATGAAACACAGTTTTGCAATCATTTTATGAATAGGCAAAAATGTTTAAAAGGCATTTCAGTGTTTTACAGGACTGGAACACAGCTGGTGAGAAATATACATTTCTTGGGGGGAAGCATAACAATTATGTTTTAATGCAGAATGGTCTAAAGGTGAAAAGAGCACAATGTGACTCCTTTCAAGTTATGTGATAAGCTGGAACCACACATCTGCAAGAGACTTAACAGGAATAAAGTAAGCATCCTGATAAGAGATCTTAATCAACTATCATGAACTCACCAGCACATTCCACCCTCTTTAAAAAGGGAGGGGAAGAATTAACCTTAAATAGGACCAGCATTTCAGGCCGCTATTAGAGAAACTTTACAGCAAGCTGAAAAATGAGTTTTTCTCACTGATGAAAATGCAAATCTCATTTACTAGACATGCAAGAGACAAATCAGAATAGTGGGAAATATCTGCTTAATATCTTCAAACATCTGCTTTTAGAAGATCAGTCAAGAAACAGAAGGTGAATGGAAGGGTGTGCTGTGACCTATTTGTCCTTGGGAATAGGCAATGGGGAAAGAAGCAGAAGGTGGTAAGGTGTGATTCAGTTTGCACAACCCAAATCCCACATCCAAAGCAGTGCTAATTGTCCTCAGTTCCCTTTACTGACAAAGGAGATAGAAAGAGTTTCAAGAACACAATTCCTCTTGTTCTAAGGCAAACACTTAAAATAGATATCTCCTGGTTTAAAATGCTTGTTTCTCTCCTTTGTCTATAGAGAGAGTTCAGAGTCATTAACTCAATAAGTAGAAACATTTTAAGGTGGTATGAAGAATCTCATCCTGAAATTCATACCAGGATGAATTTTCTCTTCCAGATGTCCTGCCTCAGCAGTACCTGTCTCAATGCTGTGGTAATTCTTTACAGAAATGAAGCTGTTAGGAATAACCTCATCTATCTAAAGAAAGGATATTTGAGAACGATGCTTTGACCTCAGAATAGTTTTATACATTTCCATGTATTATTATTTCCATGTTCCTGTTCCAAGCATAAGCCAAAATTGATTGTGAAAATGGTCTTTTGCTTTTCTGCACCCAGCTGTTCACACACCTGCATGAAAGCCTTTGTTCTACATTTGAATTCTAAGTGCAAATGCAACCCTAAGGGATCTGAAATTTGGAAGTGGCTGTTGTAAAAACCTGAGAAAACTGCAAAGCTCCTTGCAATGTTAGTTATGAAACAATGCCCGCTTAACAGTGAAATTAGCAAAACTTTCTGGTATTTTGGCAAACTCTAAAATTTCAGATTCAAAAATGGGACTGAGTATACACTAACAAGCAAGTCATCGGCTGGGAGTGGAAAGCATATTGCTTCCTGCTGTTGATAAAATGCAACACCGTCTTAGAAGAAGGATTGCATGAACTAAATATTTTTACAAGAGATAGCAAGACAGGCCCATAGAGCTTAGTGACATTAAATGCTCATATAATATAAATATTTAACAACCTCTGCTTCCAAGAAGATTCAGTCCACATGAAACATAAATTAGGATGGTGTATCAAGAGCCTATTCCAGTATTAGCATTAATGAGATCTGAACTGCCCAGCCAAAGCCAAAATAACAAAATAGTTGCTAGAAAACAGCAGCTAATCTATCTGCCATGCTGTCTTCAGCTGTCTTATGAAGGTCTGAGTCCAAGCTGCAGTCAGCGATACTTACCCTAAAGTCAGAGAAGATTAGTAAGTCAGGTGTCCTAGTCCACAATACTGGGTTGAAAGATAAAGTGGAATTCATTTAATCTGTTAATCAGGATTCTAACATTCAAATGCCCTATCCTGAAGCTTTTTCTAACTGACATTGCATTGAATGATAAAGTTAATATCAGTTGACGGTTTGCCAGAAGCCATTAATATAAACTCTCAGTTTTGTTTCAGGGCTTGTTAATTTTGTTGTGGCCTTATAAGACAAAGAATCCAAGTAAAGAACCACCATGTTCCCTATTCTTTCTTTTCTTTCTTTTAGTAAAATTTTCTCCTCACACTTCTTTTTTTTTTAAAGAAGCAAAAAAATGAAACTAGACCTTTTTTTTATATAATACTCTGCACTGGTTCTGGATTTATTTTTGAATGTTGGTAAACTTTCCTTCCAATTTAAATTGATTAAATAGGTACAGCTGAGTAAATGGATAGTTAGGCTGTAAGTCACATGTTTTCACTTTTAAATTACATGTAGAAGAACACAGAGAAAATAAGCAAAGAAGAAAAAGTGTACAGAGAAGAGTTTTAGGATTTAAAAAATAAAATTTCATACAAGATTAGATTGCTGCCACATTTTGCTCTCACATAGCAGATGCTGTGATCAGCCATGGCTGACTTATTCACACCAGTGGCCTGGGATGCAGAGCATGCATCTCACTAAGTAGCTTTTTTATGTCCTTTGGAAGTATTCTGCATCTCATGTTACATCAGATGGGTTTTCACTGTTTGTTGGCCATGACAGGGAGCAGATACACAGAAAACCACTACCAAAATGCAGCTGGAATCCTTCCATAATTAAATGCTTTTTTTCTCTTAAAAATAAAGAATATCTCCAGTCCTATGCAGCAATCAGCATCTGTAAGTCTTCAGAGAAGGAATTTGGTAATGTTAGTTAGTTCTAATATTTGTCTACCAAAGCCACGTATTAGCCAGTTCCTTTGTGAACATGAAATAATTAAGGTACTGTAATGAACTTAATAGTTGCAAAAAAACCCAAAAACCAAAAAAGCAAAAAAACCCAACCCAACCAAACCCACAAATCCCTCCCTCAAAAAACCCACAACAACAAAAAAAAAACCTAGAGGAAAATTTTGTACTCAAAAGGGATTTGATACAGTTTTTGTTAAATTATGAAGAGTAAAACAGGCATTATTTTCTTAGTATTGGATTCCCCATGAATATTTGGAAATATTAAATATATAGTAATCCTTATACATATGCAATAAAAAAGGAAATTTTTTTAAATATTCAAAAACCAATATATTGACTTTGTGGAACCTGGAAACAAACAGATGTCTACCTCTTCTTGAAAATAAACTATTCTTGAAAAACATGTGCTTTTCTGCTTGAAAGCATCTGCGTAGCTTAATTTACAAAGAATTTTTGCCACCCCTGAAAGAGACTGGAAATAGCTTCTGTATGTTGCCTAAAAGCTGTTGAAGACACTTGTGGTACAAAACACAGACATAGTTCTTTCCTTAATATATACTCAATGTTATCAAGCCAGACTATTTTATTACTTCTCTTTATTTCATGTCTTAGTGTTGCAGCACTTAGAATCTCTCTGTAATAGGAATTTAATCCACTTTCACCAGAGATTTCCTACAGTAATCCTTGTTGAATTATTTTCATCCACATTCCAGAGGAATGCTTTCCCTTTCCTGCTTGTTTGCTCTAGGCAAACACAGGACACAGACTTGCACTGTGAGATCCAGTTCTCAGTTTTATTTAATGGCTCAAACATATTTTCCATATTACATTGTTCATCATATCTCGATATTTGGTCATAGATTCAACCACAGATCCAATCACTACATGACAGAAGTGATATAATATATGTGAACCACTTCCAACATAAACAGATTAAATTATTAAATGCTGCTAAATTTTTTTTTTTTTTTTTTTTTTTGCACAGGGAAATTCTTTGAGTAAGCAAATGGGGAGGATCCTTCCCATTACATGTAGCAGAAGTGCAGGATGCTGTCAGGCTTAGTATTTTATCATGTATGGTTTCACACCCTCAAGCCTCTGAAATCCCAGTTAGAAGGCTGGCAGCACAGTTCTCAAAACAAATATTGTGCTGTTTCTGATTTGCAAAAGTGAAGTCTCTACCATGCTAGGAGTAAGAGGTGGTAATTCCACACTTTGCAACAGGGATGAGAAGGAAACTGCTGGCTGAATTCACAGGGGAGCTGCTCTGTGATCCTGCAAGCTCCCAAAAGAGAAGGGGTGCC
The DNA here is from genome assembly GCA_013186435.1 of Turdus rufiventris. Taxonomy (NCBI): domain Eukaryota; kingdom Metazoa; phylum Chordata; class Aves; order Passeriformes; family Turdidae; genus Turdus; species Turdus rufiventris. Next base: position 17,873 of record PYHW01010828.1, on the reverse strand, counting down.
AGACAAGAGTAATATTCATTGATCAACAAAACTGGTGAAGAGTCTAGAGCTCCTATGAGGAGCAGCTGAGGAAGCTGGGGTTGTTTAGCCTGGAAAAAAGGAAGTTCAGGGGGGACCTTGAGTACCCAGGTTTTACTTGAATCTGTAACTGGAGACATGTAGAGATTATCTCAATATGAGACATCCAGAGTAAATGCCTAAGATGAAACCAGCTTATTGGAAGCCATGGGAAAATGAAATACATTTTATAGACAAAAATTTATAAATTTTAGTAGCAGAACTGGAGAGACAAACTATGACCAGACAACCAGTGAGAAGCTCAGAGGATGTGACAAAGGGAATTAAGGGAAGCGATGGGAGAGCTACAGCTTGTGGACATGACCTTCCCACGATGTTTAGACCACACAAACCAACATGCAAGTCCCATGTGTGCACATTTCTTTGCTTGGTTTTCAGGGCAGCTCAAACCTCAAACTGCACCTGAAGAGGTGCTTGACTTCTACGTACAGCACTGAGAGGTCCTTCAGGGAATCCACCCCACAGATATTTCTTGTGACCATATCGACACGAATGGTACTGAAAGAGCTGCCCTGGTGCATTTCTCAGTGCTGCTCTGTGTAGTTGACACCTGAGGTCAAGCTGGATCTCCTCAGCCATTGCAGCAGCCGTGTCAGCCTTGAGCTTCAGGTCAGCTCTGGCTCCAAAGCTTGCAGGCAGCCCACAGAGCTCAGGCTGTGAATTGCTTCTCTGTGTGGCTTCTGCAAGGTGTCATACACAGATTTCACTTTCTTCTGCTACACCAACACCAAAGCTGCTCTTTGAACATTACCCATCACACCCTTTTTTAACCCATGTCTCATGCTCTAACAACTGTCAACTATCATTTTGTCCTTCATTTCCCATTATCAATTTACTTTTGATTATTAATCGCAGCAAAAGGTCACACAGGATGGAGCATTGCTGGTCTAAAAAGTAAGTGGAAAATACTGAAAAACCCACTGATTAAACTTTCCAGCTCTGTCATTTTCTGCATAGGAAATATCCTTGTGCTGAACTAAGATTTTGCTAAAGTCAAATCAGTTTAGCCAGTGAAAGCTGTTTTTTATTTATAGCACCTAAAGACTTTCTGGGCAACAGTCTGGGGCAATTTTTCAGTAGCTCTTCTTGGGAGAAAAATGTCAAGGCCCTCGAAATTCATAGATCTGCATTATAGTGTGCATCCACACTTCGTACTGAACAGCATGGTAAACAACTGAACGAATAGACCAGTAAACAGAATTAAATTTTAGACACTTTTACAGGAAAGCACTTTGAAGTTGCAAACATTGGGCTTCCCAATTTTAAATTTGACTCCAAGATCAGTTATGTGAATTGAGAAAGTAAAAAGGTTGGTTTTATAAAGATCAATAAAACCTCAAATTTGCTATCTGTTTTATGTTAAGAAAATATTGCAAGTGAAAAAGAGTGAAAATATCAACTCCTTATTCCAAAATTTCATCTCTCCAGTCAATTTCTCCATGCTTGCCCTGCATTAATTAAAACACTAACAATCACATTTTTTTCCTTGTTTTATTTCAGCCATGTTGTAACCTGGATAAACATAGACATCAGGGACTTGGCAAGAGTGAGTTATAGGGAAAGGATAATCACACCACTTTATCTAAGTTATAGAACTCATTTGAAGAGTAGCAGTGAACCACAGAATATATTTATTATCTCTCTTCACAACTCAAGATTTCTTCACACAAGAGATTGTAACAGCAAAATAGACAGAGGTGAGCAGATCAAGCAAGGAGAGGAATATGCATTGGGATGAAGAAATTACCTGTTCTTATGCCAAAGGAAAAAGGGATTGCAAGATATCGCTTTTCTACTTTTGTCAATATATTTAAAATACAAGATTTATGGTGATCCATTCTGAGATGGAGCTTATCTTGGCAGTGCAGTCAAGGGAAGATTATACCAGACCAGTGACTTGGGGCTAGACAGTTTTTCAAGAAGAAAAAAAAATAAAATCATAACAGAAAAGGAAAAAGGTCTTTCAGCCATTGAGAAGATGCTCAAAAGGAAAATGCTGTATACTTCTCTCTGCTGCCCATGATGTGGACATCTCAGGAGGTGCATGGAACAGGACTGAAAATATTTAGTTCTCCATCTCAGCATACACAAAGCTGAGTGCTCCGGTCCTCTGTATTTGAGCAGCCAAACACGAAAGCTGGCAGCTAAGATGGGTGTGGCTCTGTTGAGCACAGAGCCCTTGCAGAGAGCAGCATGATGACAGCAGGTACAAGCCCCCTTCCCACCTTCAGCATTACCAACAGGTGGCCTTCCCCACTTTCTCTCTTCCTCATGATAATGCACCATTAGTAATGAGACTTGTGTCTGTAGCTGTGTGCATTTGCACAGACATTTGTGTTTGGCTCATTCCTAGTTATGTCTATTGGTTCATGGTCATTAAAAATCGATTCCAATAGGGAAATTACACTCACGGGCTTTAGCTTCACTGTTTCAGTATTCAGGAACAACTCTTCAATGACGCACTTTTTGTTTCCTACCTTGCTTTTGCTCCAGGGCACCTAGACAAGAAAACAATTGTAATTTGAAAACTGCTTAGTAGCACAGCAGCCAATACCAGTCTGGAAACTGGCAAACCAAACTGGGCAGCCAAAAGGACCAACCATATCCTGGGTGCATCGAGCACAGCAAACCAGCTGCTTGAGGGAGGTGATTTTTCAGCTCTGCTTCTTGCTGGTTCTCACTTTGAGAACTGTGTGTCATTTTGGGAGCCACAGTAGAAAAAGGGCATCAAACTATCCAGAGTGTGTCCAGGGGAGGGTGCCCAAGATGGGGAAAGGCCTTGAGGGCAAGACTTCTGGGGAACAGCTGAGGTTATTTGGTTGGTTCAGCTGGGATGAGAGAAGGCTGAGGGGTGACCACATTGATGAGCAGTGACCTCACCATAGTCTACACCTTCCTCCAAGGGGGCAGAGGAGAGGGAAGGTGCTGATCTCCTCTCCGTGGTGACCAGAGACAGGACATGAGGAAAGGAAATGAAGGCAGAGGAAGTTCAAACTGGGCAATGGGAAAAGGTTCTTTGCTGAGAGGGTGGTCAGTCAGTCACTAAGGGCAGATCCCCGAAGAAGTGGTTGCAGCTGCAGAGGCAGTCAAAGGGGTGCCTGGATGATACTTTTAGCTGTATGGTTTAGTCTTCCTGCTAGTAATCAGGAAGTTGGACTCAATGATCCTTATGGGTCCCTTCCAACTCAAGATATTCTATGATCCTATGTACACCCCCAAGCCTGCTGTTCTCTGTGTAGAAGTATTTCCAGATAGAACTACTTGGGCTGTACTCATTCTGCCTCTAGTGAAACCTCACCGCCTGTGGCTTTACAGATAGGCCCTCAGCAGAGATGTGAAGCTGTGAAACTTCACTGGAAACACCATATGAGAAGGGATTTGTTACCATTAGCAATGGCAGTATTCACTTTGATGAAAATGTATGCAACTGTTTTCATTTCTTTCCACACATATTTAGTGTTATTTAAATTAAACTCATGCTACTGATTTCTTCCAGAGGAGCTAACATTCTTTGGACCATACTAAACGGAAACATGGCATACGCATTGTTAATGGACTGTGCAGATTTTGTGAGACAGAAGTGAAGAAATCAGTGCACTGCTATTTCTGACTTAGCTGGATGGATGTTTTTAGCATAATGTTTGCACACTGAAAAGCCAAGTCATACAACTGCAAGGCCTGGCATTCAGAAAGGACTGTGAGAGGTTTGGCTGGGGAACACTGTAATAAACTGAGTGAACAGTGGATGTGTAGTACATAGTTTAATGGCATCAAACAACAAATGAGGTACAATGGGCTTATCCTATGCTTTTCTTTCCTATTCAGCTTTGTTGGATGTAACCGCCAGATAGTCTCACTGGAATTTCTTTCTAATGAACTAAAATCTTCAGTTGTGAAAAAAAAAAAAGATAATAACAACAACCACAAGATTAATGCAAAGAGGGATTGCTCTGGCAAAAGAGGAATCTTCTGCTCGTTGTAGCATAGCTCATAGACTAAGATGAGACAGAGAGTCTGAACTGAAACATCAAATACTTGAGATAAAGCTCTTGCAAGTCTGCATGTGAAGATGGTACACTTCAAAAGCAAAGTAGAAATCTGTAGTGGAAACAAGCTTTTAAACAGATCAGTCTTCTCCAAGTGAAGTCAATGGCTAGTATGAGACTATGATAGAAAGTGAAGATGCAACTTGAATTTAAGTAAGAAAAGCAATTCTATTATGGGTGAAGAACACAGGCTTTAATACCTCAAAAGGTGGTAAATCCATCTTATCTTTCAACCCTTTATATGAAAAAGAACTGCAAAGCTGTGTCCTTCCCTTTAACCAGCTTTATAACTGGCAAGTGTTGGATGTCAAGATACCTGACAGTGACTGTCATATCAGCTAGTCATTTGCTGAATTTTCTCCTGGCAATCACATTGCAGATAACTCACTATTTTGCCATCTAAACACTGGCTACTATGATGAATTTCTCTCTTCATTAATCTTAGCTTTCCCAGAGACAAGGTCATGGGTTTTTCAACTATCTTGCAGACTGGCTCTGCCTTTACTCTTAGTAGAGTAAATTCTTACTAGAATTCACTGTTTTGGGCTAAATTGGATTCTGAAAATCAGTAATCAGTGAACGAGCTGGTTAGTATAGAAGACTTCCCTGTTACATCAGTCCATCACCTGGGCAGAGTTCAGAGGGTTGGGGGGCAAGACACAGGCTGAGAATGAAAATCAAACAGCCTAGTATCAGGCCTAACTCCACCTAGAGCCACAAACAAAATGCATCTGGCTCATTTATTTTGCTTTCCATATTAATAAAGCTGCAACTCATTATGTAAACCATATGCTGTCTCCTCAGTTGGATGCATTATGAAATCCTCTGAAGAGGGAAGCTTGATTTTTTTTTCTATTAAAAATGGGAACTCATTTTCTTTTGCTAAAATCCCTTTTTCCCTCTTTTGCCAATTTGCATTTAGTCACAGTCTCCTCAAATCCACTTCTTACACTTCAGTCAAAAAAGTGACTGAGGATTTCCAAAAGAGCAAGGGCAGAGGGAGGGGAGAATTGGCAGGAACAAAAAATTATTCCATGATCATTTTTTAAGTGTTTCTTTTGATTTCTCTTCCTTACACCCATGTAAAGTCCCTGTGCAAGCAAGAACAGATGTTGCAACAAGCAGAGTTCACCCTTTGACCCCAACATCTCATTGCTTCTTTTTTCTGGTGCAGGTTTAAATTTAGAGTGAAAACTCTACAAAAATGCACGGGGGTGGAGTGAGCTGTGAGGCAGGGGAAAAATCTAATTTTGGAAAGTCTTCCCTAGCAAACCCTCTCCAACTTCCACTTGTCTCACTTTATTTGTGAATGTCTCTGTCCCAGAAGTGAAGACAGCTGAAATGTGCTCGGATACCACACCCAGTGGCATTGCATCACAGTACCCAAGTGCATAAATTAGGTCTCCTTCAAAATTATTTTCAGAAGATGTGACCAATTGTCATTCCTACTGTGCATAACACATTCCAGCAGATGACATCCCCTTGTCCACATTAGCCCCATGCACAAACCTCTCTGTAGAGAGCTGTGTCTTAGAGATCTCCAGCTCTTTCCTCCATAAACACAAAAAGTTTTTACTCACCAGAAATGACAAAAATAAATGGAGACAAACCCCTATTTCAATACTCCCATTCTTGCCCTATTTTTTCTTATTATTTTTGTCATTCTTTTTGCAGACTCTGCTCAAGACCCCCTGCTGCCTCCTGACCATCCTCCCATTTCTGCCCATTGTGGGACATGCCCACTGCTCTGCTCCCAGCCAGCCTCTCCCAGCTCCCTGTCCTTGGCAGAGCCAGCTGGCTGGAGGCACAAAGCCAGCTGCCAGATCAGTGACAAACAGCTGGCAAGGGCTGAGGAACTTGCTGAGAGCAGCTGCTGGCTGTGCTGTGCAAGGCTGCTGGCAGGGGCTGCGGCTGCCTCTATGCTCCTGGTTTGAAAACCAAGCCCTGCTCCAAGGAAAGCGGCACTCCTGAAAAGACTGCCTTTCTCACCACTGCTTGCTTACACTGCCAGGACACCCCAAGTGCTCCTACACGAGCAGGAGAGAGGCTTCCCAAATGCTGTGTGACCAACAGACTGAAGAAAACTGGCCAGGAATCTTTCAGATGAGCCTAAGGGCTCCGAGAACATCTCTGCAGCTGGTTCAGGGATGTGTGAATATCTCCACTCTCATAGCTCCTTTCTCAATGCTGGCTTTTCTCTCCATCTGCACTTCTTGTAGTCAGAACCATGGAACCCTGTCCAGTTCAGAGAAGGAAGTGTTGCCGTCCTCCCACAGGCTTCTATCTCCATGGTCCCTTTTGTGCTGCAGAGTAGTACTGCCAGTGTAGTGTTGGGTCCTTGCCCCTACCAGAATTGGGTAATGCTCCCTAGCAAAACCCACTCCAAGAGCTGCAAGAAAATAAACAAGAAAAATAATGCAATTGTAGCCATTATATCTCAGCACATAATTTTGAATTTGTCTGCCCTGGTTTTATTTGTTCAGAGAATGTTTTTCTGGGGAGATTACTTCTCAGCTAAATGCTCTGTCAAAATTTCTCTCAGCAGCCATAGTTTTTCACTTTTCCTTTCGTCTTTCTGTTTCTTTCCTTGTTTCTAAAGTGCACCTCCCTGTTCTTTCTCCCAGATGTATCTTATAGAATTTGTAGATGTAAGATGTGTATCCATTTTAGCCTTTAAAACACCGTGTTTTCTAGCAACTAATATATGAGTTTCAGCTTTTTACATCTGTACAAACTACTGCCCTCTGAGGTATTTAAACTCTTTAGAATAAGAATTCTGTTTTTCTTTATATCCTTTGTAATAAAGGAAAATCTAAAAGATGCAGAAAGGTACCTTGGAAACTGATATTCTATAAAGTGATAGAGCACTTTTCAAGAATGGAGAAAAGACCAGAGATTAGAGCTGGCAGTTCTCCATTGTGTGGCCACTTAATGTCACAGAATCCAGCAAGAGACAGCTTCTGCCATTTCCTTTCAATTTCTCTGTATAAATCTGCTCTCACCTAAAGCTTGATCGCATCATAATACATACTCACATTAAACTGATTATTTTTGTCTGAGCTGTGCTTAGAAGGGGCAGTTTTAGCTTCCACATAAGAAATGTCCCTTCTGGAAAAATCCCCATTCATTTTAAGAAGGAGCTGCCTTTCACATCCCTAACAGACCCTTGCCTTATGTTAACTTCGCTATGATAACCAGGCAAAAGAACATCCAGCCTAACATCTGCATTTGAACTTAATTAAAATGTCCAGATATGGTAACCAGACACACAGAGATTAAACTAAAAATCTAGAGGTTTCTGATACTATAGATCAAGTTAAATTTTTACAATTTCTGGGAAATATCGGCCACTTGCCACAAAACTTCTTCCCAAATTCACTTCACTAACCTTGAAATAGTTTACAGTTAACCAATCTTCATGGCCATACAAGGGGTTCAGTCAGTTCATGACCTGTTGAGCTGCTGCTCCCCCAAAGGTAGAGTGCAAGCACAGGAAAACCACGCTTCTACAGGGAAATAAATATCCCAACTGAAGAGATTTCTCCTAGCAATATTTAGAGCACCCTCTTCCTGCAGATACAGCATGCATCTGGAGAGAAGTTGTGCATATCCAAAGTGGGGCTATTCTAAGGAGATCACAATTGCCTTTCTTGAAGACTTTTAAGATTACAGAAGGAATTTGACCTGAGATAAGCTCAGAATGGCATCCCTCCAGATTGGTTAGCACATCTTGGATAATGCATCCAGACAAAACTTCCCAGTGTGGCAAACTGTGAACAGATCACCCTAAGTTAAGGGACAGATGGCATGTGCAGCCGCTGAAGGAGTCTGCCCACTGCAGCAAACTGGGTAAAGAAGCAACTGCTCACCTGTGACCACCCAAACCACACCTTGAATATGCCTCTGAGGGTTCCTGAAACTTGGAGTGTAAATTAAGCCATCTGAGGGGAATTTGAGATAAGATAAAGGTGGTACTATTGTCCAAGTATTATGTCAGCCATAAGAAGAAGGAAATAAGCTGGGGGAGCACTGATAATGGATAAAAAGAATCCACAAGGAAAATCGGTTTAGCTAAATTGAAAGACAACTGCTCTGAAATCAGCCCCAACTAGGCAAAAGTTTATTCCAGCGGGGGGAGGTTGTTCACAACCCACCAACTCAAGAAACCCACCAACTCAAGAGAAAGATTGAACATGCTGGCTAACTAGCATTGGAAGCAATGGGAACATTTAATCAATAGAATGAGAGAACTGTGTAGCCAATGAGCATTAATTCCTTTGTTCGCTAAGATGTATAAATAGTGAAAAGTTTGAATAGCCTGGGATCCTCACCACTGAGAAGACCAGGCTGAAGAAGGACCAATGGGATCCATGGGTGGTGAGTATCTTCTGCCTAATCTCTTTCCCTCTCTCTCCCCCTTCCCTCTTTGCTATTTCTCTAGCTCACATTTACTGTTAAATAAAATCTATAGTACTGACTTTGGCATATGGTCTCATTTGCACCTTAATTCAGGCAGAGGCATCTCTCAATAAATCAGAACATAACAACTGTAAGCAAGTTGGACTAGTTAAAGTACTGAACATCCTGCTGGTTGACTCAGCAAGCTGTCTCTACAGTCCCATTGGAGCAAGAGAAGTATGGATCTATTTCCTCCTGTCCCTAACCTCACAGATGTTGGGTCAAAGGATGCTTTAAATCCACTAATAAAGCAAAAATGCAATCAGATGCATTTTATTCATCTCTTGCAGAAGATGCTGACATCACAAAAATGCAGAGGTCTTTCTTTAGAAAATGATGTTAAAAATAGAACAAAACAGAGAAATCAGTCTGACCAACAATTCTAGAACATCAAGAAGAAAAGAAGGAAAGCTTCTATGCATGGACATGACCCAAAATGATTTAGAAAGTCTCATTAAAGGAACAGGATGCAGCATTTCTAATGTTTCACCATCTCTAGCTTTGTGATAAAGGTTTCAGGAATACGCAAAATTAAGCTGTTCACATCGTTGGTTGCACATCATCTCTGAAGCCACAAGGAAGTACCTATCATCACATTATTTTTCCCCTCTAAGTTTTGTGGTATGCTGTTGGACTGCACACAGGAATGGAGACCAGAAACTCCCAATTTAGGATTTTCTGTAGGAGCATACACAGGTTACAAGCATTTCTGAACAAACAGAGATCCTTACACCTAAAAGCCACATGCAGCATCCTGCTGTGCCAGGTGGCAGGCAAACAAGAATGGCTTTGAAAAGCTCACAAACTGAGGAATGTAGGAAATAGACCGTTCAAGCAGACGGCCAAGGGATTCTATCAAAGATTAAGATTGCTATGGCCAGCAGGATACCAAATGGTCTCAAAGGAGTAACCAGCAAGAAACTTCTCAGTAAAGCTAGTGCTTTACTGCACTAGCTCTAGGGTGCTCTAGGAAAAATGGCAATGGATGGCAAGACATGTGAAATAGAAATGGCTTGTGCCATTTTCGTCAGCTTTCATCAAAAGCAGTGAAGACTGTGCGTCCACTGAGAGGATGCCTAATAGGTACCACATCATCCATTACAATCTACCTGTCTAACTTCACTTTTTCATCTGTCTTTTTGAACCATACACCTTCCATAAACTGACCTGAGTAAAAGCTTTTCTAACAGGTTTCTATTACCCCTCTGAAATTCGCTTGCACTTGTGGAGCCAGGGGTTCTTTATATTTTTCCCCCATTTGCTGGATTTTCATATTTGCATGTGTTACATCCAAAAATGAAGATTATAAAAGTGTCTGCTGAGTGCATTTCTGTTTCTGAGCACATTCTCCATCTGTTATGTTTCTTGCCTATGACATGTGAATTAGGAACCCACCTCAGAAGAATGTAGACCTCCTGGATTCTACTTTTTTCAATTCTCCCCCCAGATTCATTCCATTATTTTCTCAGTAGCCACATCCCCTTCTCCTCTTAATTTATCCTCTTAAAATAGAAAGGAAACTCCCACAAATCATTAAAAGTCATGCACAGTGAGAGTACAGATATACAAGGAGCATTCCTTTTAGTGTCACAGCCTAACATTTAGAGAAAACATCAACATTGATATTATAGAGAAACACAATGTTTATCGATATTTTGCCACTGTTATGATTCAGTGAAGTTCCTCAAAAGAAGTTGCTGCAAGTTTCCTCTCCACAGATGGATTTTTCCTGCATGGAGCCTTTTATGAATTCATCAGTTATTGCTCAATAAGGAGATATGTTATTTATATTGGATCTACTCCTCAACCACTACTTGTTTGATTTTACCTTTTCTGACATTTTGTTTCTCAGCCCACATATATGTATGCAAATCTGCCTATAATATTTTCCATTTCTTTACAATTTTTAGTTCCCACAATTGCATATCTTCTACAGATTTATCCAACTCCCTATTCACTACCAACATCTTGACACTAGCAAACAACCGTGCACTGAAAATTTTTTCCCATGACTTAATTTGGGAATCAGTATTTCCCCATTTCCTTTGTCTGCCTGTAAGTTTAAGATCTGAAGGTTTCCCTCTGACACAGCCACACTATTCTAAGCTAACTGAATTAGCCTTCCTTACATCCTGCACCCTAGTGAACCTCCCAGTCCAGAAACCATAAGGAACCCCATCCAGGCAGTAGATTCTGAAATAAAGCCTCCTCTGATTAGGCAAAAAAATCAAATCAATTTTATCTAATGACTTTGAAGCCCCCAGTAACAATCACAGTACATGGAAAGACCTCATCACTATCTCTGCTATTTCACAGTTTATTTCTTTCAGGCTCCTCAGATTAATACCATCTGCTGCTGGTAATTCACTGCATTTGTCTTTCTCAAGTTGCTTCATAACTTCCTCCTTAGAGACTGCAGTCTCTCTTAAGGCCAATGTCTGGTTTCCCATAGGAAATGCCCTCTGAATAGCACCTTCCACAGAAAACACAGATGCAGGAAATTTGTTTGACTTCACTCTTAGCTAAGCCTCCTTTCCAGCTGACTCCTCATGGCCTATTGGGCACAGTCACTTGTGCAGTTTTCTAAATAACAGGTAACTGTCACTATGTTGTACTGGAAATATTTTTATATTTCAGACAAATCTTTCCTGTGTTTATATGGCACAAAATCACTTACAGTCTCAAAGTTTCTTTATAGTGTTTATGCCCAACATTTATTGGGATGGAATATTTCAGACAAAAATAACTAGAATTCTAATAAATATTTTCCTAATTTTAACCATTTTTCTTTATGTCCCCAAACAATTATGTCTCCCTGGAAGAATTTCTCTTGATTAGAAGAAAGCTGAGCCTTCTACATTCCTCACCTCAATTAACTCCTGCAATTACATGATGAATCTTTTCCTTTTTCCCCAATCTCCAGAAAGAATTATCAAATAATCACTTGCTTATGCTCTCAGTAAACTACTCCAACCTGCCATTCTCCAAAGGCCAATGAGGTGGTACCCTAATTATGCATTGCTAGAGCTGCCAGTTTAGTAAGTATCTCACAAAGGAAGAACTTTGGCTAAAACAACAATTTGGGTTTGAATGTCTTGTATGGGTGCTGCTTGTTCAAACAGAACCAATAGTATGAAATCTCACTGATTCAAGAAATTATGGAGAGGGATGCAAATTCTGCTGTCAGGCCAACAAAGCAAACAAACAAAGACACAATGGGATTAAAAGATGGGTTAAAAGTCTGAGATCAAAGAATCCTCGTCAGAAACTCTTATGCACCAGCAGTCACTTCTCATGCAAAATGAGTTGTAACTATACTGAAATCAGACAGGTAGAAAAAGCAATCCCCAGAACAACCAGAATTGTTGGTTTCCAAGGGGTTTATAGCATCAAATACAATTCCTTATAATACTGTTATAAACAATTTGGAAACTAGTAAATGCTACAGAGAACAGGTGTAGAGGACTTCCTGCAAGGATTTTCGATTGATAGGCAGCTGTATTCTGCACTTCTGCTTTACAGCACAGCAGATCCAACAGCAGTGAAACCTGTTCTCCAATTATGATGTGCCAAGTGGCTTCATCAGTTTGCAATCTTTCCTTTTTAAGTAAATGAAAACATGAATAAATAAACAGAGTACAAAAGGTGAGTAGCCTCTGAACAAAAAAATTCAGGTCTAGGTAATGCTGAACTGTCATCAGCATCTTACGACAGAGTGGAAAGAATCAGTCACAGAGTACTATTTTAGGTTTGAAAAAAAGAAGCTGTGCAAAGATAATATGTAATGAATACACTCTTAATAATGCCAATTAATAGCTATAAGATGCCTTTTGTACAGTTTTAGATATGATATACAGTACTTCCTTCTACAGTAATTACAGTATTTAAACCCTTGGTAGTCAATTCTTGCAGAATCCTAGAAAATTCTCTAACAATGTAGTCAGCTCTGTGACTATGATCTTACCAAATATTCCTTGACTGAATGAGTTTCCACTGATTTTCTGAAGACAGATGGGGCTCAGAAGGATTATAAGGAAATTAAACAACAGATTGTGTCAATGGTATGGCCATAACAGCCACAAAAGACAGAAGAAACTTTCTGAGAACCAATTATGTCATGACTTACAGGTGACTTTTATTTCTACCTACCAACCATTTGAAAATATGCTTTGAAGCATACAGAAATATTATGTCTTCAAACCTTTATTAAAATTATTCTTTGGAGAATTTCAGATATTACCTTAAAAACTTTTTACTCTTTTTTAAACGATTTGAAACTTCTATTTTTGCAGTTTTTCCAGGTATTTCTCATCTTGCAGAATAACTGCTGATTATACAAATAAAGGAAATAGTTCCTCATGTCTGTTGGTATGTGTTTTCAATTTCATTGAAAATATTCTTGCTTCTTTATTCTAATAATGGGTATAAAAATAGTGCATGCTCACCTGTGTTTATCACTTACTTCTTAGCTCATTCTTACAATTACTTTTTTTCACTCTCTTCTGCCTTAAAAAGCAAGTCAGAGTACGGATTAACCATTTTAATTTTCTAAATGCTTGACATGAATACATCCCTTCCTGATGAGATAACCTGAACAAAACACATAACCAGGTAAGTACTATTTCTTTTATTAAATAACTACCGATCTATGCAGATGACTTTATCATACCTCCTGAGCCCTCATCAGCCCTTGTTTAAAATATTGCTGAGATTGTGGTTTTTTGGACTGGTTTTGCACATTGGTTAGAAGTCATAATTATATTTCCATAATAGTACCCAGGTGTCTTCCCTGAGTTAATTTAGGATACAGCAAGGCGTATGACTAATTAAAACTTCATTTAGAACCATGTACTCTTGAGAGCTGTGCATAAATGACTTTATGACATTTTTAAACATATAGAAAAATGATCTGTGAGAGAGGGTCCATGTCTCTACTGCCTTATAGGCAATTAAATTTTTAAAAAATATATCCTTCTCTATCTAAGACTTTTGATTGACCAGAATAAGTAACAGAAAATGTAATTTTTTTCATGTTAAAAAAATAGTAAATGAAGAAGCCATGACACTCAATCTAATATTAACTGTTTTAAGTGTTGAGGCAAATTTTACAAGAGAAGGCCAGGGAAGGGTTTATGCAATGGGGTTATCAAAAGCCAGACTGGTCTTGGTTACAATTGCTTGGTTCTTACTTATAGACTCAGCTCACAAACCCTGCAGGTAATAAAACATGGCTCTGGAAGAGAAAAGGAGTATAAAGTTATAAATAGAAATTCACTGTCAAATATTTCTTCAGCATCAGTGGAGAGGAGGCACAGACGGAGAGGAGATTAAATCTACAGGAGACCTGGGGTATATTAATTAAGTGTCTGATATTGCAGAACATGTCTGGGGTGAACATAACCAATCTTGTCTTGGTGAATTGATTTTCTGATAGAGTCTTGAAGACTAGTGGCCAGTATCCTCGATAAAAATCTTTACATCTACATTACTTAGTGAAATCAGGAAATAAGAATCACATTCTGGGCATTTATTAGATTTAGTTTAAATGCTAAATTCTTGCATGGCAAACAGCCATTTTCTCTAGAGTTACTGAACTTACTCCCTATCAGATCTAAAAGCAACTGTGAAAAATCTTTACATAAGCCTGCTGGGACTCCATCAAAGCCAAGTGTTTGGGCAAGAGAGAATTTTCATTTGATCTCCAAGTTTCTTAAAACATCACTGTCTTCACTGATAGAAGCTAGAAGAGACAGAAACTTTTGTGTAACTTATAGAAATGGAAAACAGAGATGTGCTGGGCCCTGTAATACTGTTTTCTCATGCCTTTAAAAGAATTCAAACATTGATAGAACTTAGAAAAAGCTGTATTAAAATAATCTGAATAAGCTTGCAAATTCAAGTAGTAAAAATAAGGAAAATTGAAGCAACCTTCACTCATTCCCACTCATATTTCTCCCTTATTCTACAGTACCACCCTAACACAATAAATCATGCAGTCTGCATTATGATGAAAGGACAATCTTCTGAAAATTTGGGAACAATTTGGGAACAAACTTAAGTTTGCATGTACATAAGCACACACTGATAATTTCTCTTTTTGCAAATTATTTTCCAATGCTTACTTACAAATCACTTTTTTTTTTTTCTAGCAGCCTAGTGATTTCCTTCTCCTTTACATGCAGATAGGAACTAATATAATTTTTGACTTGGAGTTAGGTTTTCTTCTCACCCTTCCAATATTTCTTTGTCTCTAAGCATATATATGAAATCAATGAATAATATAAAAATACCTGGCTTTATTGCCCCTTAAAGAACACTGCATCAGCAAAATAATACAAAAAGAAAACTAGTAAGAGATTCAAGCTCAGCTCTACTAAATATAGAACCTTGTCTTGACAAATGTAACAGGAGGATTGGGCAGGGAAAGACAAGTAAAAATTCTATGTCATAAAAAGAAATAATGAGAAAATTGTTACATTTTAAGATGAAATCTCAGTTCCTTCTACCAAGACTTCTACTTACATATGCAATAAAATTTTCATTTTAATTTAACCTCTGTCTTTTTAAAAACTCAGTGATGAGGTTTTTATTCTCTTGTGTAGCATCTACTGTGACAATGTCCTGCTTTGTGGTTGGTGCTCCTTGTGCATGGCTTTATGGCAACAGCAAAAGTTTCCCATAACAGATTTATTCCTGAGAATTTTTTTAGCCACAAGACATTAAAGTTTACAATATGATATATGGATGTTCCTTCTCAGCTCAATTTTACCTTCAAGTAATTTCCACAGTCTTACTGGAGTACACATACGTATCATCAGCAGAACAAGCCATTAAATATATATATTTTTATATACATGCTGGGTAGGGCTGCACACAGTGGTATATATCCACTGAAAGCCTCCTCTGAGAAGAAATTCCATTAGAACAAAGACAGCTGGCTTTCATGAAAATTCGGCTTTAAGCCAGAGTCCTAGCAAAACAATGTGTAGTTGAGAGGAAGCCACCAGAAGACTTGAGAAGTTGGAGCAGGTATCTCAGCACTGTTTTTCCTCTGTGTCCATGTGTCCACTGGTCCTTAAGTAGCCCAAGTCATAGTTGAAAAAGGTAAAGAGGAGACCGCTCAGTTGTTCAAAGTATGAATTCATTTAAAGTGTCATGGCACTTTGCAGGTATTAATCACACAAACTGTTCTCTTTTCCAAACCCCAAGCCTGTGCTATAGGTACAACTCCTGGCTATTTTCTCTGTGTAGGCAGATCATCAGTAGCCAGGATGAACTTCTAAAGCAAATTTTCAAGTTTTAACCGAAGAGTTTCGCCAATCTATTCAAGTAATAATACCAACACATTGTATGTAGATATCTAAATTACACATTCTAAAATACATGTGTGTGTGTGGGCACAAATGTGTTCATGACTGCACATGGTTAAGCATAAATAAAATATTTGCAGAGGACCAGCAAGGGAAATGAATAGAAGAATTATACTTATTTACTTTTTAATTAATATGGACTTGAAAAGTTTAGGGAATTTTTTAAAGCAGCATTGAAGTCAGCAGTAATATTTTACAGCTATTAGTGCACGACCTTGTTGTGTTTTCCTTTCTGCGGGGGTTGGACCCTTTATGGTGTTTTGTTTTCATAGCTCTTTAGAACTGAACAAACCAGAAACTAAATTAAACTCAGCTAAAAACATTGTGGTTAATCTAGGTGTGAAGCATGACATGAAAAACAGAATTTTGCCCAGTTTCCATATGAAAAAACAATCAGCCATGGCTGAGTCACAAAAGTTAGCCCATGTATACCACAAACTGCTGAAACTATTTTCCTTATGAAACTGGTCTAGGGTTTTGGGGATCTTTTAGTTAGTTAGTTAGTTAGTCAGTTTTTAAGGAATGAAAATTTTAAAAATCCTTAAAATAGTTACCAACATTTTTCTAAATTTCTTAGAATCTGGGAAGGACTATGATCTCAATCTTCTTTATATTTGGAGATACAAGACAACCCCATTTGAAAAAATTATTTAACAAAAATAAAGAAACAAAGAAAGAAAAAGAGAAAAAAAAGAAGACAAAGGAAGTTGTCATTAAGAAAATGTCTTTGGAAACCTCAGTCTTATACTACAGTAGATTACTTGAACTTGTATCTCAGTTATGAGGAGGTACACACATGAAATTCTTAGAACAACTTTTCAGTAACTGAAGCAAGCAGCTTCATAACTCAGTTTTATCATTCAGATCAACACGAGACAATTCTTCTCACCAAAACAATACATCAGCTGAAATGAAAGGGCCCTTGCTAATTTTATACTCTTTTATGTGCAGAGGTCTTTCTTTTCCCTGAAACTATTTCTAATCCTCTTAAATTTAGATAATTTATAGCTTCTTTCCTCAAGATGCAGTAGATATTATTAAAGAGAAACATGAGAAAGATGACTATAAAGTATGATTTCTTTACTTTTCTGTAAATGATTTACAGTTATACTTCCAAAGTGCTGTTAACTTACGTGACAACAGAACTTGTGATTTTCCCCTTTGTCAACAAATTCTTGATATTTCTGTAAGTACACTGAACTAGAATATCTGGGAAAACAGAAATTGCCGCTGCAGTAGGTCAGCATCCTGATGCTTCATCATGTGCCAGCAAGAGGAGCCAGTTCCAGAAGGTGAGACTCCTTGTCTTCATGCAGGAAATGTGTTTTGCATACTGCAAGGGTCAGACACAGTGAGACTTCCAAGGTGACAGGGGAAGGTTTCCATCAGACCAGTAGTCACTGGGCAGAGGTGGCAGTGATAGAGAAAGTCCATGGAATGGCTGAAAATGAGCTATGAGGAAAGGACCCCAGGGGAAAGGGAGAGTTACCTACACATTATTATTATTTCTGTTTGTCTCACTCCATCACTAGGAGTTTTATTACTTGGGAAGGCAGTTAATTAGCATGGCCCAGATGTGAACAAAACCTGGCTCTTCAGCATTCAAGAGCTTTTCAATTTCTCAAAAGCATTCACTAATAAAAAGCCTTACAAAGCATCTTTGGCTAACTGATCATTGGTCACAACTTGCTGTTGTCATCAACTTGTGAGGCAAATAAAGCACTTTGAGGTAGTCACCCATCTGGCTGCTTCTGCAAAATGCCTGTACATGCACTAGTGGCTTGGTGAATGTAAAAAGATATGAAACACGTGTTCCTCCCCCCCCACCCGCCACAGCTAAAATAAACTTTACACATGTTAATTAATTACTGCTTCTACTGCCTTAGATCTTTGCAATATGTGTTTAGTATAAAATGTAGCA
>PYHW01010827.1:1736592-1771583 GCA_013186435.1 Turdus rufiventris | reverse complement strand
AGCAGCACCAGGCACAATTCCTCTCCTGCAGTGCTCTGGGGACGCTGCAATCCCAACTTTTCCCAAGCTGTGCTCATCACTCACGCGTGCACAGAAGTCTGGAGGCGCCGTCTGCGGCACGTTCAGCGCTCTGTGCTCAGCCAGGGTTCCCAATCCCTGCCCGGAGGCAGGTGGAGATCCACGTGGAGATCCACTTCTGCCACCCCTGAGGCTGTCAGGGATTGTGGCCATTACCCTCAGTCATATTTACCTGTTAATGAGAGCTCAGTCTTAGGAAGGACAAGTTCTGCCACCAGCTTTGGTTCCAGGCTGTGCTGAGAGAGGGGATTTGCAGCGTGCAGAAATTAATGCTGTGTTTCCCAAACTGGTTTGTAAAAATCTGTTAATTTTAATGAATTAATCCTAATTTTAATACAAGGTAAAATTAAAAAAAATTAAATAAAAGGCAATACAAAATGGATTAAGATGGAAACAGTAAAAAACACTAACAGCCTGTGAGTGAATCAGCAGCTTGGCCTGTGCCAGGTGCTGAGGGTGCCAGCTTAAGGTAAAAAGTGTCCTTGGAGGCACAGTGGCCCCCAGGCAGTGCCCAAGGGTGCTGTGTCTGCAGGGAGTCTCTTACTCACATGGCAGGAGTTGTGCTCTCCAGGTCAGGACTGGAGTCTCCAGCGCTGCTCCAAGGCCGGTAGGTGAAACCAGACAGGAATTATTTGTGACTCCAACAAAAGCATCATGGAAAAGTGTTGTTCCTTGTCCTTGAAGCAACTGCAAACACAGCTATGAACACAACCAGGCATTTGTATGATGGTGTTTGAAGCTGTGTAAAAGATAATGCAACAGTTAATTTTCTCTTTAGTTGGGCTTTCCCTCACCATCGGTTGCTACTAAATAAGTCCCTAACATTTTTCAAGGGCATAACTTGCAAGAAGACAGCAATAACCATTACATATTGTTTTCAATAAGATGCCATTTTCCTTTCTGGCAGGCAGTGATGGGCTTTTAATGGGTAACATTTGTTTCATAAAACTCCCAGATGCTGCCTTGACAATTGCAGGGGAAGAAAAGAGGAGAAAACAAATCCAAAGCAAGGGCAGAAAATACAAAGAGCAAATGAGAGATTGAGTTTCCGTTGCAATAATTTATCTTGTGTCCCAGGCTGATGTAGAGCTTTGCTGGATGACACATCTCAGGTGAACCTGTGCTGCAGAGCTCCACTGAGATCCGGTGCAGCCCCCCAGCCATTCTGAGCCACAATGGGAAATACTGGAAGGAGTTACCATGCAAGTGGAGCCAGTCCAGTAAAATCAAAAATTATAGGGGATAAGCTTTCCAGACTATAAAAAACCCAACAAATACAGAAGAAAATACAGGTGGCTAATGGCACCAAACTCATTCCAGAAGATGGAGTGCACTGTGAAGTAGCAGCAGTTTAACCCAAGGAATGGGAAAGCCAGCATCTGTGAAGAGCCAGGACAATAGCCATGGCCAGTGCTTTTCCATGTCTATTATGTGAGCCCTCCAGCCTATCTGGTGAGTGGCAAGAGGCACTTTGTTTTCCCCTGAACAGACCCAAACCACGAGACTTTGAAGAATCTGTCAGCACTGCCTCATGTCTGGTGCCAGGGAGCTCAAGACAGGCAACTGAACGCCTTGCTCTAAGTGGCTGGACAGAATCCAGGGGCTCCACATATTCTGTGTTACAAAGGAGAACTGGAATTGCCACCATGTATCTTTGAAGCAATCCTGCTTACCTGCAGAGGTTCTGTTCCCCTGGTTCAGGGGGAGGCAAGCACAGCAGATGAATTGTTTGCACAGTCCTAGGTCAGGTTCAGCCTGCCCTGCTCCCCCTCAGCTTCCCACACTCAGTCCAAACAGACTGGGAGGGAGCATTTGCTCACTCACTGCTTCTCTGCTCCTGCTCCTTCTTTTATGCACAAACAAGAATTTCTAGAGAAGAGCTAAAGGGTCATGACCAGCACGTGTCCACACCTTTGTTTTGGATGGTAAAGTACCTCAAACAGTGTGAGGTGTCTGAGTGTTACACAAAGCAAGTTCTTGAATTTTCCCTCATCTAATCCCACTCTATTCTGAATGACTGTCTGTGCAATCCAGTATTTACTCATCACAACATTTCCTAGAAACACTGCACCAAAAATTACTATTTCCTAAATTTGGCTACTCTGCAAAAATTCACTAATTCAATTTGTTTAATAATGTGATAACAGCACATTATATTTTTTAATTTAAAACTGTATTTTCTCATTATGTCTGCAGGTCTTTCATGTGGATGCCATCCAGAAACAAGGCAATGCAAGCCGATCTCCATAGAGAGAGAGACACTGCACACTGAACTTTGTGCGCAGGGGTTTTTTTCGCTTGTCACACAATCATTTCACTGGCACAAAAAGTAACGTGTGGAAAGGGAGCAGTTCCCAGCTGACAGAGCAGCCAAACTTCCTTGGATCTGTCTATAACTTGGGATTAAAAAATTGTAAAAGCAAAAGGAGACTTCTTTTTCTTACAGCAGAAATGCCAGTAATACCCATGTTCTACCTCATGTAAGTCTGAAGAACTTTTAAGACATCATGCGCTGAGGATGGGACAGGGGAGCATCAGCCAGAGTCACCAGTGTCCTCTGAGGGCTTGCTGCTGGATTGGCCTGGAAGATTCCCAATAGTTTAAATGCAGGCAGGATTTAAAGCTCTGCAGCTCACACCTACCCGAGCAATGCAACAGATTTTACAGGACAAGAACAGGTTCAGCGCTCGGACAATGGACATTCCCACACAGGCACAGTCCCTGTGCTGCGTCCTCATGATTTCCTGAGGCTTTGCCTGATGCTGCTTTAATTCTTCACACTGTGGGGCTGCATCACTCACTCACCCTGGGAGATCATTCCACAGTTTAGTAGACATTACTATGGCAGTTTTACCCCTGACGTTCATCCAAAATTCTGCTTTTCCTAATTTAATTGCATTCTCTATGAATCTTTTTTTTCCTCCATGGGTATTAAGGAGTTCCTTTCTTATTCCAGATAAAGTTGAGCTATTAGCAACTAGAAATCAGTCTCTTTCCTTAGCTGCAGAGATGTAACCTTGAGCAGGTTTGGGTAGCTAATTACGGACTGTGCTTAGGGGTCCGCTAAAATTTTCTGCCTGATTTCCTGTCCCTGCAGGGATGATAATTGGAGTTCCACATGGAAGTATCCCAGCCCCTCTGGCAGTGAGCAGGGCAGCACTGAGAGGCTCCAAGAGCAGCTCTGTGCAGCCCCCAGGCTGGGAGAGGCGAGGGAAGCGTGTCCCAGCTCTGCAGAACAGCAGAGACCAAACAGAGCCATGAAATTCTCTGCCAAAGGGACCACGGTCAGATGAGCGTCTCCCCAGGCTGTGGTGCCCCACTGCAGAAACAGGGAAATGTGACTCTTGGAAGTTAAATTTGTGAGGAGAGGAAGGAATGGGTTATGTTCTGACTGCACATTGCCTTAAATGGGGAGCTGTTCTAATAATCCTGTGGAATGGGATGGGTCTGAGTGCCAGCTGAAATGAAAGGCAGCTCAGGCTGAGGCTATGCGTGTCCCAGGTTTGCTTTTACTTTCTACATTATTTTTCCTTAATATAAATATCAACCACAACAGGTACTAACAGAAGACTCCAGGAGCCTTTCCCAGCTGTTTTGGGCTTCAATCCCCAAAGCTTGCCTCTCATAATTCAGTTTCACCTTCAGGCACTTTAAAGTTAATAGACTCATTTGAGCAAAGGGCTTATTGGAAATCCACGTTGGAAAATAGTGAGTGTAAGTGTGCTGGTGCCAAGCTATAAACACATTTATACAGAGCAGTAAATCAGGGCTGCTGCCTCTCTTTGGAAGGCCCAGGCCAATTAAGCTGGATGTACAGGATATGAGGATGGAACCTGTTCAGCTGTAGGCAGGTAGCAAAGACTGCAGCCACACCACCCTGCTGGGCCTCGTTTTGACATTGCCCAATTTGATACCATTCACTTTTGGCTTGTCATTCACTGACTGCTGAAAAAGAACAGGGGTTTGGAAAGGCACTGGCAGCATTGTGTGGGCATGGCACGAGGACAGGCAAATGGGAGAGGCAGGAAAGGTGATGCCTGTGGACATCTACTGGCACAAGGTCCACAGCTGTGCTTGGGCTCTGAAATGCAGTTATGGTGCTGGACTCACTCTCAGAATTCCTACATAGATACAGGTTGTATGATTTGACCAAGGACTTTTTACAAACAAGAAAATGTGCTTTGTTATCAGAGCATTTCATTCAACTAACTTAATTACCTCCCTACCTCTTTAAACTAAAATACAAAACAAGGTCCAATAATAGGATGGGATGTTACAGAAGGCTGGTTGGCTTTTAGTGCATTAAGTCCCTGGATATTATTTATATTTTCTCTTTGTGTGAAACCTGTCATTGACTATTTAATGTAAGTTACCATTGTGTGAATAGGTGCTCAGATCATAGAAGCTGTACCTGGAAGCTGACAGCTGGCACAACTGTCTTGTAAAAACTCTCAAATGCATTACAATGCACATTAAAAAGTAATTTTTTAAATGAGAGAGAAGAGGAAGAAAAAGAGTCCAGTGTCCCATTTAAAAGGGGAGAATTCAGACTTTGAGAGAGAATTAAAAGGGGGATATCAAAATTCTTTTAACAGTTTTGTTTTCCTTTTAAAATTCAAAAAAGTCAAGCACTCTTGTTGCTGCCCCTAACGGTCTTGTGCTACTCTGCCAATACCTAAAGCAGGAGGAAGATATTTCCAAATAAAGTGCCAAAAGCAACTGCCAGGTCACCAGCAGTGCCTGCCCAGGTCCTAACCCGTGGCACTAATTATCCATCTGCCTTGTCAGCTGCCTGAACAGATTCTCCATCCTATGGCTGGGCACAGGAACAGGCTGCCTCTCCTCTTCTCACACATCTTACCGTGGGTAGGACTGTTTGGATTGATTTTTAAACTTTGTTCTAGCTATTCTGTTTGCACCTTCACTCCTCTCATTACTTGTTTCACTGCTCATTTACTCACTGGAACAAAAATTGTTTGAGACAAGCACTAAAGAAGCGAATGTTTGTGAACAGAAACCAAACGAATTCCCTTCAGGAAGTTGGCAACTCTGCACTATCATAAAACAGAGGTATTCACCTTTAAATCCTGGCTTTTGAAAGCAAGGAGAAACTCACATAAGCACAAAGCCCATAATACAGAACCCAAAATCCACAAATATCTCAAATGAGCAGAGCAGTGCACTCACCATGGTGGGGAGCAGCATTCATGAGCAGCTTGGCAGTCCTTTGCACAGGAAATGCTGTCACCTGAACAAATAAAGGAGATATCCTGGCATGGAAACCTCTCTTTCTGACTTGTAGCAGCATCACCTGGGGGAAAAGGGGAACCACAAAGAGGCAGGAAGAGCAGTGGCCTCTGACTTCAACTTCCCTCTTGCAGCAGCCCAGCACAGGCTGCTGCTGCCTACCTTAATCCTTTAATTCTTCGCCAAGGCAAGGGGGTATTTTCCACCTTCACAGCTTCTGCACAGTGTGAATTAGTGAGCTGACTCTATCCCAGCTCCCATCCTCTCTGTACCAAAGCCATCATTACCTGCAGAGCAAAAAAGAGTACAGAGTGAAGGGTAAAAATCTCTGTTGAGATGTAGAAAGTGACTGTTCCTGGCTGCCCATGGGGCTGCTCCTCTCAGCATGGCACAGGCTGTGCAGTGCATTTTCTTTCACACACAGTACTCTTGGTTTCTTAACATCTTGACTGCTTCTTCCAGTACATTAGTCCCATCTGCTTCTGCAGCTACATCTCTAACCAGCCTAACCTGTCCTCTTTATCATCTCGAAGAAATTTTGAAAGGCAACCCAGAAATTTTTCTATCTGAGTTTTCCAAGTGTGTTTCACTATTCCAGTGTCTGTTATGGAGCTTAGAGCATCCTCATATCTACAAAATATGAGAAATTTCATTCAGTGCAGATCCTTTATAAAGTCTAAAGGCTCCACATTTGCTTTTTCACACTGACATTAAACAAACTTCAAACAGTTGATTTATTTGTGGCACATGATGTTGCATGATCTGGAAATTAAACATCAGGATTGTATTTCACCCCCAAGTCCCAAAGGGTTAATAAAGGAGTCGTTTGCTGATTGTTTTCCTGAGATATAAACTTATAAAAGTACATTAGTTCCTCATCAGTTTGCAGTTTATCTCTACATTTTCCCTGATGGCCTTCCCAATAGCATCGTGGGGAAGAGTGAAAGGGCCACAGGGATTCCAGAACAAATCCTCTGCAGAACAATTCACAATATGCACATTTGTTTACTTCTGCCAAAATTGCTACATCTGCTTTCCTGACACTAATTAATTAGGCCTCGTTTAATTAATTGTGTTCTCTGAGGAAGGTGCTGTTGACATTTTGCAGCTGGTACTTGAGCTCCTGACAGCACCCCTGGTTTGAAGTCCTGCAGCTCCCCAGACCCTGCCAGTGCCCGTGGCCTGTGCTGGGCTGTGCAGCTGGAAGGAACCCGCTGGATTGGAGCCTTCAGCCCTCCTGGAACTGCCAAAAAAACTTCAAGTGGAGAAGTAACAGTCCAAAATCTGACTTGAGTCTAAATAAACCCCAAACCCAGAAACACAGATGTAGATAGCATACCTTGAGTTTCCTCCCAGTGAGGCCACCTCCTCTATTTATTTACTTACATAGATTTATCTCAACTTCCTTGGGTCACACTTGGATGTGATGGGACAGGTCTTGTCCTGGAGCAAGTTAATAACAGCCCCACAGGTCTGCCCTGCACATCATTCCTGTGTGTGACTGCACGTCTTGTTTTACACACATGGGCAATCATGCATACAAATGCTCCTATAATTTATCCCAGAGTTGCTGAACTGTTTATGCAGGCAACTTTCCATCTATTCCTAGCACTCCACATGCTACAGAGGTGTTTTCTCTTGTTCCCAAAATATTATTCTTCATTAACTGAATTTTGGTAAAACAGCTATACCTTTGAGAGCTGGAGATTCTTAATCTCCTAACAGGCTCTTTGAGGTCAGGGGAAGAAGAAAGCCTAATATTTTTCACAGTGCTTTGTAGCCTCCTAATTTCTTGTCAAAATGGCATGTGTTTACCATCCCTCACTGATACTCTGACTGGACTTGGGCAAGGAAACCTTTGCCAACAACCACTTTATGAGCAAAACCTGCACACTTCTCCCTGAGAGCTATTTTTTAAGAACACTTCCTTTAAGGAAAATTCTTCTCACAAAATTTCGTGGCTGACTGAGGTGTCCTGCTCCCAGCACTGATTTCAGCAGCATTACACCAGAAATAAACGGGATTGTTTTTGGTGGCACGATGTCACATGCATTGGCCATATCCCTGGCAACAGAGAGCCTGCCCTGTGGCTGTTTGAGAAGAAGAAATGGAGTGAATCAGAATCAGCCACAGTCCCTGCAAAAAGAGGAGGAAAGAAAAGAAAGGAAGAAAGGAAGAAAGGAACAGTCACAGAGTGGGGTCTGGGAAGATTAGGTGCTGGTTTGAAAACACTGAGGCAATGGACTGAAACCCAAAAAGATTACTTGTCTATTTTCTAGCTGCAGCAATCATCATTCTCTGCTAATTACCTTCCCTTTTGTGCCATGGGTGCCATTAGTGGTGTCCCAGCAGTGCCCAGGACAGCCCAAGGGTGCACAATGCATGTGCTCGGGGACGTGCCATGGCATCAGCCACCAGACACATTGCAGGAAGGAGTTTCAATGCCTGAGTTTATTTTGTTTTGCTTGCAAACATCTGAGCTCTCCAGTTTGGCAAAAAGAAAAAAAAAAACAAAAAACAAAAAAAAAACAAGCACTGCATGTCATTCTCTTTAGGGCTCCACATAAAAATCCTATCAGTGCTCTATAGACAGCAGTATGGTGGTTTTCCTAGCTTCAAATGTTTTCCGTTCCTGCTACTCCTCCAGATGGAAAGGTTCTGCAAACAAAAGCAGCACACTTAAGGCATGTGTGAGTTTGTTTCCAGACACTTCAGATTGCAGATATTTGTCTTAGTCCTTGCTGTTGGCAAATCTGTCATTGAAGGACATAACTACAGGTTATCAGAAATGCAGAAGACACTCTCTTCCTGTCTCTCTCACTTTGTTTTTCCTGCAAAGCAAGCTGTCAGCAAACACCAGTCAACACTTGATTGCTGTAACACAGGTGATTACAAGAAATAAAAAATATTTGGTTTTGCTGAATGTTTTCTGTCTTGGTGTGTACCTAGGGTGCTGCTTCCACTTAAAATTGTTTTTCACCACAGTCATCTGAAGCCCACAGCTTATAACAAAAAGAGCTGATTATGTAAAACCAAAATGCCATGGGGCTGTCAAAGCCCAATACCCTGAGTGCAAAGCCCAGGCTGGGCCTGGAGCCTCTGCACTCGAGTTTCACAAGGGCTTTTGCTGCTTTCCAGATGAGAAGGGGCACAAGGTAGGAAGCACTGGCATCCCAAAATTTTCAATCACTAGGACATCTTCATCTGATGTTTTGTGGGGTGATTTTGCAGTACTCCTCCTCCACGTTACCATAAGCAGTCTAAAAATGTGTGAAACTGCTCCCTCTTGCAGGATAAGGTTTGAATTTTAATTTTTAACTCATCACTAACAGAAACTATCATTTCAGAAAGGCTGCTGTTACTGTTAAATTAGGAGGTCAGAAGTCAGTTTTATGTAGAGGAGTTTGCTTTTTAGTGGAGCTTATTACTAGAATGAAGGCATGGCTTTGATAAATTTGGAACACACCCAAACTACAAATCAGAGGTTTTAACTTCTAAAGTTGGCATGCAGTTAGCTGCCTTTGTTTTCCTCTTTTTTGCTTTGTGGTTTTGTTTTTTTTTTTTCTTTAGAGCTTTAGCAACTTCTGCTCTAGCCATGCAAGTTAAGAGCAGTGGTATCTGCACGATTACTGCCAGAATCTAAAAAAAAAAAAAAGTCATCACTTCAGACCCTTGCTTCAGAGAAGCCCTGTCATGAAAGGAAGCTGGAGAGATCTTTCCCCTTGAGTAAAGCAAATGACATGAAAAAAACCTGAGAAATGCTGTTCAAAGCCAACGTCACACCCTGGGACAAGATCAAGACTCTGGAAGGTTTCTATGTCTTTAAAGGCTGGGTTCAAAGGAAGGGTGGTAAACTCACTTTTAATATAAAGAAATCTCTTAAAAAAGAAGATTGAATGAGTTTAGTACATTTGCTTTAGGCTCTCTTCAGGAGCTTGGATGCCTCTCTCATGAAATCTCCAGATGCTCCTACCTCCTGCTTGTCTCTGGAAGTTTCAGCTCTAAATTATGAACATGGTAGTGAACATCAGCGAAAGAAAAACAAATAAGGAATAAAGGGCTTGAATGAGAACCAGGCAGAAGCTCAGGCAAAGCATCTCCCTGGTTACATCCCACTGCTGCCCAACAAGGGCCCCTGTCTGGGGTGAGGTGCAGAGTGGGGACAGCAGAGAGGAAATCCTCTCTTCCTGCCTCAGCAGCATGTTCTGCCTCTGCAGACATCACTGGCATTCCTTGGCAGCACCTCGCTCTGAGCTCACCTCCAGTTTGTACTGCCACGCTGTAAACACCAGCCCATGTCCCACAGCTGGGCAGGACAGAAATTCTCTTTACTCTCTGTCCCATCACCCCTTGTCTTTATAGGTAGCTCCAGGGACACTTAAGTTTATATTCCTTGCACAAAATATTTATGGAGGAATAGAGGGAATCAACAAAAAATCCCCCAAACAAACCAACCAACCTCAGGCTATGCAAACTGATCCCTCTCTCCCTTGCTGGCAGTTTGGAGGAGTCCTGACAGTGGCACACAGGTGGCACCTGAGCCATTCCCAGGTTTCCACAAATGAGGCTTTGCTTCACTTCCAGTAGGGCTAAGTCAGGTTCCTGTTGAGCAGCAAATACACGAGATCTTGCTTCTTGCAAACAGCTCCTTGCTGTTAGGAACTGTTTGTGACGTGCCCGGCCCTAGAGGAGTGCCAGGCCCGATTAATATTGTTTAACAAAGCGTTTGGCTCAGCCCTGATGAACAGCAGAGGTCAGAGAGCAGGGACCTATGCTGAAAGCGAATTGCTGAAGTTATTTGTCTGGCTTGTGTTAGGTGCTGGGATCCTGCTACACAAGTCACAAGTGCCAAGTGCCCTAAGTGCAATATTGTAATTTAAATGCTTCTAGCACAAGAGAGAAACAATTCATTGATCATCTCATTAGAGGCTTAGCTATTTACATCTGGACAGCTTTTCCTCTTTGATCTTGTAAGAAAAATGAATGGAAGTTTAGGACACATTAAATTGCTTTTCTTAAGGCTTGGATCCAAGCAAAACGCACTTATAATCTGGGAAATAACAATGAGGGGTTGTAAACTTATTAAATACCCTCTGACCAGTTCTAGATACCAAAACAGAGAATTCCAGTGTTAAAGAATACAAGAGTGCTGACTCCTGGTTTCTATTTGACTCCCATTACAAACGTCATCTGTAGGCTCCTAAACAAAACAATATCCTTCTCCCTGTGGACACGTGAATGAGCTACACTGACATTGTTTGGTTTTATTTTTTGCCCCTCACAGTGTACAAAAAACTGCAAGTGCTGTAGCCTGAAAATTTCACAAGTAGAGAAATCTCTGCTCCCATCTATCGGTGAGCAAGAGAACAATGCCCATAAAAACCAGTAAATCTGTTTGGTTGTTTTACCCAGGCCCCTGGATGGATTGCTAATCCCAGGGTAGAGGCTCTCTGGTACTCTCTGTTCATAAATGTAGTGGCTTTTCTTTTATTTCACTCCTCTTTTTTTCCAGTGGCACTTTTGGGGAGATGTCATAGTTACATTTCAGCGACCACAAAGTCCTACCAGTGTTCTCAGTATCCCATACTGGGATGGCTTCTCTGTTAGCTCTTGCAAAAGATTTAGTGAGTAAACATGATGGGGAAACAGATCCATAATGGGGCTGAACAAAGGAAAGGTTGTTTTAACCATGGTAGCAGCAGCAGAAGTGGGACTAGCTGGTCTTTAAAGATCCCTTCCAACCCAAACCATTCTGTGATATTCACTGACAATTCCTACTCAATCACTAAATAATTAATTTGATTTTAGATAGGGCAACAGAATATCCATTTGCTGTTGGCCTGCCCAGGCAGGAGTCAGACCTCTGGAGATGTGGTATCCAAACTCTGGTAAACTTCCAGGAAATTCAGCACAAGGATTAGGAGAAAAGATGCTCATAAGGAATGTGTGCCTACAGAAAATTCACAGTATCAGCTGTGAACCAAATCACTGGACTGTTGCCAAAGATGCTGAATGAAATAGATTGTTCTGTTTACCGTGGACTGTTTTCCCAAAGTTAATGGTATCTTTGCCTTGCCACTAGCAAAGGCTCTGTGTTTCCAAAGAGTTTCATACTTGCAAGTAATGAACTACTGACTGAAGATGCTTGGAAAATATTCCAGGGGGGAAGGGCCACAGTGCTGTACACAGCTTTAAAGAGCAGTCAGTTATTGAACACAGCCTTACTGCTTGCAGCAGTTGAGTTCCGGGTATCCAGTGATTAGGGGTGATGGCAAAAGTGGAGGAGAAAGTCGGCAAAAGGAAGTGAATTACTGGATTCATATGGAAGGGCTGAATTTCTGAGCTCACCAGCTTTGCTGGAATTTTCTCAGCATCTGAATCTTAAGTGCCATTGTTAGGAGCAACATTCAGTTCCTGCCATGCTCTCATTGGTGGTCACTGCTATTCCCAGATCATTAGGAAGAGGAACAGGCACAGTAAGGAATGTGAAAGAGGGCTGGAGGGAAAAGATGCTGCTGAATAAATCCATACTGGGGTGAACACAGCGCTGAGACAGAATATCATTCAGCAGGAAGGTTTATCACTAGGAACTGGCATGTTGCAGTTGAACTGGGGCTTTCTAAAGAGAGCTGCACCCACAGACAGCTGAGTGATGAGTTCACAGGATAAAAGACTGCTCAGGAGTTCATCCACTGAAAGGCTCTTTACAGGCTCCACTTTCTCACGGTCCCCCTCTGGAAGGAGTTACTGTGCTTGTAAGAGTTCCACAGCCCATGCCTGTCCTCCCATTGTTTCAAGTTAAGGGAACATCAGCTGGTTTTGCTATTGTGAGCAGGGGCCACGATGGAGGGCTAATTGCTTGTGTTCGGCTAAATGTCTGTTTTATGGGGCCGAGCTATTGCAGGCACCCAGCTGGACAATGGGACAGCGGCCTGAGCCTGTGATCTCCCTCACACACTGGGCATTTAGGCCACTTCTGAGGGAGCTGGCAAGAAAACTCCTTGTTTCTTTTTCAACACAATAAATAAAACCCCCAAAAGATAATTGGGTAATTCAGAGTGGATAATGATTATCCATGGTTTGGGAGGAATTTCTTTCTGACAAAGACTCCTCTGCATCTGTAGTACAAACCGATTTTACTGGGAACTTGCTATCAGCCAGAGGAAGCAAGCTTCCCAGAGGAAATCTGTAAGGTGGGAAGGGTTTGTTAATGCTAGATGCACACAAGGATGCATAAAGGTTATTCCTAGCAAGCCACTGCATCCTTGCTAAAGAAAACTTGAACATTTCTACCCCTTGGTGAGCTCAAGGTACAGAAACACATATTCCTAAAAGAATGCCTTTCTCCAGGGCTTTGGGGTTTTGTTTTGAGACCAGTGCCAGGTTCTGTAAGAGGCAGGTCTGTGAGCCTGCTAGAATCATGCTTTATTGCCTCTGTGGCAAAAAACTGAATCCTAATAAATTTTAACCAGCCAGCTGATTATGCAGCACCAAGATACAGAGCTTATTCCAGCTGCTCTTCCTTTCTTTGATACTCAGGTGAATGAACACCATGACTGAACACAGCATTTCAGGGATGTTCAGGGGCAGAGATGAGACAGCATGAGCATTTCTTAGTGCTGGCCTTTAAATGATGAAAATTAAAGAAGCCCAAAGGATGTTTACTGGCATCCTGTAATAGGTTCTCCACAGAAAGTCAACCTAGGCAGGCCTGGATATTGACTTGGAACTCAGCTTCATTCATTACTTATAGGTAAAGGTGTAAAAACGCTTTTCCAAACAGAGATGACTTGCCTTGTGAATGACTGGCCTGGTCCCCCTGAATTTCAAGGCTTGTAGATTTCTCCTATTCTTAGGTAATTTTAAAATTTAAATTCCAAATATTCCTGCCTTTCTTTTTCAATCCAAAATATCCAAACTAAAGAAGGCATTCAGAAAAAATGTGCTTTATCTAACTTGCAGTAAAGAGATAATTTTCAGGAAACAAAAAGAGTTTTACAGATTAATCCAAAATGGTAAAACTCAAGCACAACTGCTCTTCACGTCTAGTAGGTCCAGCAATAACTACAAGAAAGAAAATTTAAAAAGCCATATGTGACTTTTGTCCCATATTATTCCTGTAGCTTAATTACAGAGCTGCATTGTGTGCTTAACTAAAAAGTAGTAAAGGCACTGCAAGAAGTACCATTAATGAGTCAGATCAGCTTTGTTTCTGGAATCTTTCTGGTGGAAACCCCTTTAATTCCTTAAGTTCACCTTTCCCTTCAGCAGCTCCTATCCAAGTACAAACTAGCAAAGGGTGAGGAGAGGCAACAAGCAAGATCACAATCAAATCCTACCAGTTCAGCAGAGTGCATCCAGCAGGCAGAGGGTGAGCTGAATAAGGAGGTGTGGGCTCAGAGATCCTGGTCCTCACAGGAGATTTGGAAGCTGAGAATGGTCCCCCCTGGGATGAAGGCACAGGCTGCAAAAAGGAGAAAGCACGTGGTGAAAAAAAATGCAGAATAAGGGTGATGCAGAGAAGCTGGAAGTTGTATTTCAGAAGTTCACTGTGAACACAGAGTGCTGCAGGAAGCAGCAAGCTTATCGAAGATCTTTGCACTGCCTATGGTATCAAATGTTCTGTTCACAGGGAGACCGGACAAACAAATTGGCAGGAGATGTCAGCAGAGTCTAGACTGGAAAAGGTCTCCTGAGAAATTAATTTCCAAATCTTTAATCTACTCAATTTTATATATTTTTATCCACATTAGTGCAGCTTTTCACACTACTTTCCCTACTTTGAGAAAAATGCAGTAAAATACTGTTAAAAAAAAAAGAAAAGAAAAGGAATGAGTATGTTCTTTTCTTTATGTAACTTCACATTTTCCCAAACGCAACTTGAAGCCTCATCCAGGGAAATATTTACATATGTGCTTGTGTCATTTTGACTGCCCCCACACTTCCTGTACTCACTGGAGCCCATCTGATGCTTTAAACTAGGTGTTGAAATGCCCTACTGAACCAAAGCCACTAATTCAGATTTTTTTTTCTTTAAGGTGGAGAACAAAGAGATATCTCCCTCCTGGAAGCCTCAAGGGTTGGCAAGAAAGGAGATGATGTGGGAAACCTTGTGCCCTCTTCTCCCAGGTGACATGAAGAGCACTACCAGATGTACTATGTCAGAAGTAATGCAGAAGTGTTTTTTGGTAAGACCTCAATTCTTAGGTTTTTTCAGGAAAAAACCCCACCTCATCTGAATGCAACAGAGAACAGGTATTGTTTTGAAATGTGTTCACTGTGGAAGCTCATGGATATTCTTCTGGTATTTTACTCACAGAGCTGTCACTGTGTGCACATTAAAAGAAGTGGAAAAAGCACAGCCCCTGAAGAGATCATTAGTATTTCTTTCTTCCTCATCTGGCTCTTTCCTTAACTCCTTTTCCCTTTCCCAGAGAAGTGTATCAGATAGTTCTGAACAGGATGCCTCGTGTGACATGCACAGGACACCCAGCAGTGCAGAATATCTGCTAATGCTGAGATCACTGTGATTTTATGCCACGATAAAACACCCCACAGTGGCAGAGCACACAGGCACTTATTTCCTGTTGCAGACAAACACCCATTGAGCACTCCCCACCACATCTGGGGAACCTGTCTTACCCTATTGCTTTTTTTGTTGCTTTTCGGGATATTTCACTGAAGGAATGAGAACAAATCAACTACAAACTTTCAGGGGAAAAGCACACAAATTTTAGATGTTAATCTCCAATTATCAGTGACTGAAAGGGCAAAGGACCCTGCTCCAGTGCCACACTCAATATTCCTCACAGGTGAGCTCTTTCTACAGCCCTCACTTTTCTTTGTCAACTCTCTTCTGACAGCAGTTAGGAGTTTTTAGTTTTATCTCTATGATTTTCCTGCATTTAGGGTTTTCACCTGTCCATCCCCTCTCTGCTAGAGAGGAATGAGCCCTTGCCTCTGGTACTAAATTAGACAGTTCTTCCTGTGATTCTTGGAAAATTATCTTTATGGCTCTTTGAGGGAAGCACCTTTTCCTTAGACAAGTTTTTAATGTGGCCAGATTGTTCTTTCATTGCAACACAGAACCCTTACTAAAAAGCAGCAGGTTGTTTGTAACATTATGTAAAGGAAAGCACATCACAACACCTGGAATGATGATTGATCAAAGACTTGAAATTGCCCAATCCTCTTTTTGGTGATACTCTGGAGTCTTTTCCACAACTGCTGTGCTCCTGAAAGGTAAATGTGACATAGTCAGCAGGATCCTACCAGCACTGAGCACCTCTCTGAGAGTTTACTGCACTTTTGGAACTTATATTTTTGGTTTGACATTCCCCAAATGGTCACAGCTCTTTACCCTCTGTGCTTCAGCTTGCTGATGCATCACTTCCACACCATCCCTCTCTTTCAGCTGAAGGATGGTGGAAGCTAATCCAGAACCACCCAGCCTGCCTCAAAAAAGAGGTTTTCTGGTTTAAACACAGCCAAAGCCTGTGCCTGTTTCACGAGTGCATTCAAGGAGAAGAGTTCTTTTGAGAGCTATTTTTGCCATCCCTGTGAATCTGAAGCAGTCGTGGTGTTTTGCGGGTTTCTACCATGTAATTTCAATATGCAACAATCGCTCTGAGTTGAATAATTTGGAATCCACGCACGCTTTGCAGTTTCAAGATAATTTGATCTGAATAGCAGTTTCATGTAAATGTTTTGGCAGCAGTGAAAATACCCTCAACATTACGACTTGTAACTTGAAACACCAATAACGATTTTACATGCTGGCAATGAAAGAGCTTGATAGGCAGGTTAAAATCATTAATTCCTCAGTCTGAAACTGGTATTTTCTCACTGAAACGTTTGAAAACAAAGCTACTTTCAACAGGTTATTTCTGTATTAATGTGATACCAGCAACATCTGTGCAGGTCCCTCTCTTCTCCTGTGGGCAAGCACTGTTAGGGGAGCTGGAAGGAACACAGCTCTTGCTTTCTTCACCCCACAGCTGTGGGGAAAATGTGGGATATGATGTTTGAAGTGCTGGATAATTGGAGGAAGTGGATGGAGAATGATAACAACAGCAACAGGGAAGTTTCTCAAGCGATTTGAGAAGGTTGTCTGGTGCAGGCTGGATGTTTGATTATCTGTGCACTGGATACCCACTTCTATCTACTTGAATAATACATGGGAACCAAGGATTGTTTACTTTGAAATACCAAAATGAGAAATGACCATGTTCTGAAAATAAAACCTGCGAGTTTCAACTCTGCCACCTCTAGGAAAGCCCAGTGGGAGGGATAGGATTGCTAGAACTAGGGGAGGCCTCCTTTTCCTTATTTGTTATCATTTAACAGAATCTGAAGGCATCTTTCTTTGCAGAGAGCAGGAAATCATTCCTGTGCAGCTCCAGGGCCACACAGAGGTTATGGTGCCCATTTCACTCGTGGTGCTAAACAACAGAGGGTTTCAGAACTGTACAGAGTCACCAAACCCCAGTCAACAGAAAAGAGAAGAGCACATGCACAGTAGAGAGTTTCTGACTTAGTAAGAGATGAAAACACAGTGCTCTTTAGTTGCTTTCTCCCTCCTCTCTGTCCCTCAATACCCCTGGTCTTGTTCCACTACAGGGGAGATTTCTCAGGGCTACATTTGGAAGCACGTGGTCAGCAGAGAAAAAATCCCAGCCAAAACATTGCTGTAATTGGCGATTGTTTTTTGAAACCTGAACATTATGAATTCAGGTTAACTCTCAGCCTTTGCTCTAAGTCTGCTTGTAATTAGAAACCTGAAGTTTTGTGGCAATGAACTGTGGCATCCTATCGAGCAGAACTAGTGTACGTATTGTGTACAAGCTAAACACAACCTCACTCCTGCATTGGGAAATTAAAAGGACTGTGATTATGCACATAAAAGGATTGTGACTATGCACATTATCTGCCTATAATGTCTGCATCTGGGGCACAGAGAGTAGCTGCCACTTCAGGATGAGGCAGCCCAAGCACTGCCAAGACCTGTGAGGTGCTTGCCTTGGACAGAGTGAAATGTGGTGTCACTGACTTCAGCAGTGAAATTCGAGGAGCTTTGTGCTCTGCCCAAGTTGCACTGATCTCTCCCATCCATGGAAGGAAGTGCTTTACCAGAACAAGCATCATTTTTGCTAATCAGAGAATATGTAATCACCAAAGCAACCTCTAATATTTATGAAATGTGAATCTTGGATCTATTTTGCCAGACCGTCTTATTTTTTATCCAAAGCTGCTTCTTATGCAGACTCTGAGGACTGTTCAATATCACATGACATTCAAAAACCAGAACTTTCCAAAGCCCCTTTTTATTTTTTGCTCTCTTTGGCTAAACCTATTCTGGGCTAATATTCTTTTCAGAGTTAACCTTTCTTGATCAGTACTTTTAATGCAGCTGTTTGACTCAGCCAAGGAAGATGTTATGAAATCTTTTCTCCCCTTGCTGCCTGACCAAGGATGTTTCAATGGAAACATGGTCCTTTTGATCTGATTTATTTGGGAGTTCTTCTTGTGCAGCTTGTATCTCAGCAGAAAACCTAACAATCTGTTTGCTCTTACTGGGAAAAAAGAGATTGTCACCCTGCCAACATAATTACATTGGTGAGTTAGGGAATAATGAGTGAGAACAGATGAAATATTTAGATATAAATAGTCTGTTTTCATGTGCTGTGATTGTCGCTAATAAGGCAGGGATGTGTGGTTTGTGGTTCAGGGACAGGATGAGGAACCAGGACATCTGGATTCCTTTCCTAGCTTTACCACAGTGGATTGAAAAAGTCATCAAATCTCTTTGTGCCCCATCGGTTGGAAGTGGATAATAATGCTCTGGGGACTAATTCTTTAATACTGTCATCTTCACATGTTCAGGAGGGAAGAGCTCTTGTACACTACAAGTTGGTCCAACTAAAACTTGAAATCCAGATACCTAAGAAGTTTGTGAATTAATTTCTCCTATCCTGAGTAATTTGACCCATTTGCAATGAGAGAAAAACAAGAGGAAGATTAAAACCAGTACAAAGTGTTTGAACACAATCCTGTAAGTCTGTGACCTTAAGCTTTCTGGGACAAATTTTTTTTTGGGCTTTACACTCTTGACATTTTCAATAAAGAGTTGCCAATGATGTCCTTGACTGAAATATCCTCATTTGTTCAAATCCTGAAAACTACTTAGGCCTTAACTCATGAGGCTTGGTATAATTTAAAAGAGGCCTAGAGTGGCCACCTACACAAGGGATGTGTTTCCCCCAGCCTATGTGTGTTTTGTTCACTGCAGCTGTAAGTAACAGATCACTAAACCACAGATTAAAAGCATGTAATTGCTATAAAAGTAATTAAAGACAAGATTAATTCCACCTAGGAGTAAATAAGCAAATTTGGTATGTAAGTCATAGTGAAAAAGTTGTTGGGTTTGGTTTTTTTTTTCTTTAACATGCATATGGTAGTGGAGAGTCTCAAAAGCAGAGTTGCTTCTTCAGCTGTGGAGGGGAAGAAACTGTGCTAGGGATTTGAAAGCCTCAGGTTGGGATGAGCACTGCATTATTTTAAAGTTTCTATGACTTCTTTAAATTTCTTGGAGTACCTGTCTGATGCTGGTTTCATCCAAAAGCCCAGTTCCGTGCTCTGACCTGAGGTGCAAGGAAAAGCCTGCTAAGTGGGAGAAATCAGGAAATTTGCTTCACAAGTGCCCATGTGATCGGACCCAATATGCCAACCTCCCCTCCCCCTATTTGTACTGTTAGCCCTGAATAAGGCAGCACAAGGGCTTGATTTGCACTTGGAATCCAGCTGGCCAGCAAAACTGAGCACAAATTTCCCATTGCTTTCATGGAGGCTTTGCTCTCAATCACTGCAGTTGGACACCACTGAAGCAGCAGCTGGAATATTTATCCTGCAGTATCAATTCAGATTTCTTTGAAAAAAAAAGGCTTAAGGCTATGTGTAAGAGAAATTGGCTTCAGTTTGTTGATATTATCTCATTTGAGACCGTTTTTGGGAACACTGCAATACTGGCACAGGAGGCACAATTACAGGGAGAATTAGCTCTTCACCATCACTCTCAACTAATTCTGTATGTTCTGTGATGCTGAGGGAAAAGCCAACCTCTTGATGCACAAGAAATGCTCCAAGAATCTCTAGTGATTCATTTATTTCCCAACTGACTGGTACATTAAAACACAGAATAAAAGTCCGTGGTTAAGCAAGTCTTTCCCCTTTCCTATATTAAATCCTTGCTTTCACCAGGAAAAATGTGGGCATATGGCATGCCAGAAATTCCTTAGCATGGCCTGCCTGGGTCTGCAATAAGGAGATGTAGGGACCAGCATCCCAGGGCTTACTGCTGAGATCCCTCATCCACCTCCAGAACCTTAGAAAATGAGTGCACTCAGAGAGACAGGGAATAGGTACCTGGAGGCTCATACCCTTCTCCATAAAACTGCACTCACAATGATGCACATCACACTAATGTTCCTAAAAAGCCATCCCAAACCAACACACACACATGCACATAAGCTCTAGTTGTGCATCTGTGTATGTATGGCCATGTAATAACCATCTTTATGTGGTGAGACAAAGCAGCCTCATCTACCAAAAGATTTAGCAACACGAATTCTTTTCCTATATCTCAAATCCCACCAGCAGTAATTTCATCTCGAAATGGAAAGCACAGCATTGCATTATTTGAGCACAAAGGCCAAATTTCCCTGGTTGGCAGTTAGACCCCAAGCTCATAGAAACACAGCAGGAGAAACCTGAAATGATTTTGTTTCCTAGTGGCACTAATTCCATTGCTGGAGAAAATGTAATTATATTTATGTTGACATCATAATGATAACTTTGCAGGCCAGACTCCATCCTGTCTGTTAGGCCAGATAGAGCTGGAGCACCGGCAGAGAACTAAGGAATGCCTGTTCCTTGGTGGCAGTGTGCCTGGAGCCCCAGGCAGGCATTTCAACAGCAACAGTTCATTCTGTGCAAAAGATAGTTATGATTTGATTGTGTCTCAACTACAAAACCTCTCATTTTCAAGGAGGTGGGAATTGCAGTCATTCATTGATGCTACCTTATTAATATGTGCATTATTAGGTATTTATTCTGGTTATTTTAATTTACCGTGTTACAGGAGATGTGCCAGCCTATCCTGTTGTTCTCTCAAGGTACTGTGTCAGTGTGAGATGTCACTAGTCCTGAAGTCTGGATCACATTTTCATTCATCACTTCTCTTGTACAAACAGTACCACTGCCCACAAGAGAAGCAGCACTGAGGTTGGGTGTTTCAATTCAGGGCTGAAAGATTTCTTTTTCCTTATATAACTCCTAAAGAACTCTGGAGCTACAACTGAACTAAATTAAGCAATTAGAAGATAGAAAGAGCTAAACAAGTTATAATTTTCAAAACTAAGACTTAGGTTAAGAATAACATTCCAGGACAAGCAGAACACACTGCTTTTTTAACAGGTTAAAAAAAAACAACCAGGCACAAAAAACCACCCCCTTATTGTTTGTGTCTGCTGAGCCTAATTATTTTCTTTGTCTTTTCCTCCCATAGTCATACAGCAGGACAAAAGCCATTGTTACAGTATCTGTAATTAGGATACCAGCAGATGGAATAGTTAATCATGCCCCAGCTAAGCACTGTGCATGTTGCTGGGGAAGTCAGCTAAGGTAGATTCATTTTTCCTAATTTAAACATAGAAAAAAAGAAGCACCTGGTTTAACCTTCCATCCCTCCAGTAGGAGGGAGAGGAACAGACAGACAATGCTGGGCTGGGGGTGGAATCACTCACTCCTTGGTGCTGCTTCCCCCACCACCAGGGAGGGAAGTGCTGATCCAGCTGAAACTCAGTTTTCTCTGTTAAACTGGAATTTTATCCTTTCTCACCACACAGAAGAGGCAGGAAGATGATTTCCAGACACGAGGGCAGCCAGGGGCACACAGGAGCCACTGACAGCCTGTGCACTTCTTGACCTCCCTGTCCTGACCTCCACTGCTGGACATAGCCAAGAATTGTCAGTGCTCACATTCCAAGCCTGGGGCACAAATCTGGCTGAGCTTGGTTTTTTTCCATTTTCATCAATATTAAAAATATTTCCTGTACATGCTGGTACTTCTGGCATTCACCACTCAAAGGCCTGTGCAGGCACCACATTTTCATAAATGCTTCATGGTTACCTACAGATTTCACAAGATTACATTGGCTTAAGCAGGAGGAATTTTATGGGGCTTACCAATGTTACCTGAGGAAATACAGCTCCCAAATGGTGATTTGGCTTTTTTCCCCCTAAAATACAGTTATAATAGGGGGGCTAATGTATGTGAACACAAGAACAAAGTTTCTTAAAGGACAAAAACCCTGAACCATTTTAGATACAAAGCTTTCAACAGCTTTTCCTTTTACTGAGTTTTTCAACTTGGTTAGTATTTTGTTCAATTTGTTTAGGGACAGTAATATCAAAGATATAACTCTGAAAGCAGCACAGTTAAATTGCCAGAAAACTCTGCTATTTAAATCACTTTTACTTGT
The DNA here is from genome assembly GCA_013186435.1 of Turdus rufiventris. Taxonomy (NCBI): domain Eukaryota; kingdom Metazoa; phylum Chordata; class Aves; order Passeriformes; family Turdidae; genus Turdus; species Turdus rufiventris. Next base: position 1,749,720 of record PYHW01010827.1, on the reverse strand, counting down.
TCTTAGTTTGATTTGGTTAGTTGGTTTTTACCTGGGAAGGTTTAGGTCAGTTTTACTATATAATACATTGAGTTGATAACAGATGGAAAAGAAATGTGATTGAATTTATTTTAGTTAAAATAAATAACTCTTAAGTTGGAGGGAGTAGCTCTTAAGTATGAACATAAAGTCACTGGCACTTTAAATTCTAAAATTACTACATGAAATCTTAGAGGGAGCCAGTATATGAAAGCACTCAAGTTGAATATTATGGGTCACCTCTGTCTAAATTCATTTGGAATTACCGATCTGCTTGCAAATTTAATTAGCTCCATACTATGTAAAAATCTAACAGGCAAGTTAGAAATGTATATACTAGTTTCAGCAGAATAGCAGATAATGTAAACTTCTAATTTTAATCCCCAAATCATGTCACTTGGAAAAAAAAATTTGCAGACCACTTTAATATATTTTTCCCCTTTTTTGCACTCCTTGCCAGACCTAATTCTACAGTGCAAGGAAGAGCATTTTTGCATGGATTCTGCCCTGTCCAGAGTACTGGAAATGTCACAGTAGCACAATCAGAGTCCCACTTCCTTTACAGGAGGAAATTGGAGCAAACATCTGTGCATTTGGATGATCATCCAAATTAACCTGAGTGTGGCAGAGACCTCCTTTAGCCCTCCCTGGCACTAAAGGAAATGAGGGTGCAATTTTATACATCTGATTACAGGAGGGCTGCTCAGCATGTGATACAGCAGGTCCAATGTAAAATCAAATTAGATGTATCTCACATCTGTGGGCTGGTTTTGCTGCACCTCAGCACTTCAGTGCTGTATCACATAGAAAGCCTTGCTCCTCAAGCAGAGAATTCCTACTCTGTTTATGTGGCATAGGAAAGAAAAAAGGAGATAGCCTTTCTAAAAGTGTTATTCATTGTAAAACAGTCATCATCTGAAGCAGAAAATGTGCTTTTCCTCTTGTTCACTTGATCTTTGGTCATATTTCCTGGTGTGCCATCTCACTCTTTCAAATTGCAACATTACCAAGATATGTAATTTCACATTACACAACTAATTTATAGGTGCTTCAGGCTTTATCTGAGCTGGAGTGGATCATTCCTTCCTTCCTTCCCCCTGAGCACTGATTTCTTTAACAAAGGTCTGCTGGGACAAAACTTCACCTTCTGTCAAGTCTGTATCACCTTCACACACTTTGTCACCTGTTTCCCTGCTCTAAGCTGCTAGACAGATGTTGAATACTGCATGTGAACTGTTTATTGGGATGCTCCTTGTATAAATCAGGTTTGATTTAGCTGGCTGTCAGAAAGGCAAACAGGAATAAAGGAGAATAGCTTCAGATCACAGCAAACTCTCATCATATAAAAAACTGAGCTGTTCACTAAATTCTTACTCTTTTACCTCAGCCACCTTAGAAAATTGTTTTGCAAGGACTGAGGGCTGGATAACCAAAAGGATTGTGGCTGAGGCCACAGGAGCCACAGGGCAGCCATTCAAAACCCCTTCTGCTGTGTCCCTGTTCACCTCTTCCAGGTCCCTCCAAAGGTATAAATCACCTGGCCCCATTATTTCAGGACACCTGAGTCACATTGTGCCAATGACTTTGCAAATATTTGTGACTATTTATGAAGTGCTAACTCTTGTCTCTATGTGCTCAGCTTAGCCTGGATTCAGCTGAGATAACCAAAGTCAAGGACTTAATTGTTAAGCCTGATTTTGCATGCACAGAATGCACAGAAGTGTCCTGGCTTTGCATCCAAAATCGATGTTTGACATCTACTCATCCAACTCACCCCTGCAGGACACTGCTGTGTCATTTCCCACTGGTCAGAGCCACATAAAATCTCTGTATATAAAATCTAAGTGCACAAAACAGGCAGGAGAGTAAAAGTGTGGTCACTCTGCATAAATGGCCATGGCCACAAAAACTACAGGCAAGGGGAATTCAGTCTTATGAGTATAAATGCTGAGCTAAAGAATAAATTTTTGTTTCTCTGAAAGAGCTCAGTGAGGCATAAAAATGTTCAGGAATGTTTAATCCTAAAGGGAATGAGATTTATCAAAGCAATTTGAGAGAATGATATGTTGACCTCTGGTTCTACAGGCAAAGAAAAGCCAAGAAAGTCCAAGGCATTAAGAACTTGGAAGATATTTTTCATTCTGTCAAGCTGTTTTTCATGCTGCTCTCATTGCCTCAAGTTTGATGCTACAGTGCAAGGCAAATCTGGTTCTGGCAAGCAATCACTAACTTGTGATAAGCATTAGGTTTACATTTAAAGATCAAAGCAAACATACATAAACCATTTTGAGTACATACATATCATATCCTCTGCTTTAAGTCCTGGCCCTTGGGTTTATATCCCTCATCACAGAGTTTCCCTCTTAATTCTTGGTGAGTCCAGGAACAACTGGAATCTGTATTGAAAAGAAAATGTAGTTAATTTAATTTATAGTAATATGTAGTAGAGATTTCAGGCAGAAATTTTATTTATTGGTGAGTAGATGAGGCCAGAGAAACTACATGGTCTGTGACTGTCACACTCATTGGAGGGACAAGGAACACTGAAATTTTTGAATACTCATTGTGTTGTTTTTCTCCCCTCTGACAAAGCCAAATGATCAAACCATTAACAACACACATATACTTAAACAAAATTCCCATTTATCTGACAAATCCCAATTCCAGAGCTGCCCATAACTAAAACTGATATTCTAATATCATTGTGCCATGAGAGGGGGGAAGGTTGGCAATTTTTCCATTTCAGGGCAGATTCCACCTACTCTTCCCATGGCTAAGCAATCCACAGGCCATCCCTATGACCAAGTCCTGAAATCCTTCATGACTGAACTCCACCTAGGATCCATTTGCACAGGTTTTTACACTTCAATAAATCTGACCCTTTATTTCTGTTTAGTCTAACCTTTTCCACTGGATAAAGAAATGAAGGCATCATTTTGAAAACCAGTATTGAAAACTCAATTTTTCTGAGCATTTTATGAAGAGTTTAAGAGGACAGATTTCAGCTCAGGCTCTAAATAAAACTCTCAAGAATTTGATTTGAATAAAACTCAGTCTACTGTAAGATGAAGAATTGGAAGAATGCCTCATTTCACGTCTTAAGAGAAACTGCTAGAGATGATTTCTGCACAGTGATTTGCACAGGTTAGGAGCTATTGATTCATCTTTACTTACATGGAACAGGTTCTTCTAAAGTCACATGTATAAACAAGCAAACTGATGGCAGATTTACAAGCACTTTGCAAAAGGTATTACTAGTGTGCTTGTACAAAATAACCTGAACCTGTTCTATGTGTAGTAAAAACTACTAGAAGAAGGAAAAAAAGAACACCTGACAGCTTGAAGAATCCAACTTCATCTCCCTCAAATCTTGGGAACTGTCTAATCCATAAATTGGCAACACCTTGTGAGATCACCCACCACACACACTTAGGCAGGCTGAAAACTCTAAATATGTCTGGATTTACAGCAGATTTGCTGCAAAATTTCAAGTTAGTTCCAGTCCACTCTTGTCAGTTCTCCTCATTGCTCAGTATGCAGAGAAATCTCATCCTGACCCTTGAGTTTCCTTTAAATTGAGTTGGGATTTTTTAAAATTGCAAATTGTAGGATGAAAGTGTAGAGAAATATTTTTCTTTTTTCGAAGTACCTGAAGAGTTTTAGGTTGAGTTTCTAATAATTCTTTATCTAGTCCAGAAGATTGCTTTTTGATGGTCTAAAGTGCACCTTTACTTTTACATACTCTTATACACTGGTCTGACTTAGAACCAGTCCAACTGTTTTGTTACAAATGGTTTTAGTTTCCAAGTAAACCAAGTGGCAAAGCAATTCAAAACATATTGAATTCATTTAATACATTAATAACCACAACTGGCTCTAAATCAAAAAGAATTACTCTAGACTTAGAGAGTTTTATTTCTGACAGTTCTTACTTTTAAAATAAAGTAAAACATATTGGATGTATTTACTTACTTTAAAATAGCAAATCACTAACACAGGGATTAACATATTCCTTTTCTTCCTCATGTCCAAGACATTTCTTTATACAGAAGAAAATGCTTGATTTCTCTTCAATGCAAAAAATAATCCTGTAAATGCACTTTTCACGTCCCAATGTGCAGCCACTTTGCTGAACTTTTAGATTCTACAGTTAGATAAATCAGATTTCCTAGTGAAGATCTAAAGCTGTAAATACAATTTATCTTCACTTCATTAGGGAAATGAGCATTTCCTGTCTTGGGAGCAGATCCTGTCCATGAACAGCTTCACCAGAGCAGCTGGTCCAGCCAGCACCATTACACAGCTCATGGAAGCAGGAGGTGCCTTTGCACATCCTTTTTTTCCCTATTATATTAAGGATGTCCCACAGTGACAAACACAGCCTTAGAGCTCTGATCTCCCAGCATTAACAGAGGGCACTTGGCAGCTGATGCCACCAGCATCAGGGGGCATTTTCTGCAGCTCTGGCTCTGCAAACATCTGCTGAGCTGGGGCCAGGGCAGCAATGAAGAACAAGCCAAGACAGCCCAGACAAGGCTGCTGGGGATTTGTCAGCAGCTCACAAAAACTGCTGCAGGGAAGGGACCAAACCCCGGGTCTCAGTGGTTGTGAGGTACCTGCACCCACATTTCCAATAACCCGTGTTCCTGGCCAGGCAGGATGGAGCAGGGGCAGAGAGTGGTGGAGCTGCTCCATCCCAGCTGGTCCTGGGTCACCAAGGTCCCATTTCTGTGGCACAGAGGAACAGAGCACCCTTCCCACTTGGCATTTGCATTGAGAATATTTGGTCTTGGAGAAGCCACCAGGGAGTCAGGAGGGATCATTTCTGATTGTGACTGTGCTGGGAGGCTGCAACTCAGCAATGCTGCCCTTGCCAGACCTCTGTGTTGTCCCAAGCCACCCCCACTTTCTCCTGTCATTTGCTGCAGTGCTCCAGGACCTGACCCACACAGAGGCTGCTCCCCCAGCTTGTCCCTGTGACTTTGCCAGGAATGGCAATGATTTAATGTTAATGGTTAGCCTCTTCAGAACAGATTGTGGAGATTGGGGCATAAGAGGTCAGTATTGTTTAAACACTTTTGTTTTGCCTTTCTTCTCAGAAACTTTAAATCATGAGCTTCCTTACACAGAATGACCAAACTGACAGCTTTAGGATGTGTGAGAAAGACACAATTAATTTAGTGCAAAAGATAAGACATTTCCTTGGGGAAGCACTAATACCAGGCCTATTACCCCTCAATGTCATTTCAGATTAGTGTTCTACAGAGAAAGGGATTCTAAATCTTTTTAATTGAAAAATGTTTCTCTTTTCCTTACTATTATAAATTTCTGCCCAGAGGTTAAAGAGTTTTTAAATTATTTCTGAATTACATTCAATTTCTGGGCAGTTTATCAAAAAAGGAGGATGCAGTTTGTCTCTTGCTTTATTAATTTATGTTGGATCAGAAAAAAGGAGAAATATATTCCCTCGGTGACCCAAATGAAATAGTTACACAAAAAGATGCTTAGAAATACAAAGCCCAGACATCTCTAACATGTTAAAGATTGGCAGCTGTCACCAACACATCCATGTACAGGAATACATGCCATAATTATGCAAAGTGAAAGGATAATTATCCAAACACAGTGGTGGAAACAACAGTCAAGAAAAGAATTTTACTCACTTTCTCCCTCCCTTTTTCTGGCCTAAAGTTTGCAAAACATCAAAACCAATGATTTTAATCCATATAGGTTGTTTGACTCATAAATCACAAAATTACCTCAAAAAAAGAAGAAAATGCAAATATCCTTTTTACCTTTAGCATGTCCTGAGCAGAAACATCCAAAACCGTGACCTGGACTCGCTCAGTCCTTGATCCATGGCCTTATCCCAAAAGTGATGGATGAGATTTGGAGCAAAGGCCTGGCTTTGAGTGCTGTAGGCACTAACCCCAGGAGCCTCCTGGAAAGCACAGCTCCCTTTGGTGTCAATGCCTGCTGGAAGATAGGAGAAGCATTGCACAAAGTTAGTTAATTCTCTATTTAGACCTTTTAGCTACAAGGCTAGCTCTTCCAGAGCTCTAAACACAAAAGCACTGCAATTTGGGGGGCAGGATATTTAAAAAGGTACTCTGCAGGTGAATGTTTCTGTACAGATTGGTCTGACACAGTCTTTGGGCAACTGCACAGCCCACAGATCATTTGTGTGTTAGGGTGCTTTGGGTTTTTTGTCCTTGAGAATCCTTCCAAAGAACTGTATTCTTTCCACTTCTCCTCCTGATTGTATAATGGCTGTGTTTCCTCTGATCTGTACTGAAGAAAAAATATTTTCCTTTTCTATTTCAATCCTTAGCCCTTGTTTTCCCAACCTCTAGTTTTCAAGAAACGTGATTTCTTAAAAAAAAAGAAGAAAATTTCTAATTAAGCCATTTATCACACTTTTCCAAGTGGGTAGAGTGACAAATTAGCCCTATCTCTTCCACCAACAATCTGATGGATGGGAAGATAAAGATGCAGAGGCTGTTATTTTAGCTGGAAGCTCTCCACTATATCAATTGTTTGGCCCCAAGCCAAAAGACCCTAAGAGTTGACAAGGACTAATGATGGGTCCATAAAGTTTATGCAGCATGAGGCCTGACATCAAAGGAATGCAGCCTTATTAGCAATATCTCTATGCCTTCTCCTTGGAAAAAAAAAATACCCATTTGTTTTTCCAAAGGTTTTACTTAATCATTCTACTCTTTCAGCAAATGGAAAGAAAATTAAAACTGTAAATAAATTTGCACAATAATCTATGGCTGACGAGTTCTGCTCTTCTCCACAAATACCAAGTGATAACTTTACAGTAATGTCCACCAAGAGAGGCTAAGATAGGTAGACTGCAAATAAATTTCTCTAGGAGTCTAGTTTACTTACTTACACTCTTCCCAAGTATTAACTCTTGGTGGTTTTAGGATATGAGGTTAGGATATGAGATGGATATTGGGCCTGACTGTGACAGCATCACCTTCAGTGTTCGTAACTTCTATCTTTCTCCCAGTGTTTTTATTTTAATTTTTGTGGTTTTATTTTATTTTGACATGAAATGGAAACTCTTCAGAAGGTGCAGTGCAATCACTACCTGACTGGAAAGCAGGAAGAGAGGATGTAACAGCCAGGATGATTCTAAGAAAAATCAAATCAATAACTCAGCAGCAAAACCCTCTTTTGGTATCTTTTTGAGAAAACAAGCCACTTCTGCAGATACTATATGTTACTCTGGACCAGAAGTAAAATCCATATATTTTTTAAAGGAAAACTATTTAAAGACCACTCTTGACATCCCATTCTTTATAATATTTTTTTTCCTCTTGTGGAAATAGGACAGTCTTCAACTGGCTGGCACAATGAGAGACTTTGGTATTGCTTTATCAAATCCAAATGCAGTAGTCCTGCATATTCTTATACCTGATGAACTTGATTGATCTTTTCAACAAAACATTTTTACAGGATAGAATTAAAACCAATACTGCAATGAAATGATGACAGCACTAGAAGTCAGTGCAAAGCCACATTCAGCACATCCTACAGCATTTCACCTTCACTTTCCAGTCTGGATTTAATAGCATGTGTGGAAGGAGTACTGTGCAAAACTAGGGATGTCATCCATCTTCAATCTTCAACCTTCCTGTGTCTCAATAAACTGCTCTGGATTATCCCTCCTCTATTGCTCCCAATCCATCACCAAGTTGCTCTGAGTGGCTCTGCACCCCTGCAGCTTTCCTTTGTTGCTGCTTTTCCACAGGGGATGTGCCATTGCATCTGCCACGCTGCTTCTGACCCTGGGACATCAAGGCAATTTCCATCCCACTGGGATGTCCGCAAGCTCTGATGGTTTTTGGGGAAATACAAAAAAGCTTGGAGTCTGTGAGGTCCAACACAAACAATCATGGAAAGAACAAAAGAGAATTTTGAAATACCACAACCTTACCCAGCAATGTCAAAACCAGGAATAAAATTCTGGTTGAAAAGACCACACTAATATTTTTTTTTTCTTCCTGATGCATTTAATTTGTAAGTTCTTAATATACTTTCTCAGCTTATTGATAACAGGGCTGCTTAGGAACCATATTCCCTCCATCACATCCCCTTGCAACTCTTTGGATGAAATTCTAATTAAAGAAAATGCACTGGTTGAAGTTTTCTATTTAGAATTGTATTCTTTTTCAATAAAAACGAAGTGTAAGTATTATGGCTCTATGCAATTAAGTGTTCAAATGTCATTCCTTCTAACTTTAGAAGGGGACTCCTTGAACAAAGAAGCTTAAATGAAAATTGTCTGGAAGTAAAATGAAATGGAAAAAAAAAAAAAAAAAGATCAGTGCTGAAGTTGCCAATGAACCAAACTGTTTGCTTACTTATAATTAGCAGCACGGTCATTGCCTGGCTGCCCTGGCACTCTGTAAATGCCTGGGCACACTGTGATTCAAGATTATTTAGAAGATTTATTTAAGATTTATTCACTGCCTCAAGAGACAGGTAAAACAACAACTGTCTCAATCGCTCTGAGCTCTCAGCTTGGTTGGGGGGTAGTGGCTACAACTCAATCCTGTTGAGCCTTTCTTCAGTAAAATAAAAGATTTTCCTTTTCTTTAAACATGGCTCCAATTACTGAAAGAGCAAACTCATTCAAAATTACAAGCTTCAGATTTTTCAAAGGTTTCTGAATTTCTCACGCATTTTAGCAAACAAAGTTAAGAAATTTTGTTCTTTTGTTTTTGTAATTTACAATTTATGACACGATTCAATAAATGACCTTAAAAAGGCTTAGCTACAAAATAAATAATAATAATAATAAACTTACTCCACCCTGCATTTGGCTTTTATTTGCCAGATGACCAGTTTGTTTTCCTTCCTTAACACAACTTTGGAAAATACAGCAAGTCTGTACATACACAGTTCCCACCTGGAAGCACAAACTTTAGCAGCCAACCCCAAGTCAAAACATAAACTCACCTTTCATTTCTGTTCAAAGGGAATATATAATTCACTTAGTGCTGAGGGACACTCACATAATTTGCCTTTAAATGTTACCCAATAGATTCTGTGCTAAGTCTGGTAGAAGGAAAATAAAAAATAGCCAAGCAAACCAGCACACTGCTACTGCAGCTTCAGAGGGAAGTGCACAGGTTTACAGAGCAGCAGGAATTTGGGCTCTTCCATCATGCCTGCGAAACTGAAGTGGGAAGATGGCACTTCAGAGTGCAGAGTTACTGCTCAGTGAAAATACACACTGCAGCCATCAAAGGGATCTGGTTTGCACTTCTCTTGATTTTTTCTTCCCCTAAATAGTACTGATATTATCTCTTTTCTCAACTTTATTTATTTCAGTCTCTTGCATTGGGAACAGCTTGTGATTTTAAGATGCCTTCACATGAGTATTTGCTCACTAAATGATACATGAAGAGAATAATGATTTCAGATCAGTATGTCCCATTTTAGCTATTTCCACTATCAGGAAACGATGGGCTGACCTACTTGTGTGTTATAAAAATAGCCAAGGATCTTTAAGCAAAATCAATGCTGCTGAGTTGAACAGAAATGGAGAGGGGTACTGTACTCACAGCATGAGCCCTTTGGTGCCCCTCCCTCCCAGCACTGCTGTCAGAGCACACCCTCCCTGTGTGGTCCAACACAACCTGGCCATGGCATAATTCTTCAGACTTCTGACAAAACTTCAAGATTAAATACTTGAAGTTCTAACGTTCAAAACCTCCGTGGTGTGGCGCAACACAACCTGGCCATTGCTGAAAAACTCAACATTTTCTTTTTAAAAAGCGTCATTTGAGTTCTAGGCTGAAAATCCACTGAGGATTTTGGTGGGCATCACTCTGCAGGCTTGAAGATACAGACTGGAGGCAACAGAACAGGACCCCCAGGAAACCTGTGTGCTTTCTACCAAAAATGCCTGACTTTACACAATTCCACCAGCCTGCAGAGGTTTGGGTGCTTTCTTTCTTTACACCTTGAATCTAGGTGTTGCAAACCACTTCTGCAATGCTGATAAACATGCACAAATCCTTTCACTGTCTCTGTCATCATAACTATTGACAGAATTCTATTATTACATTTATTGTACCTCCTTTATTTTGTAGTGCTTGCTGTTACTCCAAGGATGAATATCAGACTCCCTGCAGGGAACTGAACTCTCTGTGCTCACTACCAGAATGTCCAGCTGAGTCTCAAAGCCTTAACAGAGCACAGTAACTTCACTAGATGGCAGTGGAGAGAAATATTACTTTATATCAATAATTTTTAATAGGAGAGGGACACATCCCAGCAAGTCCTGCAGTTTATTAGTGCTGTCTGTGTTAACACCGCAGCACAAGACAGCAATTCTCTCACCCACACTAAAGTTCAGGGGCTCCTGCCCAGCTAAATCACTGTGCAAATGTTTGGGAAAGCACTAAGGCAGAGAGGCAGGGAACAACATGCACTCCTCTTTGAAGGCTTTTTTCTCATAAGCTCAACTGGTCTTTAATGAAATCCTAAGAGAAGACAAATTGCAAGAAGAAAAAGTTTCCAAAAGAAAACTCCAGAGAAGTCAATGTCCTTCAAAGAATCTTAATGCTGATACCATAAACATAATGAAGAAAATGAGTGAAGAGTAAGAATGAGAAAGCAAATGGTTCAAGGAGCTTTGTGAGGACTTCTCTGCATTCAAAAACTCATTTTCATTCACAAGAAATCCTTACAAATACATGTTTCTTGGGAGAACTCTATGTCCCTTACAGCTAACTCAACAAACAAAGCATAATTTTTCAGACTTCTGACAAAACTTCAATATGAAATACTTGAAGCAGCAAGTTCTAAGGTTCAAAACCTTCAAAAATTCAATCTTTGGAATACAGAAAACTGATGCCTGCCACTCTTTGGAAATTGATACACCTGGACAAAACTAAAGAACTAAAACAGAGTGGATGATTTCAGCCAAGTGCATTACTTCAATTAAGAGTTTATCAGTAAAGTTCTCTAGAAACAATGGAGTTGTCTGGCTTTATTTGCAATGCTCAGAAAACACCAACTATCATTTAGTACAATAAGGAGACAAAAAAGTTTGGTTTCTTCTAGCATCACATGTAAAAAAAATATTTTCTAGAGCTTGTTTCTTGCTGTGGGAGAAACATTAAAAAAAACAATTCACTGCCTAAATCACACTTTTCTAAACTATTCTTGCCTTTATCTTAACGATTTCCAAGACTTTCCCCTCAGAGAGCAATACTTTGTCCTCTGGCATCTCAGCTGCTCCCTCACCAAACTGTTTGCAATAGCAAGCAGAGATTCAGGATATTGAAAGTGCTGATAAAAAACAAACCCAGTTGTGTTGCAAGTGACTTCTTGACTTATGCCTGCTAAGCACAATTCAAAGGCTTGAACTTTTAAAGGCATAATTCTCTCTATTTATTTTTGTGTAAATATGAGCAGATGAGAAACAATTCCTTATGGCATTTCAATCTGTGAGACTTCTCTTACTTTTCCGCTCACTGGCCATTGAGGAACAGAAATATCTGGAGGTGCAAAGCCCCAGGGTTTTGTTAGTGACACAAGGAGCTGTATTCTCTGCATCTCTGGTAAAACAAACACACACAATACATGAGGCTGACGCATAAAGAGCAACCTGTTGCCTAAACCAGCTTAGTTAAAAAAAAAAAAAAAAAAAAAAAAAGACTGCTCCCCAAGCATCAAGAGATGGAGATTTCTAGAAAAAAACCCACATTTTAGATTATCTTGGTGGATTCCCTCAGATGCAGGTACTCTAAATAAACACTGTAATTTGATAAATTTGTGGAACTAAATACATTTAATAGAAACACAAAAGACCAACCTGACAGAACAGTGATGCCACTTGTGCTCGCTCCAACCCCAGGCAAGTAATTTTCTTTTATCATTAACATTAGAGAGCTTCATGTTGGATGCCCTGGATGATACCAATATGCAATGAGACAGTCAGGTACCCTGGAAAAAAGCCAGAAGTCCTCTCCAACAACCTAGATAATGACAAAACATGCCTTTTAGTTTATTTATTGCACTGATTCAGTTCCTCTTTTTAAACTCTTCAATTTCACCTTACACAAAGAGATCTCAATTGCAGAATAAAGAGAACTGTTACCCTGTGTCCTTCCCACTTTCTCCCAAGCACACTCATAAATCACAGCGCTGTGGGTTTGCCTGGAAGCTGTGCCATGCTGTTAGTTTTAATTAAGCAGCCTTAAAGTAAGTGGCCAATCAATATTGATTCATGTGGGTCTCCCTGCACTAAGTCATCACCGTGTCTGAAGGCACTGCTGATGTGAATATAATACCCTGGCTTGGCCTGTCCACATTCATGTCAAATGAAGATTAAGAGTGAAAGAAAACACTCACTGAGCTATTTTCTCCTCTATAATGTGCATCTCACTGAACACAGAGCAGATTCCACTCCTTTTCAAAACTGTACAAATATTTCCCAGCCTGTTTAGTTTGCATTCAATTCCTCTGCACAGAACTTGAATTTTGTACTGCCATAAAAAATGTCGTGACCTGCATTTCCTGGAGTTCCAAAGGAGTTGACTGGCACTTGCATATCGATACCTAAATGAAATTGATCTAACTCTGAGGAACTTGCTCTGATTTCCTAGCACTCCAAGCAAGTTTCTCTCTTCTCTAAAGGGAAGCAAGGGTTTAATTGTCCCATGTCTATAGGTGATTTTGTTGCCACAGCCTAATTAGCTGACATGGGCCATGAAGACTATAATCTATCTTAAAACCTCTCAGTTATCCCCTGATAGGTGCATAATCTATTTTTATTTCCCCACCAGGCCACCCCAAAGATTGCTGAAGTCTGAAGCTCTAATTTAAAATTACTGCATACTTTTATAGCAAATTATACTACTCCTTGATGGGGTCCTGCAGCTTAAATAACAGTGAAGCAGAGCTGAAGACAGAGTGCCAATTTACAAACTAAACTCAAGTAAACCTATCACCAAAGTGGATTTTAACATAAAATCCTGACAAAACAAGTAGCTATAACATAAGCAGTGAAATAAGGGCATTTTTATTATCAATCCCAAATCAGGTCTCTCCTAGAAACATCTTTCATCTCACAGCCTCTGA
>PYHW01010827.1:1703207-1736542 GCA_013186435.1 Turdus rufiventris | reverse complement strand
TTTTTGCTACCCCTTTCTTTCACCAGCAATGAAGATCTGCAGGGCTGTGCTGCTTGCTACAGGTTGTTGATGTGAGTTTTTCAGCTTGTACAGTGACACTCACTGTGTTTACAAAGCAAAACAGTTGTAATAGTATGAGGGAATGAAAAGCCTTAACTTTTGTGAAATTGAATCATTTGTACAAATTCTACTTCTGAATTGCTCTGGAAACTTGAAATAGTCACATAGTTAAGAAAGCCATTCAGATGTCTTTCCAGTCTTTCATTTTCTGGCTTTGATGCATTTGCCACTGGGGTTTTCACAGAATATTCAGCTTTCCAGATGGTTTCGTTTACATTTCTAAGGCGAGACACTGGGTTTGCCATGGTGTGGAGCTTGGGTCTCAACTGCAGGTCACACCTAACGAGGGGACATCTAGAAAATGAAAAATTCCTAGCACCTCTGTGGTTAGCCCTGCTGAATAATTGCTGCAGTAGCTGAATTTTGCTGTACAGATGTTGGTAATTTGCTATTGAAAACCACCAGTATCAAACTGTCAGAGTCAAGAAATGGCTTTAATTATTTCCTCCCTGGAGCAGTAATAGCCATTACTTGAGCACTGCCAAAGCTGGAATGTGTTTGTGTGGGTGATTTCTTAGCACACGGAGTTCAGGCAGCTTTACCTGCACTTGCCAGCCCTTTGCTCCCTCCTTGTGGAAGGAGATTGCTTCAGTCAGGGCCAGATCATCTGGAGACCACCACGAGCTTCCCTCTCCTTTTCCCTGGCCACCAAAGACTAACATTGTTTTTCTGCTTCATTGAGTCCTGAAAATAGAAGATAAATCAGACAGAAAGCCCTTGGAACTAAGGATAAGAGGAAATACCTTCTCTGGGAGGGAATAATTAAACAAAAATATCAGAAGCTATGGGAAATTTGATGAGAAATTGTACTGAGAAAGAAGGTGAGGTCAGCAGTGCTACTGCAGGAGTTTCCTCCTCACTCTGCTTAAGCACTGCCTGGGCTCTCCCTTCTTGCAGCATTAGGCACAAGTAAAACCATAGTCAAAACCACACAGCTTAAAAAAATATATTGAAATTCAGGAGCAGGTCAAAGTATTTTTTACCATTTTCCAGCGAATTCAACATTATTCTCTCTCCTTCATCAAATAGATCCAAACCCCAGAAAAATTAAAAACTGATGTTAATGTGAACATTTCCACGGGAGCCTGCAAGGGGCTTTGACTTGTGCATCAAAAGAACTAAAACCCCTCCAAAATAACTTTTGGTCCAGGATGTTTTATTCCTCATTCCCATGCTGTATTGATTTGGGAAGACAGTCTACCCTCTGCACCTTTGAAAGCTGTCTTGTCTCTGAAGTGGGATAAGGTTCTTCTCCCTAAATCATTTGAGGACTTTTTGTGCCCCTGACAGCGAAGTGCTGAAGCAAAGTTTCCCCAAAGTCTGGGGGAATTTGTCTCCTAGAAGAGCAGGGAACACCGAGGGTGTTCCTGCAATATCCATGTGCTTGGCCAGCAACGAGCTGCTGTTCCTTTGAAGTGCTCACTTTGGATATTTGTGCATCTGGACGTGGGGTGTGTTTTCCCACATGCAGCAACCCTTCCTTCTGCTGACTGCACAGCCCAGCCCAATGTCACACTGATGCTCTCTGGGTTGCTCCAGAAGGGAGAAGCAAAGCATGCCTTATAAAAAAGAAGGACCACAATAAGAAAAACCAGTCTAATGAAATATACACTAGAGATAGTTGCCAGCTTAAATGCTTTTAAGTCATTAAGAGCTCACTTTGCTATTAATTTATCTAATGGCTTTAGGTGCTAGCAAGGAAGAGGTCAAGAATGTTTTAACTACACACAAATTTTCCTACATTTTTTTTTTTTTATTTCCTTCCTTCTTAGGTCAGCAATAAAATTTTAAAATCTTGGGAAATAAAAGAGAAATAGTCCCTACTTTAAAGCAAGCAGCTCAGAAGGGAGGGAAAATGGGATTTCTTCACATCCCAGTGAAGTCAAGACTACCAGGTTTTGTTGAGTTTGAGAAGCATTAAGATATTTTTTCAACCAAACTTGTGCAGTGAATATTTCTGTGAGGTGATCATTTCTAATTGCTGATGCTGGTATCACAGCACAGCAGAGACAGGCAGCAGCAAAAGCTGACTAACCATTCATGAAAGATTCTAATACTGGTCCATAGAGGCTGATGATCAATAGCTGCTCAAGTTCTGCTGCTCTCCCTCCACAAGAGCATAAATAATAAAGAGTTCTGAAATGCCCCCCATTGTCTCTGCATGTTGTGATTGCAACAGGCACTTCTTGTGTGTGCCACATCTTCAGCACAAAATTGGTACCTACAGACACAGCCTGGTGTCAGCGACACCCAGCTCACAGCTGAAACTATTTTGGAGCTTTGTTAAGAACGACAAGATTTGATGAATGGAGATTAACGATTAAAATGCTTCAGCCTCTCTAAGTCCTCACACAATGTGATGGCAAATCAGTCTTCAAAGAGATTTATTTTTGTTCCTAGCAGCTGGATATCTAGAGCCTGCCGTTCCTGAGGGAGTCCCAGAGACCCACTTGATGATGGGAGTGTTTCACAGCTGGAAGAGACTCGGATTGTTAAACAATGACTCGAGCTGGAACACATTTTAGTGACTAGACTCTGCAAGCCCTGAGGTCTCTAATTGCCTGCAGGCAGCCTGCTTATCACTGCAAACCTGGAGCTCCCATCTTCTAACACGAGGCAGTGAAAGCCCGTCTTGAACATGGAATTCAATTACAAGGAAACGATTCCAGAAAAAAAACCTAAAAAACCCAACAAGAACACACCTTTACATCCCATTTTTCTGCTGTCAGAGGGGCAGGTGGGCTGGGGCTCGTTGATATCAGGAAAATGGATCTTTATTTACAGTGACACAGGAAAGCTGCTGTGAAAATTAATTGTTTTCCTTATCTGCAGACAACACTTATTTACAAGGCAATTACTCAATTACAAACACTTCCATTTTGAATTTGAATGGAAAATAAACTTGGACAATGCCAGAGGAATATTTGGGAAGTCACAATGACAGAAGCAAAGCTTTTGTAAAGCACCTTACAAGCCACATTTAAAAAACACTTTGAAACACTCATCAAAGATTTAATTGCAGGCTCTGTAGTGATCTGTATTACCAGGCCTTGATTATTTCTGCAAAATATGCTACATTAACTCTCACATGATGAAAATGTAGATTTAAATAGCTTTAAAGTATTATAATTAAAATTAAATCACCATAAACAAAATTAATGAGTAACATTTTCTGGTTCATAGCCCTAGCTTTTAGAGAATTTGTTCACCAGCTGATTAGAATGCCAAAAGTGGTCATTATTTATCATGTAACACAAATCTAACTACACAAAATTCCAGTACAGCCTTGAAATTAAAAAAAAATCTCACAATCTATCTTATTTTGACAGAAGATAAATATGTTAATAACGATTTTTAGGAGGAAAAAAAAAACCCTCACTAAATCTGGCATATTTTAAAATTTTCTAAAAATTATTTATTATTTATTACATGTTCTAGTGATATGCATGTTTTTGGTTAGTTATTTTCAGTGAATATATAGAACTTTGTCACAAAACAATTCGAGTTCTACTTTGACTTTTTTTCTTCCCCAGAAATACAGATTATGTCTGACTGACTGTACAAAGAATAATTTGATTGTACAGTGCCAGCAATTTTCAACCACCCATCACATTTTAAAGGCAGAAATATTCAATGGTTTTGGATTTTATAAAACGCCAATAGTGACAATTTTGAAGCCATTAGGTCTGTGTCACTGTGCCAGAAATCAGACTGCTGGCGGTGTGCAGAAAAAAAAAAATCACACTTACATCTGGTCTGCAGTAATCTGGCACAGTCCTGTCCTGTGTATTTCTTGACAGGATGGTCAGAGAACTCCTAGCTGGGAGTGAAGCTGTCACCTTCTCCAGAGACACACAGGGCTGTTCAAAATGATCCTCCCTCCTTTGCAAGGCCTCCATAAGAATGAAAACCAAGAAAAATCTCACCCATCTGGGGATGGAGAAATGAAGAAGCTTTCTTTTTTTCTCATGGATGACTCATTATTGCAAGTTCCAGCAACTGTTGGCTTTCAGGTGGCTTTTCCCCTCAAGTGCTTAAGTAGAACTAGATGTGGATAATGATGAATTTAATTATCACCTGAAGCTCTTACAGGATCAGGTCTGGAGGGAAGCAGATTTCAGTGTGTCCTCAGCTGTGGAACCAGAGACAGGTGCAGGGTAAAAAAAAAAGCCTGTTCTAATCACTCCTCTTCAATGCAGCTGGTTTAACAAGAGCACAGAGGTTTTTTTGGACCATGCTTAGAAAATGGAAATTTTCATCTCTTTGTTCTTAATGCACTGTGCAGAAAGGTCACTTGTTCTGGCAGTGGCTAATGTGTGACATCTGAGCAGCTCTTTAGCAAGGTAAATTGCTGTAGTGCAGAGGTATAAATAGCCCCAGCAGCCGAGGAGCAGCTCAAAAACCCTTCTGATTAATTTCCTGTTACCAGCTTGGGCTTCCAATGCCTCTGGAGAACTTCCTGGCAGTACAGTGAAACCCCATTTGCAGAGTGGCATTTCCACATTTTAGCCTTTGATTGCTAAGCCAACACTTGATGCCTCCTATTGATCACATTCCCCCAGCTCTGCGGTGGCCTGGGCAGGGAGCCGAGCCAGGAACCTTCTGGGTGCAGCCTGGACTGGCCCCATGCACATGAGCTGTGGCTTTAATGCCTCCTGTCCAGCACCTGCTCATTTCTCCCCCTGTATCTGTTCATGGAGTCCTCTCCATGTGAGGAAGGACTCTGTGTCCTTCTTCCTCTGGCACGTGGGGCTGGAGGATATAAATATCCTTCACTTCTGAGTGGACACGTGTGGTTCTTAACTCAGCATTTCTTGTTCAGCAGCATTTGAGTGACCAACAAATACTGATTAAAATCCCCTCTTCAAGTAGAGCATTTTTTGGTAATTTGGCTTTAAATACTGTCATAGAACACGTCAGAAGATTCAAGCAGTTGCAAAAAGAGGTATTTGAGCAGTAGAACTCAAAATTCACACAGCAAACCTTGGAGTAGGCTGTAATATCAAGATCATGAGCTCCATTTTTCTGACAGCCACATGAGTTCTGATGAAGTGTAATTAAACTCATGGAAGCTCCTGATGGAGAATTCCTGCTGTCCTCAGGACAGGCCAGTGCCAGCAAGTGATGTAGTTCCTGTATCCATGTGTACAGCTGAGATTTTACTTCAAGATAGGGGAAATGGAAGCAGCTGCAAGACACAGGGACAGAAGATTCTTTTAGGGCTTCTCTCCTAAGTCCCAGTGACCAGTTCCAGGTTGGTCATTCGAGGTGGGCCAGAGGCAGGACCCTGAGTTGGTGGTTTAGGCACAGCCCTTGCCACCCCTCTGCTTCCTGGCTGTTACTTCAGCATCAGTGAGTGCGCTAGAAAAGCAAGTGGCAGAGACATGGGTAAGAGGGCAAAAAGGAAAAGAGCATTCTATGTCAGATTTTGGGCCACAAAGTGATAGTGTGGAGATGGAAAAGCGTTCATGTCCCAACCTGCCTGTACTCCATCTGTTTGCAACAAGATACTCAGTCCCTGTGTAAAGCAGAGGGAAAAGGGATGGGTTTGTTTTTTTATTACACACTCATGTAGATTTTGAAAGGAGGAAACCAAGCAAGCCAAAATTAAATATAATTTTCTCTTTTTCCCCATAGATTCAGTCTGGATGGATGCCAAACCACATTTTGGAGGGGTGAGAAAGGCCCAACATCTGCTTCTGGTGTAACTGTTTGTATCTTCACTCTAAGAAAATTAGGTTTGAAATAATCTCAAATTGTCTGACACCTGTATCCTATTAGAAGTGACACATGGAAACACCTTCAGCATACTGAATTTAGCACCATGTCAACAGTTTAAAGTGAACAGGGAAAAAAAATGGTAAAACTCATTGCTTCCCAGTTTCTGCTGGAGCAGACCTTGTGTCATTGCACAGGATCCTGCTGCAAGCTGGATCCATAAACATAATGGGGTTTGAAGCAGTCATTGTAATAGGGTTTGTATCCCTGGCTGTAGCTGGAATTAAATTCAGCAAGGCACCTCAAGGTGACTGGAGGATTTTGAGCTCCGTGCTGCACACCTGTGGGCTGGGTGCCAGCCAGCACGCAGGACATGGACACACAGTAATTCCAGGGACATTTTTTCCTGAAGCTCAGGTTTGGCATCTAAGCTTACAGGACTAGCAACCAGGGATTAGTTTTTAACTCTCTTCCCAAGCCTATGTAACCTCCCATTTGCAAATTCCTCACTCTTAGGAACAGATCTGGTGACCTTTTCCCAGATAACGCACTGACAATAAGATCCAAGTTATTCTGAGAAGGACATTTGTTAAAATTCATAAAACTTTATGACTGCTATAAAATTTATACTACCTAAAAATACACTATCCATTACAAAGACAAATGTCTTCCCATTTATTTTTAACCATGTTCCTTGGAGAACTTTGAATCAATTTGTTTCGAGAGATTGTTTTTTGTGCTAGTCTGGGAGAAAAGGAAACTCTACTTTTTAAATAGTATTGTTTCTCAGCAAATCTGCATCTTCAAGGAGCAATATCTACAGTCAAGAACACAGGACACACTGAATTTAACTATGAATTAACCATTAATTATGTCATGTTAATAAAAAACATGTTAAAAATAGAAAAATGGAAATAACGGAAAGACAGACCAATATCATTGAACCATTTTCTCAATAAAAGTGTGCACGCAAGACCATGTGACAGGAAAGTGTCAAGCACAATTTAGGCTTTTTTTTTTTGCCCCAGGACAAACTAAATGCACTTTCTGAATGGTGTGGAACTAATGACACTAAACAGGATAATATGAATATTTTACATGCACCTATAGCTGAAAAATACCAGAGAAAAGCTGGAGAACAATGAAACCTGTCTGAGGTGAAATCTATTCTAAGGGCACTTACAGAAATTTCAAGCCTACTTAGATTTGTTATTAATAGAGCTGAGTCACTTCTAATTTATGGGTTTAACATGACACACACTGCTAAGGTCAAAGTCTCCTAAAATGCTTTAAGATCTATTATTGACCATTTTCTTACCTCATACATGAAAGCTGCCTTATAGCTTCCTTCATAGATGGACCCAATGCATGGAAACACAATCATCAGCACTTTGTGATTTATGTAAATGTTATTCAGTTCTTCTTCCTAAAAATTCATTGGCCTGGAAAAATAAAAGGGTTGTTCACTTGATGTTTTCAGCAGAAAATGTTTATGACAGTATGATTATGGAGAAAAATGCAA
This sequence comes from Turdus rufiventris, assembly GCA_013186435.1. NCBI lineage: Eukaryota > Metazoa > Chordata > Aves > Passeriformes > Turdidae > Turdus > Turdus rufiventris. The sequence continues at coordinate 1,729,182 of PYHW01010827.1, read as the reverse complement.
CCAGACCAAAGTATATTAATACATAAATGGACATTTTCAATGTTATTGATCTGTTTGTTTTTTTTTTTTTCCTAATTTGTTTTCTGGCAGGCTCAAATGAAAGCAACCAATAAACTCATGGTGTCGCTCAGAGCAATGGGAGTTTGAATTCCAACTGAGTTGGAATTTCAAGAGTGGTTCCCAGAGTTCCCTCGGAGAATAAGTATGTCTGAGTAGGGCTGTGTTTTGCCAGCCAAGCTCGTGCTTAGTTTTCCCAGAGTAAATTCAGTGTGCATTTCTTTGGCAGAAGTTACTCAGCCATTTTGAGCAACTTGACCGCAATGTGTTATCACCAGCAGAGATTTTTCTCCACTGAACATGCAAATGCAACTTTTTTTCTGAGAAAATGTGGTTTTGTTGCTCTCAGACACAATTTGAGGGCAGATCACTCATATGCTGACAATATGGCTAAATATTGATGTTGGTGTTATTTGGACAGCAGTCCCATAACATATTGCATCTATCAAACAATTACCTTGTCACTAGCTCTTTAAAGTCCAGAAATATGGAAGTGCACAAGCATTTGTTGATCCATGTCATTTCCCACACCAATAACTTGCAGCTGGAAACCAACAACCTAATTTGTACCTTGTTGGGCCACAAGATGTTCTGAGAATTCACTGTGCACAGGAAATCAGATTTCTGCAAGTGTTTCTTGGCAGATTCTCTGAGCTTCCGGTAGATTTTTATTGCATTCTAACCCAGGGATTGCATCCCTTAACCTATAATGCTGCAGTTATTCTGAATTTGGTTATTGGTTTCTGCTGAAACAGGACTGAACTTCAGCACATATTTTTTGCTGATGCAGAATGGCTGATTTTTTACTGTGATTATATAAAAAATCTTCATCATTCTCACCACACTAAAGTAATTAAAGAGATGAGAAAGAGAAATCCATTGATGACATTAAACTTATTCCTTCACCTTCTTAAGTTCCTTCTTTCCTTTCTTAAATAACAACTGTTTGGAACAAGGATCCTGCTCCTCAGTAACCTAAAAGCTTGTGTTAACTTGTCATTCTAGCAGGAACATTTACAGCCAACATATTAGGAACCACATAATGTCATTTGCTCTATTGTGGCATGTTTGGATAGCAACTGTAAAGTTGCCATTTATCACAGTGTTTTAGGATTTATGAAGAAAGCCTCCATGATTTCACTGTTTTCAATTCCACACCATTTTTCTAGTGACTTGCCCAGATTTTGCTAACAGGAATAACAACATCCACTTATTTTTGCAAGAGTGCAACACCAGGGGTTTCAAACATCGCAGCGGTCCCACTGAATTGAATTTAGACATGCTCTCAAACGCCATCAGTTACAAACTGCTCCAGAGTCATCCCTGCCTGCAGCAGCCTGTTGGATTGTACCTGGAGCTAAGGGATGGACATGATCACTGCTTGGCCAAGTGCTGCTGGTGCAGTGCTCAAGGTCACTCCCAGGCCCACCTCTGCACGTGCTGGGTGATGAACGGCCGTGCTCAGCCGTGCTGATGGGCTCATCCTTCTCGCAGGCAGTGACCAACGCCGAGCAGCTGGCAGCAAGGCTGCTTCATCTTCCCACTGCTCAGGGGGGAAAAAAAAGAAAAAGGAAAAAGCCCACTATTAGAAAAAGATTTATCAGCAAATGTAGCAGAGCCATGCCTGACCTCCATATCTTCTCTTGTTTCCCAAAGGCAGCACATGTAAGATATTTCCTGTCTTTCATGTTACTGGCTGGAAAGCATCATGAAGTCCAAATTTGCAACCTGCTGTCTGTTTTAGTCATTAGGCATGACTTTCTTTGTCTCTTGATATGAACTGCAGCCAACTGTCCACTGTTGTAATAATGCACAATTTCTTCAGTATTCCCCCTTCTCCTGGACAAATAAACAAAAAAACCCAGCCAGGCTAAAAGCTGCAATTCAGTCATCGGCCGAGGCTGCTGTGTCTTACAGACCCTTATTCCCACACCAACACAGTACACTCTGCTCTAGCTCACCAAAACATCAGTCACAGTAGCCTCCACCTGTTATTCAGGGGCCAAAATTCAGAGGTTAATGAAGAACAATAAAAAGTAGCTATTAGACTTCAAGCACATTTATCTGACAATATGAAAGATAGAGTTTACTGGCTGCAGCTTGGTTCTACATTCACTCATCTGTCCATAACATCCAAGCATTGTGAACTACATATTGTTTTTAAAAATTACATCCACTCTGCAGAGACATACCCCAGGTTATTAAACTACTGCATTATCTTTGCCAGCTGTGTATCTTGGAATAATGTTATCAAAACAATTACTTGGTATTTCAACCTCTAACATCTTCAAAATTAACTGAAGGCAATTTTTAAGGACAAAAAAATACACACCCCCTGTAAAAGGCAGGTCTGGTTATGCTTTGATGGCCACAAGTGGTGCACAAGTGCTGGTTATGCCTTTGCTCCACTAATATCATGTATGTATTTAGTAGATGTGTTCAAAATGAAAGAAACTCCTAGGATTTCTGCCTATATCTATAACAAGCTTTCTGCAGGAGAGAAAACAAGAACTAAAATAGGTGCACATGACAAACTTATACCTGATTTGAAAATCAAATGAGAGGGATCTCACCCTCACAAAAAGTGACCTGGGGGGCTGCTCTGCCACTCCAACAATACAAGTTTATTCCATGAGGAGCAAAATCAGTAGAACTTTATTTGTCCCCTAAGTCTCCTTCCAGTGCCCTAAGCCATCTGCTCTGCATGGGAATGTGTGGATACCTGCAGTGGTTGGTGTGGAGCTGGAGCCATGGGCTGCCCCAGCAGCTGCTGTCAAACTCATGAGTTAAATGATGGGTTCTGCTGGTGTGTCAGCATGGACATCAACAGGAATCCTTTCCTTCCACCCAGCTCCCAGTGCTCCTAGCCACCACAGGCAATTAAGGTGATTAAATCCCATCTCAGAAGTTGCTGAGCCCTTTCCAAGGTTATGAAGGGGAGACTGCCCAGCAGAGTGAGGTCAGACCGCAGCAGGCTGCCCTGGTAGGTCATGAGCAGCCCATTCCTCTCATTCAGCACAAATACACAAACCCACACAATGAGAAAGAAATAAAAACCTTTGACTGTGTTTCACAAACAGTACAGCAGCTGCTTTTTAAATCATAAGACAATTCAATTTTTTAATATATAATAATTTCCTATCACTGCAAGCAAGTTGGAAAGACCTGAAGGTCAACTCATATATCCAATCTCCAAATGCAATCATGTTTTTTATCCATGTCCCTTCTCTGAGTGAAAACTCAGGAATAGGCTTTGTTGCTTTCAATGGTTTGGAAGTTCAAGACAGAAAACTGATAGACTCTCTGCCAGTTTTCTTCTTATTCAGTTAAAAAAAGTTGTTCTGAAGGGAGGCAAAACACTGAATTCAGCCCCTCTACAACAGCAGTTTCACTCTTTCCCTTTTAGGAAAAGCCGCAGGATCCCAGACATGAGTCACCTCTTTGGAAGAAAAGGATGGAATATTACAAATATTTTTGCCAAGGTGCTTCACCAAGAGGTGGGAGACTCTAATGAAAAGTGTCTGGCCATGCCATGCATCTCCCAGGCTCACTATTTCCAGCCTTTGCCTGACCATACCCATTTACTTTGGAAGATGTGAGTTCTGGTGGGGTAGGGATGCTCAGGCAATTTCTCCCTTGGTGTTCCCAGATGCAGATCACACTGTGCAGTTCAGACCCTCAGCTCTAGATCGTGGGCTGATAGCCTAAATCATTAAATCAGTAATTACTTTCCTTATGGCTTGAAGAAACTAGGTGACTCTCATTAGCTGTTTTAGTTCTGGATTTTCTCATTAAACAGATCCTAAAAAGATGACTTTGGGGAAGCTTTCATAGTGAGAATTACAAACAACCTTCAAGCAAGAAGATCCTTGCTAAGAGGCATTTTCCTTTAGTTCAGTCCATTAAACATGTCTGAAAGCAGCAAGCAGAATAAGATCTGCCTGACTGACAGACAAGGCAGGCTATCTTATTAGCAAAAAATATTTACCTACTTAATGGCCCATGGAAAATCCTACTCCCACCAGTCACAGGAGTCAGTTTTACAGCTTTATGTGTAGTTAATAAAACCCAAAGAACCCCTTATCTTTAAACTAAATGACAAATCATTGTCATAGACAGAGATGTAATTGCAAACTTAGGTATTTTGGAGCCAAAATAATGCCTACCTTCCATAAACTGCATAACTCATTTGAATTACTCCCATTGTCCAAAAATTACAGCCAATTTGATAAAGAAAAAAGTGCTTTCTGTTTTGTTTGAAGGGCAAAGCAGACTGGCACATGAAAAATCCTTGGTTAGGAAAAGCACTACTGGCCTGGCTGCACCTCCCATGGGATTCAGTCAACTGCCTGTAAGCAAGAGATTGGCACTGCTTAAATTCACAGCTTTCCAGAAGGATGAAGCTCGCTCCCTATTCATCTTTGCCACCATCTAAAGAATTAAGAGAGTGGCTGGTGATGAAGAGCACAATCAATCATGTTTATTGTGACAACCATGACTGTTATAAAACAGACACTCTTAGAGCACATGCTAACCTCCCCCACGCTTTTTCTTTCTTTATTAAAATCTTGTTGAACATTCAGTTCAGGTCTCCTGGGACAGATGCCTAGAAAAGTGCTGATTGCAGGAATAAACCCATTCCAGGAGTTGCTCACTATTTGCAGGTATGGGTCTAGGTGCAGTGCTGTTCTCACAGCTGCACTCATGCAGTTATTTCTTAAAGAATGGCTTTGAACAGTGTTCAGGAACAACCAGCTGTGCAAAAAAACAGCTAACAGATATAGAGCTCTCATTTAGGTCACTATTTGGTTCATCTGCATCTTTATGCTTTATGGTGGAATGGCTGAGCACAGAGAGCAATTAGGAAATCTCTGAATCAAGGTCAGCTCAATATGCAATTACTGTCGAAGTTTATATTTAAAATTTCAAATGGGCTAAGGAAAGAACACAAAAGAAATGCCTGTGGGCTGAAAAAAATGGGAAGGCTTCAAACTAGGTAGTTTGAACTGACTTGTCCTGAAAACAACTTCTTCCTGGACACTATGAGGTGTTAACAACCTTTGTTCGAGCAGACAAAGTAGAAGAAAGGCTGTAGCTGCCCCTTACCTTCCCTGGCTAAAAATATACCCTGGCTTGATTTGTTTCCTATGCTCAAAAGTTGCGCTGGGAAAGAACAGGACAATCTTGCTAAAAAAGGCAAGTAGAAATACAGTTTTCAAATTAATTTCTTAAATTTTAAAAAAAAGCTTCATGAAGCAAGGACTCACCAGTAAACATTTCAGATGTACTTTGCCACTGAGGAAACTGGAGAGGACTCAATTTGACAGACCACAGGGAAGAGACGAAGTTTCTAGGCAAGACAACCCAAGAAAAATGAATCTCTAGACATTACACCCAAGTTGTTCTCCCCTGTGTGAAGACAGAGAATCAGAGGCCTAAAGCAAATATTTGAGTCATCTGATCCACATGCTATAGCCACAACTCATTAGATATCTGCTAATTACAGTTTTGAAAGATGCCATGGAGTGACACAAGGCAGCCCTAGATGTATTTAGTTAGTTTTACAACTGAGGAGCATAAGAAACCCTTGGGTTCTTTCCTACAGTCAACAGCTTCAACAAAGATCTCTCAATTCATTGCAACCACATCTTGTCTATTTTTATGTATGAGAAACACTACAGTCCTTATAAAAACCATAAACCAGCCATTGTCATTTAGGGATGCTATTAATCAAGGCCTTCTCGAGTGCTTCCCCTGCTCAGCTCCCCTGCCCAGATCTCAGCCCATTGGTTTTTAACTAGAAGCAGTGTGGCCATGTGCAGCCCTTACAGAAAGCTCAGGGTTTTGATTTCACTGCAGAAAACACTCAGCTGTGATCCCTCTTGCGAAGGGGAGACCCTGAAGAGTTTGCAGGCATTCTCAGCAATGCTAATGACAAAAAGAATCAATCTGACAAAAAGGATTGAAAATACCCACTTTGTGCTGAAAGTACATTTCATATTCCACTTCCCTCCTCCACTTCTGGAAAATCTGCAGCAAGCAGAAGAGAAGCTGAATTCTTTTGGCACTGTCCCAAACAGGTTATTTCTGGGATCCTGGAATACTTAGACTCAAGATTAAGAAAAGCTTTCCAAGAGTTAAGGTTGCCTAATGAAGCTGAAGGGTTGTCAGTATGTAAAGACAATTCAGACAAGCCTCTGTTAAGAATATTACTGTAAAGAAGCATAGATTAAATGATATCCTAAGGTATTTTGACTATTTCTGGATGCTCTACAACTCAGAAGCACCCCCCTTCCAAGCTGCCACCCTGTATTTTAACAGCCTTCTATATAATTTGTAAACTCCTTTACAATTCTCCCAGGAGCTCTGCACAGACATGCTTGCAACCCCTGAAGAAGACTGAAAACTCAGTTACTTAGTTATAACAAAAAGAAAAAAAAACAAAAACCAAACCCCAAACAGGATTGCTATCTCATTGAGAAGTAAAAAATGAGGCAGAAGACACAGGATAAAATAAGATAGCAGAGGCACAGCAGTAAAAATTACGAGTTACACGAGCAATATAAATCCTGTTAGCAGGTTGGCAGAAACCTGACATTTCCAATTCTCCATAAAGCTATTATACACATCTGCTGAACTACAAAATTAAGACTTGTTCTGCCAGTTTGAGTCATGGCCAATTCAGGCAAGTTGCAAAGCTGATCTCTTTTTGAGTCCATGTTAGACACCTCCACTCTGCAGCAGTTAATTTAGTGCTGCAACAGATAAGCTTTGAAGCATTACTCTGAAACATTTTTTTCAAGGTGTCTAGAAAACAGTTAAGCGTTGGAGGATAACTTTGGAGTGCCTTAACTTCTTTTTTTTCCCCCTCTTGACAAATGAAATAGGAACTTTTTAGTTCAGATTCACTGCTTCAGGCTCCTAGTTTGAGATGTGCTTCTGAGCATTGTCATCAGCAGCCCACAGCCAGGTCACCACTATCAGAAACACAGAGAAGAGAGCCAAAAGAGACCCTGGGTAGTGCTTTCCCCTGCCCAAAAGATCCAGCACACAGGAAGAGGATGGCTGAGTAGGGCAAGCCAGCAATAGCATGGTTCATCCATGTGGTTTTATGGGGCAGTTAACTTTTATTACCTGGTAATTACTGAGGAAGGCTTCAGACAAGCTGACTCTACAGCCCACATGGCAGCAGACTTGTGTGGGCAGTCAGCTCACAAAAATCATGCTGCAAGACTAATGTTTCAGAGGGGAAAGTCAGTCCATTAGGAAAGCCAAGCTCAAGGAGACAGTTTAGCCATATTTCAACAGTATCAGGGAAGAATATAAATACCAATTCTTAAGTTAAAGAAAAAAAAAAAGGCAAGCAAAGAATAGGAAAAAGTTACAAAGCACAACAAAATTATGAAATATCTTAAAAACTGAAAAAAGGCTGGAGGGCAGGGATCGGATGACAAAAAACTTTGTGAACAGAAAGGCAAAGAGTTTTAAAGTTGAATTGGGGAAGCTAAGTTCCATGCTGCAGAGCAGACACTTGTTTATGCCATCACCCCTGAAGTGGGGAGAACAAGGAGTGAAGAAGAGGGAAGAGAAAAAGAATAAATATTGAACATGCTCATTTTTGAAAGCAGAAGCACCCCAATCCACAACTGCCGTTGCTTTAAAGCAGTAGGGATCATTACCAAAGAAGTCACTCGGTATTTCCTCCTCCTTTACTGTTCCCTGTTATATCATTTCTTCACAGTCCATACGTGTGAGCAGAACACATTAATATTTGTAAAATCAGTGCATTCTTTCTATAGAGGCACTGAATGTTTGTGAAATGACCACTTTGGTGAATCTCTGCTTTCTCTGAGCTAATACCAGTTAACAGGTTTTGATCCTCTGTACCTGTTTTAAACTTTATTTAAATCTTAAACCCAAAAAGATATCAAACGATCCTGAACCATGTGATAAACATATGTCAAAGTCATATAATTTCCAATCTCTTCTGTTCATTCTTTGCAATAAAAAGCAAAAATCACAGTTGATTTACTGTGCACTCAAACATTGGGAGAATACAGGAACATGTGGGATCAGTTTAGGTCAGGATCAAAACCCCATAATTTAGCTGAGAGCAGCTTCCAAACTAAGCTCATATTTTTTCAGACTATATTTATAGTGCAGTTACTATGTGCCAGTACATCATTAAATGTCCTAAGAACTAAACCCACCCTATTCTTTATGGGGAGGCTTTTTTCCCCTTAAGTCAGAAATAGCCATTCCAGTGGAATTCTGCAGGAACCAGCAGCACTCACAGCATTCTGCCCTCATCCATCTCCAGTCCTGATGGCTGCTAAGCTCTCTGCAGCCTTTTCTCATTGCTGGTAAGAGCTCACAGTCTCCTGTTCTCACTTCCTTAAGTGCACCTGGGCCTCTTTAGAACCACTGCTGCCCTGGCCAGTTTGATTTGGGAAGTAGAGCTGGCAAAAAAACAGAAGAAAGTTGGGATGAATATGAATGCCTGGTTCTACCAGCAGCACGTTAGCCTCGAGGATGCTGTAGAGAAGAGGGAAGAATAAGTTACAAAGGCAGAAAAAAACAAAACCAAAAAACTCAGAAGGTGAACCATGCAGCCCTGAACATTCATGCTGTTGTCCAGTCCACAGCCCAGAATTCTGGATGGGGAGAGAGAGGACTGACTGCCATTTCCACCACATTTGTGATACAGAGCTCTCTTATGGGCTGCTCTGTCTGCATGACACAGATAGTGATGCAACCTTCTGCTTCCTGCTCTGTGTGCTCACACACACTCCTGGTTCAAAGCCTGATTATTTCCGACCCTGCTGCATTAAAGCTGCAAGCTGAGTGGAGCATTGTGCAGGAGACAAATTGGCCATGCAGCAGAGATTTCAGTTCAGTGCTTTCACTAGAGGAATGGTGTGTTTTGATGAATGTTCAGAGCTACAAACTTAGCCTTATCACACAGAAGTTGCTGTCTGCAGGGAGAGGCATGGGGAGAGTAATGCTGCCTGGAAAAGCAGCCAGCTGACTCTGTACCTCTCCCAAACAACACTGGGACATGCTGAGCTCAGGAAGCAGTGGGAAAAGGAGGAAAATCATGTCCCAGACTAAATCAAGAGTCACTCTGCTTTGCAGAGTCTACAGCTGCTGCAACATCCACAAACAAAACACTAGCTGAAAATGAACTATTGCAAAACTTTCTTTCTTTTTTCCCTTTTTTTTTTCTTTCTTTTCCCACTTGAATGTGTGCAAAAGATACAGTCTGAGTATTAAGTGACAGCCCCAGAAATAAATACTCTGAGATTTATGGAGCCAGTGCACATACAGTGGCAGGAAACTTTGCCAGGTTGCTGTAAGAATTCATGAAATGGTCTCTAATGTCTGACTGGAAAGCACTGCAATATTCAGAGGAATGGACTGAAAGGCAGCCAACATGGCAAATATCGTGGGTGTTTCTACACCAATAATTACCTTTTATCAAACTTTAACTAGTGATGTCAAAATATTTTTAGCTTGTAGTCATGAAATGGGCAACAAACTCAAGTTTGCTATTTCACACTAACATATGTTTGGTCTCAAGAGGTTAAGCACTCATCTGTTTCCAAATTGTGTTTAAAATTTAAAAAATAATAACAACCCCAAACCAAAACAACACAAAACCCCCAAAAGACCCCCACAATCTTTTCATTCCTGTCCATGCTGTTGAAACATGTCAGCTTGCACACAAATTACGGTTTTTCAGGACTTCTTATCTCTGATATTTCTCATGACAATGTCTCCAGTGTAGACCAAGGTAAAACACAGTTTTAAGCATGAATAACAAAACTGAGCCAGCCATCCATGGATTTGTTGACAGGAGGAAAAAGGCCTGGACACACAGATAATATTTAGGCTGAAAACAAGTTCAGACTGCACAGACAGCAAGGGGACTACAATCTTTTGGCTTCACAGAAACGAAAGAGAAATGAGGACTAGATGTTTAGCTTTGCTTTCAAACTCTGACTTCAGAACCAATTAAAAAAAAAACCTATTTAAATTATTTTGTGAAGACAAACCTGAAGTCAAGCACAACCTTCTCAGCTGATACTGAATAAAAGGGGCTGTACAACTCTCTGATAGCCCAGCCTCAGTGACATTCATGATGTCAGCAGGTACTTTTGTGAATGTGGCTTTCCAACCTGAGCATTGAGAAAAACAATAAATTAAACCAAGTCTACCAGTCATCCTATAGCACCTTCTTTTCCTTTCTATAAAAGCTGTCAGAAAGGCAAAAAAAGAAATCAAACCCACAAATCCTCTACCATCTCACTAGTGAGCTATATATTAAATCACAGATATGAGTCAACAACATCATGCTGCTGAGAAAAATGGAAAACTATTGTGGGAGAATAAACAAGTGTCATCTGTAGAACATATGGAGCAATGCTCATGCTTGGCTCAGCTGTGGGCACCACCATCCCAGGAGGATGTGGGCACAACGCAAAAACCTGGAAAACAGGGACAAGAACAATGAGGGCCCTATTAGAGAAGGCTTAGGGCTGCTTGTTCTGAGGAGTAGAACTCTAACCCAAATCCCTTTTGTGGCAGTCCTGGGACACGTGAGGAGCAGCTGGGAGGAAGGAAGGGTTTCCTTCACTCCCCCAGCCCCTGGGCAGCACTAAGCTCTCTGAAGAGCAGGAGTGTCAGAGACAAGACTGAGACAAGCATCCCTGCTGTGACTTTCAGTGTAGCAGGGATTATGAGTTTGTGCAATACAATTTCTGAGAAGTTCATAATGTGTGCTTGCTCTAAGTTTTCTTACCCCACTGTCAGAGTAAGAGTGCTCAGCTCTTCCTCCTGGTGTCCACCTGGGCTTTCCTTCCAAGCTGCTCCACTTTGCTCTTCCTCCCTTCTGTTTACTGTTACTGGCTCATCAGTGGTTTGCCTTTCTCCTGAGCCTTCCCTCCTGGATGCTGGAAAATGTGCTGGGTTCCCTTTGCTGACTCAGAAACACACTTCCCTTGAGCAGATAAAGAAACAAAAGTAACCCGGCAGTTTCCACAGACTGACCAGATGTGGTGCAAATTAAACAAACAATTCAGTTAAGATAAGTGGTATTAACTCTAAGTGCTTGACAGGACACTAGTGCTGTTTTTAAATAATTATTTCTTTCATTTTTTAAATAACAACTTTGCATTTCAATGTTACTGTAGAAAGTTAAAATGCTCCCAAGCACCACTATTCATTTGAGACAGCAACATTCCCATTTGAAATTTTAGGCAAACAGAGAAAGTGGGTATGGAGAGAAAGAGAAAAGCCTTTTTCAGAATTATGTGTTGATAAATCCAAAAATAGAAACGTTTTCCAAACAAATTTTCTACGTGCAAGTATCCCAGTTTCCCAGCAACTCTGTCAGTGACTTAATGTTAACTTTGTGGGAAAGCAGCTCTGGACAAGAAGCTAAGAACTTTTTGGAGTCTATTCATAACCCTGCATTTGCATTTGATAAATTGCTTCATTGTTTTAAGAGACCCCTTTAACGTGATGATTGATTTTTCTTGTTTTACACAAAAAACATTTGGTTTAAAATGCTAATCTTTCAGCATTTTCTCTATCATTACATCAGAAGTTCTGTCAAGATGTTTCAAAACTTCCAGAAAGTTGTTTAGGTATTTTCCTCAACTAAAAAGCGTTTTATATGAGCTAAATTTCTCTACATTTATATAAAAACTGGCACTAATTTTTATAGCATGGTTTTAATGGCTTTAAAACAAAATGCTTAATTATCCAGGTAATTATTTAAAACTAAAAGAAAGTGAGTTGTAACACTGTCATAGCCATAACAAGAAATACAAAATGTTGTCTGGTGGTTCCCATCAATAGTCCAGATATTTGTCAATTCCCCAACTGCATTCACAATTTCTTGAAAGAATGGCACAGGACCCAAGTTACTTCTAATTTATGCAGTCGTAATTTTTTTTTGACATAATGGAGTTATTCATACCACCATGAGCAAGACCACACTCTGAGCAAGCTGGATCTTAAAAGTATTTCAGCCCAGCTGATGCCAAGGTAGAGGGTTTCTTGAGAACTTTTGAACAGAAATTCATCCAAGCAATTCCTCTGCCACAGTTTCAGCAGCAGCAAAAAGCTCCCCCAGCACACTCTGAGCTACCCAGGCAAGCAAGGTGAGCAATGAAGTGCAGATCTGATTTCTGCCAGCCTCCAGCAGAGTTTTCATCGTGGCACTCCTCCTGATGGGCACAACAGAGCCCAGCCCCAGGGAATTTTAACACAGAGTGGCCCCTCCTGTGCAGACCCATCCAAGCAGCACCTTGGGAGCTGGGTACACAGCAAGGACCCTCACCTGCAGCTTGAGAAACACCCAGCCCACACGTGCTTCAGATCCTCTGCATTCATTTCTACTTAAAATTCAGCTTTTCCCCAAGTAGTCTGTAAAATTTTTGTCTACTTAACCTCAAATTGCCTTTCTCCCCTGCTCATAACTTGAGCTGAAATGAAAAAAAATAAGCTTGGCTTGTCTTGGAGCGTCAAAAAGTAAAACCAGCTCCGAAACAACTGCAAAACAGCAGAAGGAGGTTTCAGTGGGACTTCTAATGTGCTGTGAATTACACTGGTGCTTAATTAAATTACCTTCCTGAGCCTGGACCTAAATTAACTTGAGACACACTCCTCAGTGTTTATTTGGCTTGGATAATTAAAGTAAGTAACAAAATGAGGGTTTAGAGCTAATGTAGATGAAAGTTTCACTAATTAAGTATTTCTTCACTCCAGCCCCTGGCATAGTCTGTTTGGTGAACACAGGAATAGGTGAACAAAATTCTTCTGCTGCAATCCTCTGCTACAGAAACCAAATGGGGCAATTTTTGAGAACCAATCCTACCTCATCTTCATCCTCCTCCATTTGTAAACTGTTTCCTTTCAAGCCATTAAATGACCTTTTGGGTCTCTTTTGTACCCTTTGGTTCTGGGTTCCATTGGAAGCCAGCAAGTGGGAGCATGAGCTATTTACTTACTTTAAGATTGGAAAAATGGGGAAGACTATGAAAAGGCTGGTGTCTTCTTGAGAAAGGGATGAAATTTCACACTGTTCTTACTGAAACCACTTCACATATCCCAGGCCATTCCTCTCCCTACCCCATCTCTCCCCCACCAACATGATTTGCCCATTTATGCTTTAAATCTAGTGTAATAACTCCAACTCCCTAAAGACCCTGAACCCATTTCCAGTCTGTAACATGAGGGCAACTCCACCCGGGGCTGTGAAATGGCATTAGGGTAGTGGAGAATATGCTTTGCAGTATTAACATGAATTAAACTGGAATTGAAAATAAAGACCCCTGAACAGAGTTTCTTTTTGCAGTGCTAATAAAAATCTGCATTCTTGGCAGCAGCACCCAAAATCTGGCTGGTGCACTGAAAACAGAAACCCTTCCTCTGGCTGGTGTCGCCCCTTTCCTTCCCAGGGCTGCCAAGAACCACAGGTCACTGCTGGAGGGGAACACCCATCAAGGTCTCTCTCAGTCTGGGGTCCCACCAGAATGAATATTAGCTCAGGGGTACCCATTCATCTGCCAATGTCCTCAGCTGATGGAAAAAATAGATTTGAACAGAAATGAGTGAAGGGGGTTGGAAAAACCTTGTAAAGGTTTTAAGTTTTCAAAGGTTTTGTTTTGATGTGGAGTTCGAGGCTCCAATAAACCTTTCTACAAGTTTAAATGAAACTGGAAATGTGATAAGCTAAACTCTGTGCTTTGCTGGAATAACCAAAATCTATGGACCACACTGATTTTTACTGAAGGAGACTGAGTCAGTGCAGTAGCTTTCCTACAATGAGCTCTTATTGATGTTTGTTGTCACCTGTATTTTATCATCCACTGTATACATGTAATTCTGAAATCCATCTTTTTGCAATGGCATGTCATCTTCTAGTGAGACACCTGTGAGGGTTCCCATAATGACCAGCTACATACAGCAGCTCTTTGTCTCCCACAGGACACAAAGAGCAATGATAAACCATTCAAAGGGAGCCTTGAAACTCTGCAACAGCAAGTCCTGAGAGGGAAAAAGTACCTGATGATTTGGAAGGCTTCTCTTAAGTTTCCTGCAACATGGCATCAGCCTTCAGATGATCTGCTGGGAGCTCATCAGGGCTCTATTACCAACAGTACTGCACTGTTAGGGTCTTCCTGCAGCCAGCACAGGCAATGCCAGTAAATAAACTATGAAAGCCAAATCAGTATTCCTTCAAGATCTAGGAGGAGAAATATTGCCACAGAGGGATCGTTGTCTACTGTACCTTACCCTTACAAAAGTTTCATTGGAAAAAACACAGATGTTGAAGAGGAAGTTAAAAACAAAAAAAGGGAACTCCGGGGCTGTTTCATCTGGATTGCTGTTTGTGGTATTCTGCTGTCAAGTTTCCTGTCACTATCTGGAAACTTTTTAGAATCATTAGAGTGATCTAACACTTTCTGCTAAACTTGAACTCTCTTCAGCCTGCAAACAACTCTGTGTGGCCAGACCTGCCTTGTTTCTTCCTGTCCCAAGGAAAACTTAGTGAATTCCTGGCCTTTCAATCTCATGGATATCCCAAGCATCCAAAGCCCTACCATGTATTAGCCCTTAGACTCCCAAACGAGCAAGTGGATCCAGTCAGGAATGAACCCACTCAGCCGAGCAGTCCATTTTCAACTCATTTGTCCAGGTAACACAACCAGGTTAGCAATCAGTCACCTTCTAAATGACAAATATCCTGTGTTACAGACAGGAAAAGTGCATGATCTCATATCAGAGGACTTTAACCTCAGCCCTCTCAATCTCCCTCTTGAGGACATCAGCCTGTGAACTGACACAGAACACTTCAGAACGACCAGAACAGCCTCCTGTCACACCAATGCTTTTGTTGCAAACAATGTCAGAGATTCTTGTAAACAAAACATTGCAAAGGACCACCCATGGGTGTGATCAACTACTTCTTTTTAACCGAGTGCTTCATCAGTGTCTGTCCCAAGTGCTCCAGCCATTGCCATTCTCAACTGCACGCTGAGAAATGAGTGCAGGAAATGGACTTAGCTGAGGCCACAAAACATTTATCTTAATACTAGTCTGGTAGATTACCATGTTTATTTAAAGTGGCATAAGAGTCTGCAGTTGAAAAAAAGAAAATAAAACCAACTGCAGGGATTTCCCAGTGCTGCCTTTTTTTTTTTTTTTTTTTTTTTTTCTCATCAGCAAATAAAATGTGAAACACTGTTCCATGTGGTACTTTCTTCAGTGCCAAAATGTGTGCAGTGTTCTGGAGGGTTAACTCACATCACCTGCTTCCCTTGGAAAATTAGTAGGCTGACCAATAATCCTTACTCTTTGGAGGCTTTAGGAACTTATAAATGGCATTATTTTTAAATATCTGTTTAGCTCATGCAGCTATTGAGATAATTTTTTATTTGCTACCCACTTCAGACATGTGAGTTATTCTCATACTTCTACCAGGAAGTACCTGGTCAATATACAAGCTTTTGTCCCACACATACTGGAAAAAAACAAGTTCTTGTCCAAGAAAATATGCTGCTCAAGGTCAGGATCAGAGAAGTGCATCCAGGAATCATTACCTGGCCCCAAGAACACTAAACTTGACTACTTGCTATGAGACACTGAGTTTTACAAATTAACATGGGTCAGGATCTGCCAAAGCTTTAATAAACTCCATTTATATGCGTTATAAATTTCTTTCAGAGTCTTGTGGAAAAAATTACTTTTCCTGCAAAAAAAAAAAAAAAAAATTCTCTAAAATACAAACTTCTAGTGAATCACACTTGCCAGCTGCATGAAAGCCCACCAAGGATATTACTCTAACCACAGAAATCACACTTTTGAAGATCAATATCCTAACAAAACTCACATCAGAAAAAATAAATCAATCCACCTAAAAGTTATGGATTTTGCTTTGAAATCCATTCCCTTGATCTGCCACATTCATTTCTCTGAATGAGCTTCACTGTGAATGCAGCTTTTTTGCAAGTCAGAGAAAAATGGCACAGTCATAGAGAAAAACGTTCCCCAAAGGCTCCCTTGTTGTGTGCAGGAGCATTAATAATGAGTTATCTCTACTGGTGGCATTTCAACATGACACACCCCAGTGTCACTTTTTGGTTGGCTGGGGATTTTATTAAGTTTTTATAGCCACATAACCTCTCTGTATCACCACTATATTGGTCAATGACATGTAGGGAAAAAAAAAAGAAAAACCATCTTTTTCTCCAGTGTTACAGCACATGCAGCATAGTGGATGGATAATTAACTCACAGCTCCCCCTGTTTCCCTTGGAAAATTATTATGCTGGCTAATAAACCTTACAGTTATGAGGTTTTTATGAACTTACAAACCCTGCAGTAATTTCAAGTGCATGTGTGGTTTGTTCAGCTGTTTGAACACTTCTCACCTCAGTCACCCTTTCTCCCTGTGAACTCACACCCCAGAAACGCTTTGCATCAATGAAAGAGAACTGAGTGATTGAAAGTGTATGAGATTCCTGCACATTCACTCCTTCCATGACTAATTAGAGGGTTTGGGGATTTTTTTCCTTTTCTAAGTGGAGCTATGCTGCCAGAGGCTGAGAACTGGGGCGTTTGGTGCTTAACACACTCTGGATTTATTATCTGATCTTCAGGTGAACCACTTAAACCTCTAGTGGTTTAATTTTACCAACTGCAAAACACAAGTAACAATCATCACCTACCTTTAGGTGCCTTCAGACCTTCCAGGGAAAACACCATCTCAAGGCCATGGGGATGTGCCAAACTTCTTGTACTGTGGGATCAACTTCTTCCTCCAACTTTCCACATAAATTCTTGCCATTAGGAAAGCAGAGAATGCAGAACATGCTGACAACCCTATCTTATTTATTCCCATTAAAAAAAGCTTAAAAGATAAATAAACTACTTAGAGTGTTTTCCAAAACACTGCAAATAAATACTGCATCAATTTCAGTAAAGATCACGTAGAACAGTAAAAAATGACCAAGTTTGAATAAATGTTTCTGCATAAAGAACTGTTCCATACACAGCTTGTGTCAAGTTATCCCTCTCCACCTGAAAATACCTGAGAAAAGTGATGGATATCATGGGTGTCCTCAAAACAAGTCAAAGCTGCAAGGCATCATCCTGTGATTTTTCCAAATGGCATCTCCCTCTTGGGCTGCTGATGGGATCCCCTTGGACACAAGGTCAATAAATGTCCTGGAAAATATGTTTTCAATTCATGAGTGATTTCCTTAACCAGTGTCAGTGTGATACTTGGCACCTTCAGTACTGTGAATAGCTGAGAAAAGTGCATCTACAACCAAGCAGGAATGACATGAAATTCATTCTCACTGACACATGGGTATTCCTGAATGTCAGAACACTCAGCAGTCACCAGTACATCTGGGGGCTTGAAACTTCTGTAATGCCAACTGAACGAGTCCAGCTGCATCACTTGCCTAGTATTTAATGCAAAGAACCACATTCTGCTATGTCTCTTCCCTGGCATTTACTCCAGGCAAGAGATTTTTGTTCGTTATTTTTCAAATCAGAATTTAAAAAAAAAAAAATAAAAGAAACCAAACAGAAAAGAGCCTTAAACAAAATATTATTTCTCCAGTAAACACTCACCATCATAATCCCTTTTTGAACTGGGAGATGTGCTTTACTTTGGCAAAACATTTTAAGAGATT
The DNA here is from genome assembly GCA_013186435.1 of Turdus rufiventris. Lineage (NCBI taxonomy): Eukaryota > Metazoa > Chordata > Aves > Passeriformes > Turdidae > Turdus > Turdus rufiventris. The sequence continues at coordinate 1,711,412 of PYHW01010827.1, read as the reverse complement.
CTGTCATTGCAGACACCAGTCACAGGAAGGAAGTGTAGCTCTGTTCAGCTTTTCACATCTATATTCTAATGCATACAAAAATCACTCCTCAATATATTTTCAGAATGCTTGGCAACAATGCATTAAATATAATCATGGCTGCATGTAGGCTCTTTTTTCCTATACTCAGAGGTGAAAGATTATGAAGTGGTGTCTTTCATCTTCTGAAGTTTGTAGACTTTAAGTACACACATTACATGGTTTGCAGAGGGTAAAGTCAACAAACTGTGCCCAGCAGCTGGAACCCAGAACAGAGGAACCAGCTCCTGTTGGGGCTGAGTCTCCAGCCCCAGATTAGTCACCAAGAACTCGGAGCCCTCAGACAGAGGTGCTTTGTTCTCATCCTAGAAAATCTCAGTGCACCCAGGGAAGCTCACGCTCACAGAGGCCTCATCTCAGTTTTACAGTCGTGTTCTGGGCTCAGTTTAAAGCTGGGAAATTCACAATGACCTAAAGAGCTACGCGCCAGCATTCCGCTCTCAATGCTGTCTCTCAATGCTCAGAGCAGTCCAGGCTGCTGAGATTTAGTGGCCTGGGACACAACTTTATTTACAGTGCATATCAGACAAGAGCTTGTGTTGATGATCATCCCTATAAAAGCTTTTTATATGCATATAAAATAGATTAACTCCCCACACCATGGGTTGCCTTGAACATTTCCTGATCTATATTTACATTTCTTTGGCCTGGTGAAGAGAAAGTCAGCACAACATAGAAAGGTCCTTATTTATATCCAACAAAACATGTACCTTTGGGAGAAGGGATACTAAAGTTCACATACCTACTCAAGGAAAGCAGTGCTGGGTGACAAGCTGCTATTGCTGCTTCCAGGTCTGCTTTTTAACTGGTTTTCCATTAGAGTAAGAGTTTATCATGTCAGCTTAAAACATTACAGTCAGTGAAAATCATTCCCCTCACTAGAAAAAAAAAAAACAGAACCAAATTAATTAAGGAGACAAAAGAAAATTTTTGTATCAGACTATTTAGAAATTCACACCATGCGAATCAGTTTAATTTACTGCTCTCAAATGTGAGTAAAATTGAAGGATCTGACTTGATAAAAAAGTTTATTTATTCTTCACGCTGTAAGAGCATGGCTCAATTTGCTTTATCTGACACTTACAGAAAGGACAATAACATTCTCTTCTCCACACAAAGATGTCATGCTCCTAAGAAACTTAACTGTGTCCTCACACCTGGAGATCTCTAGTGCATGACTGGTTCTCAGTCCTGATCAAGCAGTTAACTCAAGCAAACTTTTCACCTTCAAAGGTAGTGCCCTGGCATGGTCCAGTCCCTTACACACAAAATGTCTCTTCTGCAGCCCCAGCCTCATTTGGAGTCCAGCCTTCAGAACACCAGATGAAGGCTGAGCCTTCAGAGCAAGGAGGAAGCAATTAGAAGATGTATCCAGCACATGAATACTTGCAGGGAAAAATGAGTGCTCTGTAGCAATCCCTCACCTCTTTAAGAACCAGAATGTAGAGCTTGCCCAATAATAAAAGTCTAATGGCAGTTATTTTACATGGTGTCAGGTCATCTGCTGGACTGAAATTCAAGACATTTAGATGCTCACCACTGACCAGCACAACACAAACTCACCAAAGCAGGGTTGGGCGTCCCCAGAACAGCACCTGGGTGAGCTCAGAGGATGCCAGTGGGACATGCTGCTCCTGCAGTCCCAGCAGAAGGGTGTTCCAGGGACAGACAGCGTGTGGGAAGCAATGCCTGCAGCAAAGGGGCTTCCAACCCCAAGCACTTTGGCTGTGCTGCAACAGAGTCATTTGGTACTTTCCCACATGGTCAGCCAGCTCTCCTGGCCAGCAGGACAGAGATGCAGCAGAAACATCTTCCTTTCAAAGGATTATTCCTGGCTCTGGAGAGGTTTGTAATTTTTGGCAGTCTCAGGATGGGCTGTCCAAAGGGAAAAAGAACTTCTCTGCTCCCTCTCCCACACTGCAGCCACGCAAGGCCCAGCCATAACGTAGCTCTTAATAAAAAAGCACAGATGTGCCCTGTAGGCACTTAAAAGGCTAAAAGAAAGAAAAAAAAAAAAAAGAAACAAAATGTTCCTGTGTGTTTCGTAAATCGGTATGTAAGCATAACAAAACCTACTATCCTAGATAGAAAATGAAATATCTTCAAAGGTATTGAATCCTTGGTGGATTTTCTCAGTGGATCGGCATGAAGCTCTTTAGCCCAGATGTTTCCATAATTCTGATGCATTAGGAGCTGCACAGCACCGTGGCCAAGTGTTAACACAGTGAACTGTAATGTAAAACATGTAAAGATCCTGGCTTCCAGAGTTATTGGAAGTTTTCACTCTAACCACTCTGCTTCTTTAAGCAGATATATTTTCTTTACAATACGCACTTACATTTTAACGCACATGGAAGAAGAACTAAAGCATTCCCCTCTCTCCCACCAAAACCTAATTCTGGATGTTCTCCGGAAGAACACAGAGAGATTGACATGGAGTCTTTCAGAAATGGCAATCTCACCTCTGAACAGCAAATCTCACACTCCAGGCAAAAGCAGAGCCAGCAAGGCACAGCTGGGTACCACATGAGCAGGTGAAGAAGTGATGGTGAGATTTCTGATGACAACCTGGTGTCCAAAAGACAGACTGTCTCTCTGCAAGGCTCTTGTTTGCATCTGTAATGGATTTAGGGATTTGTAGAGGTAGTTTTAAAGATATCCAAGCAGGTGCAATGTGTATGTTGGAATGGCCTGACTGAGTGAAGAAGCAATAATGGCAATATGAAGCAGAACAAAGAGAGGTACGCATGTGCTTATAAGAATGTGAGATAAAGAGTGCAAGAAATAAACTGGCAGTCTCTACAGAAGAACGATGCAATGGAATACCTTGCACTGAGAGTTCATTTGGAAAAATCTTTGTCACTATATTTAATTATCCAGAAGAATTTTCAATATTTCAGAGACTATTTCTTCATGATCTACATGCCAGGATGGGAGCTGAGAGTTCTGCAATTCTTTGAGACCTTGTTATCTTAAAAGTACAAAACACACAAAAGAGCACAAAAGCACAAATCCTAAATTAATGAAAATTAACTCCTGCTACAGCCCTGAATCTGCATTCACAACTCTGTTTTCATGTGAGTACTTGCTGGAATAGACCTCACACTCAGACAGAAAACCAGGTGTGACAGGTAGAATAACTTCCATTTCTTGGAACAAAAAAATGCTGAAACTTCATTTAGGCCTGGAGTTTCTCATGCCTTTTTAAGGCAAACAAATCTCACTTGGGTTTAGGCTCTACAGTGCACACTAGTGCAATCCACCATGGAATATCACCTTGACCACTCACACACTCATTATCCTCCAGAGCAAATAGGCCATGGAGGCTTTGTTTCACTTCTTCAAAGTAAAAGTTAAGTAACCAAATTTTCTACTGTCAACTGTTCTGCCTTTTCTCCCCCACCCCTTGGCTACACAGCAACTTGTCCTGCAACTGTGTTTTCCAGCATAACCACTTCAATTCACATTACTGGCTGCTACTTTTATTTAAAAATATTACAGGAGGTGCAATTAGTGAGAAGAGAAACCTGTATTTCAAATACTGGGTTTGCAAAGCCATAGCAGGTGGCAGAATTTGTCCTCCTGTGTAACAGAGCTTAATCCCAAACCTTCTATTACTCCTGGCTGATTTAACCATTCTGTTCCTTTTCAGTTGGATACAGCCCTTGATAGCTGTTGGACAAAAGCTGATGACATCCATAACTGCTAGATAGCTTTCCTGTCTTTAACAGCCACGGAATTATCATCTAGGTATGGAAAAAGTCAAACATCAGCTTGTATGAGATTGTTCTACGTTGTTTCTAAATTAGTGCTCTGCAATTTAAAAGCTAATTCTCCTATCATCCATTTCCATCCTTATCTGTTTGCCAGCTCAGAGGTTAAATGAAGCAAATATCATGTTACAGTCCTTTAAATTTGGAAAAGGAAAACATATGGGCTAGTGAAAAAAAGAGGTGTAGTCTTCAGATATCTTAAACTATGAAAATATTTTCAAATAACCATTATTGGCATGTTAAAATAAATATTTGAACACAAAACTCCCAGATAACTAATAGACCAGAATATTGTAACAATTACTTCTTTTCTAAAACATTTTTTGAAAACTATGACAAAAAATTCAGACTACAGAAAGTACTAATAATCATTTGCACATTTGCCTTGGGTTTAACTCCTTTCTCTATCCCTCTTCCTGTATCAGTTTCAGGAAATAAAAGCATTTTTTCTCCATTTCAAGTATAATCCTGAACAGTGAAGTAACAGCTTAAAAATTGCAATTATTACTCACTGAGATTCTGCAAATGCTGGTGTCTCAATTCTCTTTTTCCATGGGATTACTAACAATACCACTGCCTGTATCTCTCCAAATAACAGACAGTAAGGACCCCAGAAAAAGAATCAGTTGGATTATCCAGTTTTTGCACTTCATTTTGTAGAATTACTGCCTTCCTGTATAATTTTCAGTGATGTTAACTAGCTCCCAAATGGCTCACAGTGTCCACTTTGTTTAATCAGCTTCACTTTTTCCCCAAAAGCAAATTGTTCCAGCAAAATTTTCCTGACATATAACCCAGACTTCTCTTTTTCTGGGTGCTTCTATGTGAAATGAGAGTCCAGCAGAAATAATGTATTTCTGAGTAAATACAGTGACAAAAACACAGCAAAACACCTGCAGAAGAGAGACAAGAGCTCCAACAACTGCGCTGAGAGAAGCTACTTCACTAATATTCAATAGACTGTGTCACCCAAAAGAAATGGGAAAGAAATCATTCATTTGCTCTGTCCATCATCTGGACCAAAACCTTCAACATTCTCTCATGAGAAATGAACAAAACTCAGTGTGATTCAAACATATCTACATTATCTAGAGGCTTTGAAGCTCCTGCTTTGTTGATCAGCAAGGCTGTAGATTGGCTGATCATAAATTATTATATTTATTTTCACTTTTTAAACACAGCATATCCCTGGGTTTGGTGCCTTCTGAAAGAAATTTTTAATTTACTTGATTGTTAGAGCAGAAATGTTCTACTGAGTTGTTGCCAATTTTTGCCTAGGGTATTTCTTGCTTTGCTCACGAAAAACAAAGCAAGAAAAGATAGAAGTAATTCTTTTATGAAGAAAAGACTCCCCAGAGCACAGGCAGGGGGATGCCATTTATTCCTGTAAAAACACAGGGAACAAGAACAACTGCAGGTGCCCAGTTTCAGTGCCTGGGCAGAGGTTTAGGTGCAGTTGATCCTGTCTCAAGTGAGATAAGCTCTGGTTCTATTTTAATGATTCCATTATATTTTTTTTACAACATTTACCCTTTTCTGACATGAGGGACTGCAGCACTGATATCCAGAGATGAAGATTGAAGATTGATGCCCATCAGATGTAGCTGGGGACAACTTCCCACAAACTATTGATCTGTCTTTGCCACTGAGGACTTGCAGTATCACTTCTTATTTGGCAAGACAACACTAGCATTCATTATATCCATTTACACCAGCATCAGCCACTTTTGAGAGATCTGAGGATCAATTTCTGATGGATTAGCTGTAATATTAGATCAGGTGCAGAATGTTTCAGGTTTAAAAGCATTATTCCAATTTGGTCTTGCAACACATTGTTAAGAATACATTGTTGTAATAATTCCTCCCAAGTTCCATTAGGGCTGTGGGTTATAAAATATTTGCAATTAGAAGTGGGGCTATATGTCAGAGGTGCTCTCTTTCTCAGAGAGAGCAGCAGAGAAGGTTGATTTCACACACCAGGCTCTACTCATGACAAATCTGTGCCTGTCACAGAGGTTTTGTACAGTGATGGACGAACTCACACAGCAGTGGAGCCAAACACCAAGTTATGATTCTTCATATTTGACATGTCTTCATTTCCTCCTCCTTACCCCTGCACCCTTAGGGATTCTGCAGATCCACCAGGAGATTGCTCACCTGGAATACAAAACCCAGGGCCTCCACCTACAGACTCTATCTATTGACTGCACTTGTGTAAAATTTCTGGGGTGGCTGCTTACATTCCACCCCCATCTCCAATCTCTCCTCCACACCCTTACTCAGTCCTAGCTACCATGCCACTGCTTTTCCTGGCTTTCTGAGATGCCTTTCTTGCATTCCCACAAAACCATGTGAGACGTAACAAGAACAGGCTGCTCTCCTTGCTCAGTATTTGTGTCCCTTCCCCATTCAAATCCACCTGCCAGATGCTCATCTGCTACCACATCAAATTTGTCCCACGTCAAAACTTCTCTCCCCTGCCATTCATCCCAACTGTCAAGCTCTGCACTGGCCTATCCCTCCCAATCCATCACCCTGTCCGTCTGTTTGTCACACTGCTCTACAAGCAGCCCATGTGTCTTTCCCCACACAGAGCTCATGTTTTTTAAAGATGCTTTCAAAGCCCTGTGTCAAGCAATGACTGAAAGGGGCTTGTACCCATCCTATAAGGCTCTTTTTATTACTTCAGGGACAGAATACACTTCAAGATGTGCAACTGCTCTCCATGTGGAAGCCATTCCTTTAGATACCACCCTCCTGGCAGGAAAGCACTGCAGCCCAGATGCTTTGCAGCTTTTGCAGGCAGCCAAGAGGCACCTAAGTCACCAAAAGGATGCACAAGGCAGAGGGAAAGGTCCAAAACAGACACAAACCAGCTTATTTCCCATTCAGTACATGTCAATATAGTATTTCTTAGATAGGAGCAGCCTCTCAGCTTCTGAAGAGAAAAACTAAACCAAACAAAACCCAAATACGAAAATATCTGCTATAATGCACTCCTTTGTTCTTGATTAGGGTTTCCTGAGCTACAAACTGTGCTGCCCCTCCCAAGTCCCTCCTCGTGCTGCTCATGGTGGTGCCTGCTGCAGCAGGCTGTCAATCCAGCAGAAGGAAATTCATCCATGCTGGTCCATGCACACAATCACAGTTCTAAAATGTGACCACACTTAGTTACTCATGTAAAATAAAGCAGCAAGACAAATATGACCTCACTTCCTCCAGGATCTAAAATGCAAAGACCGGGGAATGGGCTTTCTAGCACTCTGGCCTCCTAGACCAGAAAAATTTTGGTCTGGGACCTCCAGGTTTTCACCCTTTCAAAGCATGTGCTTGAATTTCCTAGATCCTAGCAGATCTGAAAGAACAATAAAAATAATAAAACCTTTTTCTCCTTGGTGCAAACATGCCTGAAATAATAAGCAGTGGAAGTAAACTATCCCTACTGAACCACTTTTGAATGCACACACCTCAAATGTAGCCTTTAGCACACTGAGAATTACACAACTGAAAATTCTATGTCAGCTTTTAAAGGAATAAGTGCTGTGGAGTTAGTAACAGTCAGCAAACAAAACAGAAAATACAGAGCAAGCTACTTCACTGAATCTGTTGCTTTCATAGTACATAAAGGAACTCTTCTTTTTCTAATGTAAACACCACTGGCACAAAGCATCTATGTTGTAGTGCCAGAGGAATACAAAATTCAGTGGCCTGTCTATGAAACCAACCCTGTCATTAAAGCTGTCCTTAACTGTGGGTTCAAACAAAAATGTAGTTCTTCAGTCCATTGTGAGGACTGAGGCAACTCAAAGGTGGAAAAAAGAAACCAAGTTCCTTTGTATTGTGCAACAAGTGCTGCCTGTGGTTAAGAGAACACTGAGCCAGACAAACAACTGGTACAGGCTGAGACTGCAAATCCCAGAAATCAGTGGAGGTTACAGGTGTGCAGCATCCTGACAAAAATTGTGTTTTTCAAGCCATCAAGTACAAGGAAGTTTCAAAAGCATCCCAGTAGCCCCAAGCACATGAAAGAAAACCATGTCTTATGTATTGTACTCTGCAGGAAAGCTTGTGTTTGATGTCTTTCAAATATATGCAGATTATACTTATACACAATTGTTTGGGAAATGGTTGCTAGAAACAAACTGTTATCACAGATCAATTTGCTCAGTCTCTACATAATTTTTGGCTTTTCCCCCAAAATGGTAGAACTACAGAGAATTTAAAATCAATTCTGAAAAATGTAAAATGTTTAAGAAATAGACATTAACTTTCATCTAGAGGAAGCCCAAGTGGACAAAGCAGCCATCCTTTTGTGGCACAAAACATCACAGCAATTACACCTGAAAAGTCCAAC
>PYHW01010827.1:1685540-1702986 GCA_013186435.1 Turdus rufiventris | reverse complement strand
TGCTACTCACTGCTTAACAAAAAGTAACCCTTTCTGCCTTTATTATGCTGACACAACTTTATAAACACCCCCTTCTTTTTGAGGGTGACTAAAATCAATGCCCTGAGGGCCCAGAGATAATGCCAGAGAAAAGTGGTAGATAATGGGAAAACTTTCTTCTGTACCATTTCTACCATGTCATTTATGAAGCTTTTTAAATTTAATTAGATATGTTTGACTAGAGAAACGAGATATTAGCTAAAGTAATGGTAAGTCCCTGGCTCACCTCATTTGATGTATTTCCTTTGGCCCATAAGAAGATTTTAATGTAACACCACTCGGGTTAATTTCTAAGATGTCTCTCTTCTTCCTTCATTCACTATCTTCTGGCAGTCAAACCCTAGGGCCTCACAACACTAAAAGTTTTACAACATTTTAGGACAACTGTGGCTGTAAAAATAGAAATTTATCATCATATCATAATAGGGGTAAGAAAGCTCATTTGGCATAGTTTTTCACCTGAAAACATGAAAATAGGTCGCATCAACAAGAAAGTCAGATCCTTCCTATGTGTTCTGTAAAGCCCTGTAAGCACAACATGAGTACAGCCAGCCAGAGAACCACGGGCAGTGTGAGTGCAGCTATCAATTATTGAAGGAAAATCTGCCTGGAGACAGCCATGCCAAGCACCTGAATCCACTTTAATGGTGGAAGTGGACACAAATGCTTGGGGACTTCACATTATTTCTGAGTAACTCATTTATGATACAGGAACAGAGAGCAAACTCTGCAGTTAGAGCTGGGATTTGGGGGAGCTCAGCCTGCTGTGGGTTAGCTCTATATTCATTCACATTCTGTGTTTGTTGATGCACAGATGAAAAGTCAGGAGGTTCAAGTGATCTGGCATAAACAAAGGTTTCCCTTTCACAGCTGCTTGCTTTGGTAGTACTTACATGAAAAGGCCTGATGGAAAGTTAAGTGAATAATGCTGCACACTGGAAAAAGTGCTCCTTTTAACCAAGTGATTAACTAGAGAGCCTCCACCAGCACTCCTTGGATGCATTCCCAGGAATGCCTCTCGTGCTCCTGCCATTCCTCATCCTAGATAAATAAATGAATACAAAACATTACTCAAACATGGAGAAAGTTGTTTCAGCAATTGACAGGATGTGTTTTGATAATAGTGTACTTGGTATTAAAAATACACATATCTCAGCATTCACAGAGAGAGTGCTATTTCACATGCTGTATTTACTCTCAGCTTAGCAGAGCATTTCAAAGTCATTCAGATGTGAAAAGCAGATGAATATATGATACTGCAGAAAATCTTACTTTTAAAATACTTTTTCCCCCCCTCTATCAATATTCCTTCATAATAACTTGTGAAGTTCATGAAAAACAATTTAATTTTAAGCAATCATAGTTAAAAAATATTCAAATCAACTCACACTTCAGTGCTTTTATAGGATATAAACCCTTCTTTTCCATGAGGTATTATATGAGTTACCTGGAAGCACAAGCTGTGTCAACATTTGATCCAAAAGGCAATTGACATCCAAAAGAAGAGGAAACCACACAGCCCTCCACCTCCCCCAGAAATTGCAATTACAAAAATTTGCAGGCTGTAAAAACTGCACAGGATAAAAATGGGGAGGAGGGGAGTGAGAAACAGAAAAAGAATTTAATGGGCAATGAAAGAGGAAAGAGTACAGAAAAGGAGAAGAAAGGAGTGAACACACAGAAGAAAAGAGAGCTCTGGCAGTTTACAAGCAGAATGCCTTCCAGGAGAGATGTAGAAAATTTGGCACCAGAACTTGAAACAAAATCCCAGTGGGACTGAGACTGAGAGGAAAGGCAAAGAGAGAGGGAGAAATGAGCTGGACTTTTGGCTGGCCACAAAACAAAGACCTTCCCAGCCACATGTGTTGTCATGGCTAGCAGGCAATGCAGACAAATATACCTTCCAGTTTGTGCAGTTCTTGCAGGAGAACCTAAATTAAGTTAGGAGGTTTTAATTCTGATCATATCTCTAATTTTAGAGCTGGAACAATGGTCTAGGTCTTTTTGGTGGTCCTGCTTTTATTCTGGTACAATTGTTGTTGTGCTGTCTCACCAATCCTTGCTCTTGTGTGCATCACTGGCACAGCCAGGCAGATGAAGGGTCTCCACTGTGCCATGAAGACATTTGGCATGCTGGAACTGAAGATGCCTGCCTCCACTCAGTGAACTAGTAGGTACTTTGGCATGCCAGAATGCTCAACGAAGTAGTATGCAGTGGGTTCTCAGAAGTGGAAATGGAAAAGATGGACAGAGCTGGGATTTGGGTTCCTTTACCAGAAAATTGAAACATTCAAACCCCAAGAGCCCATAAGAGTGATGCAGCTGAATGGCCAGGGATAAATCTGTGGCACTGTGGGCTAGCTTCATATGGTCTGCACAGGTATGCTGAGCTATCTCAGGTGTGCAGAGCTGCAGGCAGGCAGTCTTCCTAAACACAGGTGCCAGGTTTGTTTCCCTCCTCTCACTGGTGTTTCTGTTCTCCTGCTGACAATGTGCTCAAAGCAACCTCACTTTAAAATGTGCTTTTCCTGCACAGTTTTATGCGCTGTGCTGAGGGTGCTTCTGATGAGAATTTTGCTCTGTGGCTCAGACAATGATGATGCCACGTTTTGCATGGATGCCTGGGAGGATTTTACCCCATGTAGCTCAGTAGCCCTTCATTCCATGATCTCAGGACACACAGTTTCTCCCTGCCACAGCAAAATGGTGGAAATTACATCTCCCTCTTGTGTTTAGGTTGCTGAAGCTCATAAAAACATGGCTGTGTTACGAATAGAACATTCCTGTAACTTCACAAGAAAGAACTGTTTTCTTGCTGGCTCCTCTTCAGAGCTCAGTGGTTAACAGGGCCAGGCTGCCTCTTCTGAACACAGGAGATATTACCAGAGCTCTTGGCCATCCAGCACAAGGACTTCTGCCCAATCTGAATCAAGAAACATACTGTCTTTGCAAAGGAGAGGGAAAGCAACATGACTGTAAAGTCTTGCTTGGCTCTTTTCAGTTGAGCTGACAAGCTGTTGTAGGCTGAGTGACTGTAGGCTGAACAAACTGGCAGAAAAAGAACAGTGTTTTCCAAGCTGGACTCTGTAGCCAAAGCTGATGGGTAGCATAACAGACTGCACAGCCTCCAGGCAGAATAAAGTCCATAAAATGAAAAAAACCACAACAAACCACAGCATGCAGTCATCAAATCTATTCATATGTTCAGGACTGGCTGCATAATCAAAGGAAAATTACTTCATTGGGCTCACAGCCCAATAACAAGCTGGAAAGGGTGAGACTTTATTTCTTGGATTTAATTGTAGGCAATCAGGATGACATCTCTAGTGCCATAAAGCTGATATTCCTTGAACAGTTCATGATGACTTGTTTACTATAATCCTGAAAATGTCACAACACAAAGGAAATCCAAAAAACAAACGATGCTGCCATCAAACAGAACCTGCACATTTAAACAGGAAGAATTTCCTTAACTTCAAACATAGCCAACACTTTTCATTGCTAAAATTGTTTTCCAGTCCACAATGTTTATCCTGGTTCAGCAGGCATCTGTGTTTTAAGCTCCACACCCCTTTCATCTCATGGCTGTTATTTAAGTTTGAATCAGTTTGGGTGTTTAGCCCACACTTTTACTCCTTGGCTGAGGCAATACCATTAAGCAAGTGTGCTCCTTACCAATGCCTGCTGCCTTTCTCCATACTTGGCTCACCCTTGGAAGAACAAAGGCACAAAGGCAGAGAGAAGGTGCCAGTTTCTCCAGTCAGGGGAAGCATATCCCACCACTGCTGGGAGATTCCTGTCTGCCCTGTTCTTCAGAACAAGCATCTTCAGGAGGAAGACACACCACCACTTTGAACAGCTGTCTGTTTTGGGAGATCAGCTCTTTCTGACATCAAAATATCTTTTCCCTGCAAACCAGTTCTTGTCCTGTCCCTAGGGGACTTGGAGAATCAATCTGTACCATCCTTCTTACATCCAGCTTCATCAAAATAGAAATGTTAGACCAGCCTTTATAAAACAAATCAAAATCCTCCAGTTTTTCTAAACCCCTTACTGCCCTGACACACTTCTCTGAGAACTTCACCTCAAATCTTCCAAAATTGTATCAGGCCTGACCCATTTGTTGGGTACAATCATTAGCTGACTGCTCCAGCTCCTCTTTCAAGTGTTACACATGTCATCAAACTCTGATGTATGCTTAAATTAGCTACCTATTCTTAAAGCTCTTTTTCAGTATTTAGCTAGAAGTCTAAATTACTGGTTGTCAAATGAAGTTTAAGGATTTAATTATTTGCATGGTACTGGATCAAATGTATTAAAATTAATGTTCACAACATGTAACAGTTCTTAACATTTGATGCTGGGACCAAAACCAAACTGCTAAACAGCACAAAAAATCTTGTTATTATCTCTTAATGAGAACCACTGATTATTTTTTAAATTTAATTTGACAGTCTTCATCCTAATTAATTCTACATGGCAAAGTGAAATTACTCTGGTTGATGAGGATCATTCTAACTCTGAAATACACTTATTAAATGAAATTAAAGCATGGTGCTAATCAGGCAAATGAGTATGTGTTGCCAACCAAACATACCAACCCCAACAATGAGATATTGACAGGTACACAAAGCACTGCTATTTAAAGAGAGTAAAAGGCTTTGAGCTTCCCTGAGAGAAAGAGCAACATAGATGTAAATCAGTGCAATTTTCAAGAAGAAGATTTTTTGCTTTTTAAATTGTATTTGGTTTCTATCTCAAAAATAAAGAAAAGGCAGTAAAGTTGGTAATGCAGGGGACTGCCAAGCCAAGCTGTACCAGAGCACAGGCCTCTGTTACGAACAGTGAGAGCAGTTTTCCAGCAATGCCCGCTAATGATTCCCAAATTTTGACACATTCATCCAGCAAGTTATTTCAACACAAACTTAAAAAGTCTGGATTCAACACCATCCTCCAAGTGACTTTCACTAAATCAGGATATATTTGTTAGATCTTGAGTCAAGGCAGTGTATGTGTAATATGGAAATAACCTGGCACAGGTAAGCAGAGCCAGCAAAGCTTGCACACTGATGTGATGATCATTTCTGAATTAGCTTCAAAAGCTTTGTTTTGTTCAATGACAAGTGAGATGATTAACACCAGAAGTATTTGCCTTCATTTGCACAGAACACATGGTTCCCTGGCTGAAAGGATAATTTTTCCTGGCAAACTTCTGACACAAGAAAGGGCTGAAGACAAGACCTGGCAGTGCAAATGTGTGTAAGGACACAAGCTGAGAGAGGAACTCTGCTCTTGCTGAGCAACAGAGACTTCTGGCCATGGCAGAGATCTCTTTTGTGGGTCTGAGCAAAGGGGAAGATTTTGTGTTTGCCTGTCCTGGATGTCTTGGAGCTGAGCCATTGCTGGGGTTAATCATACAGCCTGTCTGCAGTCGCTGACCTCTGTCATTTTGGAAATGACATTTTCAGAGAGAGACAGGGATGTTCAAGATCTCTAATGGCTTCAATAATTTCTCACATAGCTTTTCAAAGATGAGACAGGAGCACAAGTAAAGTGCCGTGAAATACTGTGGATTAAACTCCTGAATATATTATTGACTACTTCTGCATAGCAATTACTCACAGGTTTTCCAGGGAGAGGAAGAAAAGTCTGCTTATGTTTCAGAGAAATTAAGTCCTATGCTTCTCCAAATATACAAGAGGAAGTTCACCCAAATGTTTTGCTCCCTGAAGTATTCCCCTTCCTGACATTTCTTCTTTTGCTGGGCTGTCCTAGGGCATAATTGAACCCAGATCTTATCTTCCAGGGATAAACACAGGCTATATATTTGAAAATAAAGTAGCTGGGGAACTAGAACAGTTGTTTGCTCCATATTATTGTCTAGAGCCTTGAAGTTTTATGGTCTTTTGAGGAATGCACTGAAGTGCAGAATAATAAAGTGTATTCATTGGTATTAATCTCTTCCTAATCTGGAGAGATGGGAGTATAAAATAAGCAATAAACAAGAAGAAAAAAGATGGAGAAAGACTCTTCTATTATTTAAATTTGCATTCAGCTCAGCAGTCTCTTTTGCAGAATAATTTACACTTGTATTTTGCACCAGCGTGAGCCAGCACTCTTGGGTCTACAGCTGAAGGTGTAAATACAGACACATTAACTACTTGTTTAGGCAGTTCTTGGCTAATTGTGCTGATATATACACTAGCACTTCTGCACAGGAATAAATCATGTCTTGTCATTCTAAGAGTGCATTTTTATTTGTAGGAGCTACTTGGCTGTAAACGTATAAATTTAACTATTTTTTAAAACTTTTTGTAGCATGACGCATAACAAAAAAAGTATATATTCCAACACAGGTATAAATTTCAATTCGTTTTTCCAGATTACCCTAGCTCTTAACAATTAACACTGAATTGTATTTTCCAGAATGGAATCACTTTATACTGACATGCACTGAAAAACTTTGTATTTTAAATAGATCACTTTTGGTGTAGGACTGACTTAACTCAAATTTTAATGGCATTTTTATTTATATATTTACTTACAATATTTATACTATTGCCACATTTATTTTCAAAACTAAAGTTTTAGCATCCAGTTTTTGGAAAGCTTATTTGTTGTCATCTAACAGTGATGCAGGGGCATTTTGACACACATTTCAGGAGCTCACACCCATCCCGTTGTCATTCAATGATGAGCATGGCTCACTCTGCCATTTCTGAATACAATTAAGTGCCAAGTTCTCTTAAGAGCAGTCTGCTCTGACTTCTAATCTGTAGATACATTGATTTTTATGGCTGTCAACTCTCCCCTCCTCTTCAGTTTCTAAATGCAACAACTAAAAGATGATTGGAACATTCAAGATAAAAAGAGGGTGCAGAGATGCAACATGTCATCTTGGTGTTTAGTGAAACATGTACTTTACAAAGCTGCATTTATACCCAGCACTGATTTACTCTGCCACTCTGCTAAGTTTGATAAATACAGTGTTCCACACAAGCAGCACTCCTTGGAGATGTATTATTGGGGCAGATTCTTTTCCCTCAGCAGTGCCTTAGAAAACTAAATATAGATGCCTAAAATGAAGCTTGGTCATGAATTGCAAGTGTAACACAAACCAGCATTAAAGCCAGTCAGAGCTCTGGGCACTCAGGAATGAAGGATACTTTATATAAACCATCACAGACAAGAATCACATTACTAATCAGCAACTGACCAAAATAAATAGGGATCAAGGATATTGTGGAGCTAAAATAAGAATCCTCACTCAAAATGCAGGCTTAATTTTTTCCTGAATTTTTCAAGTCCAGCTGACCAATAATTTCTATGCTCACTCTGATTCCCTTTCTTGCAGGACTAGTAAATATGAGGTCTTTTCCAAGCTTCTAGGTAAATGGGTCTACTTTTCCTTTTCAGAGAAGAGAGAACAGCTGCAAATCAGCTGAGTGAAGCTCTGCAGTGCCTTTGCATGGTGGCCCATCCCAAAACTCCCCTAAGTTGATAAAACAGGCAGCTAGAGGCAGTTAGACAACCTGCTCAACAGCAGTATTTTCTTTCATTTCACAAGGTCCCAACAGAAACTTTTGATTGTTTGGGGTTTTTTTTGTCAATGATACCTCTTCTATATTCACCTCTGCTTTGTACTCTCAAGAGCAGACAACTCTTGCCTATCAATAAAGGGATTTGGTCTTGCATCCTCCTGCACCTCTGTGGGCACAGCAGCCTCTTGATGGCCTGAAAGGCTGAGAATCCTGTTCTCCAACCAATGCCTGCTCTCAGATGTGCAACTGCTTTAATGCAAAGTTAAACCTTTCCTTTCCAGTCTTTCACTCTGGGCAATAAAGGGAGGTTGAAATTGCAAATTCTTAATTCACTGCCGTGTTAAACCTAAGCCCTCCCCTACACTTTATTTCCATCTTTTCACAACACTTTTCACACCATTCCTCTCCACACAAGCCTACGCTTCTCTTGACTTCTTTCACTCCTGGGAATCTTTCAGGAGACGGAATCAGTGCCAAAACATTGTCTCCCACATCCCTTTCTCTGAGGAGCAGAGAAACAATGATGCTCTGGAGTTAGGGCTACGCATGCAAGGACACAAAGACCTCCTGCGCTGCAGTCACTGGTGGGGCAGCTCTGGCAGCACAGTTTGGATGAGCTGCCATGCCAAGAAGTCTCTTTTATACCTTTTAAAGGCCATTATGAAACTGCCTAAGGTGCAGGATACCAGCAATAGACCCAGAGTACATTTCACATGCAAATGCAAGAATAGGAAAAGCACAGCTGAAGGCAAAGAGTCAGACAGAAATCTAAGCGCCAAACCCTTGCAAGCGCAGCCAAAAGCAGTGTGTGCCTGGCTCCATGAACCCAAACTGAAGCTTTCTTGGCCCAAGAGATAATCAGTCCTGTGGAGACAACATGGAACTGTTTTAAAGTCAGAAAAAAAATCCTTTTTGCAACACTGCTATCTTGTCAAGAAAACTGCTATGGTATGGAAGATGGATCACATGAAAGATGGGCAGCAGCCCACAAACAGTGCATGGACTTCCAAGATTCTACCATAACACACTGATCATTGCCAAGTGGAGGAGGAAATATGCCAGCAAAAATAGTTCTTCCTCTCAAGATGAGACCAATTACACTCACTTTGTTCCAGGCCAACAGCTTCTGGTTTCCCCCAAGTTCTGACTCAAGGTTGGGGAGGGTCACTGCCTCCTACAGACACTTTTCCTCACAGTCTGCTCATCCAAATTTCTGGCCAGAAGAGCATTATGGCAGGTAATTCCAGGTCTGACCCAGAGTGGGTTTTGGCATGCAATCCATCAATCAATCAATCAATCAATCCATCAGTGTGATGCTTTTGGCATGGTGAGCAAACCCTCTAATGAGGTAAGGCTCCCTTCTGGCAGTTTGCATCTTCTTTTTGTACCAGTGCCATGGCCAGACTCTGTGTCACAATCTCGGTTTAAACACCACTTGTTTATACACAGCCTGTGGTTTCTGCAGGCAAGATTAGGCACAGATAATCCTCCCTCAAAACAGGAGCTGCACTCAATGTTGTATTATTTAGAACATAAATATGAAGGAAGCATGCCTTAGGATTACTGTGGTACAGCATATAGCCCAATTAGACACACATGCAGTACTACATTCTTTGAAACTCCTAATATTATTTTAATGTGTTTTCAGGATATATCAGCCACCTAAACAAGCTAGCTAAAGAACCGACTTGAAAACATTTGGATCTGGACATCTACCACACACATTACATTACACTCTTTTCTAGTTAAGAATATGCAACAGCTGATACAAATCAACAAAGCTTCCTTGATTTCAGTGCAGCAGTGCCAATTCATAATGTACAAGGATTTAGCTGTACTGTTCCAGCTAAAAACCAAAATTTTATTCAAGCTGTCCAAATACACTTTTGACTCACATTTAAGGAAGAAGAAAAGAGACAGACATGTTTTGATGAGACTGATGATCAACAAGAGGTGCCTCCTCCTTCCCAACAAATGCACATTTGTGCAGCACTGACAACCCTCCAAGTCCCACCTTTCTCTCAAAGGAGTAACATGGAATAATCTCATCCTGCTTGCACAAAATTCCTCTCTTCAGATCACCTCAAATATTTCCTTTTGATGTCTCAGGGCACACAAGACCACCAGCTTAGGAAAGGGGTCTGTCACCTGTGACCTTTCAAAGGAACTTAGTCAGAAAGGTGGAAAAAAATACCAGCAAGCAGCAAAAACCTTGCAGGGAATTTGAGGTAAGAAGCAGAACAGGTACTCACCAGCGCTCAGTGTCCTTGTTTTACAGGCAGAGCGCATAAATTCTGCTTCCAAGTCATATGGGAGGTCTCATTCTTCCCTGCCTGCTGGGATCCTGCAACAAGAACTTCTGCCACCCTGAAACACATTTCTGACTGCTGACTTCTCTTATTGACAAGACTGTGAGAAGAGCTGGACTGCTGAGGATGGAGAAGACAAGCTCCTTCTCTGCCATGCCCAAAACAGAGTATTCGTGCGTTTGATGTATACACGAATTTCCTTCAGAATAAGGTGCTACTTCTGTCATTCTGTCAGCACAGAAAACAAAAGATATGATTAAGAATAAGTCTGTCTTCAGTATAGTCTCAACATAAATGTCTTAGTTCTGGGTTCAGCACCTGGTAATGCTGTCTCTGTGCTACAAGCAGGGAAACCAGAGATCACATACCCAAGAGATATTTACTGATTTATTTCTTTTAAGAAAGAAGCATGTGAACTTGAAAAACAACACTTATTTTCTCCTGCTTCACTTTAATTAGATTACTCTATTTGGGTTTAAAAGACTTAGCTAAACTATAATAATCTGTATCCACCAGCTACAGATTTTTGCCATAGAATGTAAATGGCACATTTAAATGCTATTAGCATACAAACTAAATTACTTTTAGAAAGAACTGACTCTACAGATGCTGTGTTTTCATTTTTATATATAGATACCAATAGACACAGCTTTAATCTCTCTGCTCTCTTGTAGCTAGCAAACAAACAAAAACTTTCTGATGTTTCTTTTCCTTCATCTTCTTGGGGGAAAACCAAAAAAGCACAATAACAAAAACCATCAAACATTCCAGATTGTTATGTTACTTCCACACTTCAAGCCCAGGCTATTAAATTAACAATAATTATTATCTAATTATACCACTGCCATTAATGGGAATCCCACCACTGATATCAATAAAATATGAATCAGGCAGTGATGCCAGTATTGACATTTGTTAAAGTTCGAAGTAATAAAGAGTTGATGAATGCTGTAAAGGAAGATGCCCAAACAAGATCCTAACATTTACACTGGATACAAACAATGGGAAACATGAGATACACAATAGTTCCCCTTTTAATTTGCCAACTGAATCTTGGATTAAGACAAAATACTATTATTCAACATCTAAAACAACTGGAAGTGAGATCAGAGTCAAATCCAGAATTTGCTGGAGAAAATAGAGAAGACTTGAGGGAAAAATCCAGAGCCTTTAGACTTGTTTTTTCCTTGAAAACATTGCCAGATGAGACAGTCTCATCAATTCTGCAACACAGCCTGACATGTTAATTGAATTATGAGGATAAGAAGCATTAATTTACTGTCCCTGCACTTTCAGTGGCAAACAGAAAAATTTTATCAGTAATTTCCCTGAGAAACTGAGAGCTTGCTTTTCCTACGTGCTCTTGGAACAAGTGCAAAGCAAATGATCAAAAGAAGCAACTCACCAAATACAAAAAATGTACAAAATACAAAAAATTTCACTGCCTACAGTCAACTGAAGACTGAATCCTGAGCTGCCCTTGAAGGGAAGAGAAAGAAAGAGCTTGAAAAGTAACTTGGCCTTACCAAACCCTACCTCAAGATCTGCAAACACACAGTTGGCCCTGACCTCAAGTAAAAAAACCTGCCACTGTTCTCTGCCCCTGAGCCATCAAAATAGGAATTCCTCCAAAGACAAAGATGACTTATTTCTTAAAAAATTCTTTCAGCTGCAAGCATAAACTTAACTTACCTGCTGAATCATGCCAATCCTTAGTCTGAAGTAAAGAAACATGACCTGATTTCTGTTCTCATTCAGAAGCAAGATCTACAAAACGTCATGCTGATGGCTTATCAGGGTGTTTTTCACTGACTACACTTCTTTTTACCCAACTTCAAACCACTGTGAGCAAAAGAGAAAACAATGGCTGACAACCAAAGCACAGAAAGACATTTTTCAATGTTAAGAATAAACTCACATTTGGAGTTTTGGGCAGATCATTTTGACACAGATTTTGTTTTCCATGATATTTTCAGTCAATTTCTCCCACCACATATACATAAATCAGACACACACTTTCTTAATTATTGCAGGGAGTGGTATTATAAATCTCTGCTTTTCCCAAGATCTACAATCTCATAAAATTAGAATAATGTGCATCATCTCTCTTGCATAGCTTCTGGCATATCATTTTCACCCTCCTTCCAGCATAATTGAATACTCCGTGGGATATTTGTAGTAATAGTCATCAGTCACTCTAATGAAAGAAGTCTGGAAAAAATATGGCAGTTTAACTATCAGATGCCATTTCATAAAAATAAATGTTAATGCTTTCCAAGTACATATGATGTTCTTAATGTTATTAAACTTGGAATCTGTTGGTGAAAGCATCTGTATATTGAGCCATCAGGAGTGGAGTTAAAAGTATTTGGAGAAAATAGGAGTAAATTACAGTGAATTTTGTGACATCTCCCCATCACCAACACACCCACATAACGGACAGCATGGACAAGGGCTGCTCTCAGGTGAGTTACCCGTGCCCCTTTTTATTGCCCAATAAACCTACACTGTAACTCTATAAGTATAACCTCTGAATACCAGGTGAGATTTAATTACACAAGCAACCCCACTGATTTAAGTCATATTAAACAGGGATAAGAGTATTTCTCACAGACAAAATTTAGGAATCTGGAAGCTAACCTGCTTGCCTATTTTAGTTCCTGGTTACCAAATATTTTATTGATTTGCTTATTGCTTTCCCACAACAAATGCAGATGTATTCTGCTCAAATTTCTATCTCAGAGCAGCTATCAGCTGAGTTTAAGTTCCTATTTGAGTACAAGCTATTATTTTTATAGAGTTGTTCCTGTTACAAAACCATAGAAAAAAGGCTGCTTACCAAATGTGATAATAAGCACTGAAGATAAATCTTGGGCATTGAGATAAACACAGTTTAATACAATACAATTTAAACTGACTGGAAATGCTACCAGTCAGAACTATTCTAAGTTCAGCAGAGTAATTCAATCTTGAACAAAATAATAAAGAAACAAAAGAAACCCTTTGCATAGCAGTTACTGACTTTTGAGAGGTCAGTTCTAATGAACCTGGGAGAGTAAAGCACCACAACATCTACAGCTCTGAAATTTCCAAAAGCCAGGTCCAAGCCATGCTTTAGGAACACAGTCAGCAAAACCATTCCTTTGAAGAACTCAGCTTTGATTTCCACCAAAATTTTTCTTAGTTTAGAAGCCTCTTTTCTTACCTCCTACATTTAGTGTAGCTACCACCACATTCACTACTCATTTTATTTGATCAGCAAATCACCAAGCTCATAGAGATGCAGTAGAAATGAAGGGAACAGGACACTGATTTTTCCAAGAGCTCCATGACAGATGTGGTATTGAATAAAATGATTCCATTGCCCAACCTGGAATTTTATGCTCCCTCTGAGCATGACATATCTTGCACCTATGAAGTCAATCAAACGCCGATGTTATTTTTGCTTTTATTACCCAGGGCCAGTAGAGCAGTTTCAGTAAAAATAATTTATACCAACTGTTTCCAGTTAATGGAAATTCAAAGTCTTCAGACAGTGTTTTTTATTTCTGGTGCTTGAATTCTCAAAGAAATAGTGAAGTATAATTGATACCATATGCTTTTTATTGTTTTCCACATGAAAGTATCACAATTTCCAGTGGATCGTCGAATTCTGCTGTGGCACTGTGCCAAATCATCAAACACCAAGGTCACATGTGATGAAGGTACAGCATTCAAAGCAGGAATAGCATGTATCATATCTTGGAATTGAAAGTTTATTTCAGTTTGTCTGAGTATACCCAGACAAGAGATTTATTGAGGTTTTCTGCAGTCCACAAAGCATCTCCTTGTAAATTATGGGTACAAACCCAAGAAAATGTGCAAATATTCATCACCAAACAACAGCATTACAAAACACTATCACATCAAAAAGTACATTACAGTAGAGCCAAACCAGTGTTTTAGACACTTCAGAAATGTTAATAGCCATCAAATCTGAAATTAACTCCACCTACCATATTTCAGGAATATCACTGACATAGAAAAACACATCTCTTTGTCCCACAGTTGTGCCTGCAGAAGCATTGTGCTTGCTGATTGTTTTGAGTATTAATTTAATCTGCTTTACTTGTCTGCTTCAAAAAATCACAGCTAAAGAGCTATTTTTAGAAAATCCTGCAAATCTTTCTGCTTTGGGAAAAAAACCCACTTTTTCTTTTGCCTGCAAGTCTACAGCAGGCTGAGGAACAGGATCTTTTTATCATTTCAACTGATTTTGTGATACTGCTTCCCACCTGTACTTCAGCTGTATCATTGCAAGCTGAACTTCTGGAAGGAGAACATCACTTTCCTGTTCTGTGTCTTACACAATGGAGAAATTAGACACACAACCAGGAACTACAATTCTAGCAGCATGGGACAATCCAAAACCAAGGTGTGAGACTACCCACAAAGTTATAAAGTGACTTTTAGCTTGGACACAGCTTCAAAAAACTGGAGACAGCTCCCTTTCTCTCAAAGTTTGTTCTTCACATCATAAAAGGAACAATGGAACACAGGGAATGACCAAGCATCAGGAATAAATCTGGAGTTAGAAATCTGAACTGCTTACAGGGGTACTGCGCGTGCATTTGTCACCAGCACAGCATCTTCTCTTTTCCATGTCACATACCAAACCATTTCTAAAATAATGGACATATCTCCAAAAGAATTCACCAAAGCCTGAGGAACCAAAACTTCCATGTAACAATTCACGGTGCCAATAATACCAGAAGAAGTTCAATTGCTGTATTTTATCCAATGGTAGGACATTTGTAGAGAAACGGGAACCCAGGCAGATTTTATTTCTCTGCTTCTCAGGCAAGAAATTTAATTTTTTTCCTTCTGGAAAGGTTTCAGTTGCAAAAACTTTTGAGGGAACATAATGACAGTATGACCTAAATTGATGGTTTAAAAGAGAGGACACACTAAATTTATGGCAGGGACTATGCTATAATCCAATAACTTAGCCTTTGTTAATCTGAGAATTTGTCACCATGGCTCCTCCAGGTGAAAGATGACATGAAGCAAAAAGCAATCCTCACTAAAAACATGAGTAGGCAAAGAACTCTGAGAAAGAGTCCCCTTAGTTCTTTCTGCAAAAAATAAACAAAATGACAATCCTGCTGTATTTAAAGCGTTTGCTAATTTTTGCCTTTCTCCACATTCTCTTGTTCCAATATAATTTAGCCATGAAGTTAATTTCTGAAAACATCTCAAGGAGTTTTTGGAATCTGCTGGCAGAATAGAGATAGCTCAGGATAGAACCAGGTCCCCAACATTTCCCACAACAAAATGAAAATTTACACACCTTAGAAACATTACTTTTTCCTTTCACGTGATTGTCAAGGCAGGAACGAGAATGCTTCATTTTTTTCTTGAGGGACGAGAAAAACTTGCAGAAATTCTCATTCTGATGAAAGAATCAGATTAATCCACCTGTCATCTCTACAAAGCAGTATCTGTTGTGAGATGAGATGCAAATAAAATATGCACGAATATAAATCAAGTGCTAATACCTACCTGCTAAGGTTTTACACTCAAGAGGACATTTTATATTTGTCTATTTTTAAAAATTGGTTATGAATGCAGTTTTAACCTTGCAGCTATTGTATTTTTCTTCTCCTCATCTATTTACTTTTCTTTTGTTGTTTTTAAATTATACATTCCTGGGTGTCTGCCTAAGGGAATTTGGACGTTCTCAAGGAATGGGGGATGCTTAGGTCTGTCTCAGCAAGGGGAAATAAGATGTGGTTTTGCTGGAAATTGCTTCAGAGAAAATAAAAGGATTGGGGAGGAATCTGAAGTATTAAAACCCATGTATGTCCAGCTCCCTGTTGTGAATTCAGCAGCTGTTTACAGCCAGTTTGGTCTGTGTCTTGCCCTCATTTTCTAAAATAATTTGTATTTATGTTAAACACATACCAACTTCACTCTAGAAAAATGCTTAAACCTCTCACAACTGAGCTTCTGTGTAAATACTGTTGGATAAACAATACTCAGAGAAGTCGAGACACTGTAACAAATAATTGGAACTGATGGCTACAGCCATGAAATGCTTTTGCCAGGGGCAAAGAAATTAATAACCTTGCTGTTGCACTGTACCATCTCTAATGCAAAATGCTTGTCTTTACTATTTATTTAGACACGTGCAATGAGACATGAAGCCATGGTTTCTGTAAAATCCCCTGGAGGAGGCTTATAGAGCCAACACATTGGGGTCTGGGGTTTGATTCTGATGTTGTGTTCTTGTCTGTGTTTCCTGCTCCACATATGTAAGACAAGAAGTAAAACAGCTCAATTCTCCAGCTGAAACTTTGCCACTTGCTTGAGAGATAGCAAGGCATTCATCAGTTTACTGCCACTCCTATACCCTGCCTCCTGGAAATTTGGAGGGAGGCACCAGCAGCAATATGTGCTGATGATGAGTGCATTCCCCTCCCTCAGATGTACTCTGAGGATTTACTATGCTAAATGCACTTTCAAGCCATAGGTGCATAGCCTGCCTTTCTATATATTGTTTTATATGTCCCATAGATTGTATTCCCTCTTGTAGCACAGAACCCATCTGGAAATGCTTCCAGTCGTACACAGTTCCTATTTCTTGGTTGAATATATTCAACAGAATGGCCAGGACAAATGGGAGGAAGCACAAACTTTTAAAAATAAACAAATGGAGAGCAAGACATTTCTCAGCTCTGCACCCTTTGTTCAATCCCAACTACACAACTGAATTAACAACATTTTTGCCAGACATCTGAGGAAGCTCTGCCTGTTCATTTACTCCTGTTTACAGTGGAATATTTAACAGGCTATCAGTTCTGTGCAAAGGGCAATGCAATTTCACCTTGTTACTGCTGCACATCCACATGGCCAACTCTTTTCTTTGCACTCCTTCACAGCCTGTAACAGCTCTGGACTTCAGGGCCAACAGCTTGAATGCAATTATGCAATCTCTCCAGTTACTTCACACTCTCCTGTGAGAATATTCTGAGCCATCTGCTGTCAGCACCAGTAGGTCTGCAGTCCCTGGAAGCATGTAAATTAGCTCAGGGTCAAAGAACACAAACATCTCTTTTCCCAAATGTTGGTCAAAATGTGGCCTTACAAGTCACAGCTCTCACAATCCCATCCCAAATGCAATCCATGGCCACATCTCATCATGAGAGCCAGGAGCTGCATGGTTCTAAGATACTCGGTTTTTAACTTCTTTTCCCCATGGATCAGTGAGATAATGAATGAATGTACTGGCCATTTTTACAAGGTGTGTGTTTCCCTGCTAAACTCTGCTTTAGTATTTCATTAGCTTGAACACAATTAACTACAGGGAAGAGACAGCCTGTGGGAGCATGAAGGAATGATTCCCTGAGACTGTCACTACTGCTAACAGATGGAGCAGAGCTGCCACCAAAGCAAGTGATACTTAAATCCCATCTGGGAGCCCAGGAATTCCCCAAACTCCCTCATCCAGGAGGCAGATGATGAACTAGCTCCCTGCTTGCCAGCTATGCCACACTATGGGGAAAATAATCTTGACAG
>PYHW01010827.1:1649322-1685249 GCA_013186435.1 Turdus rufiventris | reverse complement strand
AGAATACCAACAGAGAAGATCAAATTCAATTTTGGCATCCAGAGCCACACTCTGCAACACTAGCAGAGTTTTTGGCTCTCTTTCAGCTTATTTAGACAGTAGCACTGACTCTGCAATTACATTTTTCAGTATGGCAAAGTAGTTATTATCTCTCTCTCTTTTATTCACATTTGTCACAGCAACTTCCAATCAAGCACAGAAAGTTTATACAAGATAAATGTGACTGAGCAAATCTGAAACTCAACATCACTTTTTCTTCCTTTTCAAACAGCAGATAAAGACAAAAAGTGTTCCTGGAAGATTAATTGATTAATAAAACCATCTGCAGGCACAATGCTGAAAAAAAGCTAAACTCCTCCTTTGATCCTTTTACTATGAACTGATAAATGTCCCATTTTTCTAACAAAGTAACATGAAGGAAACAGAGAATTACATTGTTATGTATGCAGAGAACCCAGTAAAAATCTCAGATAATCCAGAAAGGGAATATTGTGTTAATGAGGAACTATGACTGATAAATACTGATGATACTGGAAAGTTGTAGGAGAAATATTTCAACACTGGCACTGTCCAAGTCAATTAGAAAATTCATCTGATTACACTAATCCCCAAAATATGAAACCATATCAGGGATTTCCAGCTAATAGCTCCTACCTGAAACTGAAAAGGTACCAAGAGTTCAAGGCTGGCAGACTGTACCACAGATTTGCATCCATGTACAGGGAGGTCAAATGGGTTTCCTAAGTCAGGAGCTAAAACCAGTGTTCAAGGAATAATGCAGTTAATGCCTGAGCTCTGCTCATCTGAATATCTTCAGAATCCTCTCACAGGTTTGAAAAGCATTGAACAGTCCTTATAGCATCTTGTAACAGTTTTGCAGCAAATGCTGCCTGGGACTGACAGCATCCAGAAGTGAAATACAGAGCCCTGGCAGAAAAGGTAGACATAAATCCTGTCCCTTTCAGCAAAAACCATGAGAGCCTCAAGGATGTCTGCTTCTTCTCCTGGCAACTTCTCCATGGAGACAGGCACTAATACATATTATGTCCATATTCTGTTTTATGCTACAAATAAAATATTGCTAATGTGATCTTCAGGTAACCAGAACAGCTACAACCAATGTCATAGCTGACATGTCATGATTGAGAGGAAACATAAATATGCTTTCAGGGCTTTTCTGTACTTTACCTGTTTAGTTCACTTTGGTGAGCTTCATTCATATATTGCATAAATGACATAAACCAATATTTTTCAATCATGCATACTGTGGACTAAATCATAGCAAAGGATGTGGGGTTATAACAGGATAATGACAAGAAAGCACTGAAATCAAGAATACCTGTAGATAGGTAACAAAACACAGTAATTTTCATCTGTTTTTTGGAGATCAGCATCTATGTTCTCACCATACATTTTATATTTTATCCTTGTTTTCCCTTTTCTCTCCATTCTTGCAACACCAATTGTCAATCAGTGCTTTACCAGTAACTACATTTCTCCATGTGGAATTCCTGCACACACATTTCCTCAGCAGTTCCTGACAGGCTACCTGTGCACCAAGTATTTAATTTCAACTGTTCCACCTGCTGTCTACAAAATTACCAACAACAATTTGAAAAAGACCCAATTATTATTGACCCACCTCAACCTCCATTGCACCCAGGAGAGTCTCCCTGATGTCCTTCATGGGAACAGGCTCTGGCCAACAGAGCATTTTGAAAATCCCTTCCTCAGCAACAGGAGGGAAGCAGAGGCCACCACAATCACATTAAGAAAGATCAGAAATATGAAGCAGTCTGTTAGCCAGGTCTTTTCCAAATTAAGACCCCACCCAGCAAAAATTATAGAAAGCCCGACCTCTGCCCCATGTGGAGATGATCACAGAAGTGAGGGCAGCATGTCTAAATAAATCCTTATGCACCCTCCACAGGGACTGCACAAGGCAGTGCAGAGAACTAAAGGGAGCCACACCAGCACTTAGTTCCAAATTCTTCCAGGAATATATTCTCTTCAGATCTTCTTTACCTTCACATCACTTGCTCTCAGATCACCAAGCATGACACAATTATTGAATCTGCAAACGAATTTGTATTATAAGAATTCAGGGCTATGACAGAAAGACAAACATGTCTGTTAATGCCTGTTTTTCTGCTAATTGTTCCTGTTTTCTGGGGGTTTTTTTCTGGCAAAAAAAGAGCAGGATTCACACAGTGGAAACCATCCTCCAAACAGCACACTATTCCATTAGAAAAGCAAGGCTTCCTAAGTGGTGATAATGCACAACAGAGCATGGGAGTCACTGGTGTAAGCTGCTGCTGCTCTGGAATTGCTTGGAAAACATTTCTCTCCCCCTCTGGCAGGCTGCATTCGTGCTGTGAGCTGAACAACCAAGTTTGAATTGGGAATTCTGCCGGCAGGAAAGGCACGTATCACACAAAGGAATAAATAAAAGCCCCATTTTCTGTCCAAAAACAAACCTCATCAGGAAACTTTCTCTCAACCTTTTCACAGAGTGCAAGGGCTCACTGTGGGCAGCGCTCAGTTGTGTAAACAGGGCTGTGCAGTGGCATTTTGGCTCCCCCAGGCCATGTCTCCTTGTCTCCATGAGGCTGACAAATGAGCCAGGACCTCGTGCCCTTCTGGGCAAACGCAGGCCCAAGTGAGCTGTCCTGGGGCATCTCCAGAGCACAGCAGGGATAAATGCTCAGGAAACCAAATCCCACCCACAGTGCACAGCTCACCAGCATCAGGGCCTGCAGCATCAGCTCTGTTACAAGCAATTCATCTTCTTTGCTGGCTGGTTTTTGTTATGGAAACAATCTGACCAGAGCAGGTACAAAAAGATGGAGGAGGAAAACAAGAGAATATGGACTGAAGGGTAGAGTGCTGAAATATCCAGACAGGGATCCCAAGGTAAAAGAAATTCTGCCAGCAAGGCTCTCCTTCTGCTATTGTCATTGACATTTGCATTTTCTTTCTCTCTCACCTTGCAGCGTGGAGCAGCATCTGAGTGCTGCACAGTGGTAACAGGTGGTGATAATCCCACAGATTTCCTTCCAGATATTATCGGAAATGAAGTTTTCACTGCCTGGCCCACACTACTCATGGAAAAATGTGCAAGAGTAAGGAGGACAGCTGGGTGGGGAGGATCTGCTTCTGATTAGAGGGGAGGAATATTGTGCACTTTGCATGAAGGCTCCAAGACCAGAAATCATCCTATGCCAATGCTGGCATCTGCCTCTGAATTTTAATCTTGCTTACACCACAGCTACCTAATTCCAGCTGATGTACTCAGGGGCAGCTGCTGCTCTGCTTTCCCAACACATGTTCTATGTACAGCAATACTCAGCCGTTTTGGAGGTGCTGTGCTCTTCCTGCACTTAGAATTTATCTCTTTGTTCTTTCTGAACACACAGAACAACACTAATATCAAAAGACTTACTTCCTGAGTAAGTTCAGAATGATTTTCTAAGAACTCACCATGGCTGATAGTCAAAATAAATCAAATTGCAAACAATATCCTCACAAAAGTCCTCAGATAAACTGCAGTTAAAAGTTGCATCAGAGAAAGCAGACATCACATGTCTATGTGCCATAAATTCCTAAGTTTTCCATTGCTGCTTTGCAAGTGCAGCAATGCTTTAGTGCTTTCCACTAAACTCGGGAACTTAGAGCCATAAATACAGCAGTGAGGTGCAATTAAACACCTCCCAGTGTAAGCCACGGGTTTTACACTCATTTTGCAGCAGTATAAAACAGTTACATCCAGCACAGGCAAGCAATGAATCAGCCTTTCCGTGCTGCACTGGCACTCGGACAACAGGAGCTATCCCACAGTCAATGGAATCTCATTTCATTTCAGGACAGGATAATGTTTTGTCCCCTGTCCAAGGAAATCCCAGAGGGATTTATGTTCCAGAATGGACTCCAAAGCAAACACCCAAAGTGATGAAGCACTGAATTACCTTCAAACCTGAAAACCACAGCAGTTGATACTGCACAGCCCTTTCCCAGTTTAAGGTCTGAGCAGTGGGATTGCTAACTCAGGCCAAGAGCTGGGCTCTGCTGCTCCAAGGATCAGTGCTGGTTTATCTATACAGTACTGAGTTGCACATTATGGCTGTTCTAAGCCAGAGCAAACTCAGAGGTCTTTGCACTCCTTTTCCAGTTACTTTTGTCCTAACTTTGAGTGCAGAAACCCAAGCAGCAAATGCAGAGGGGTGAATGTCATCAAGCAGCAAGGCTCAATGGGAAGGCATTCTGCTTTCTTCATGAGAAGAGATGACCAACTGAGAGCATGCAGATTTCTAATAGTGTTAGCTAATGTAGAATGACTTAGTGCATTTTAATAGAACTGCAAATGGCATCGGAATTATTGCATGCAATTCCTGATACCAGAGGAAAAAAACCAGAAACATTTTGAATGGTATTCCAAACATGATTTCATAAAATGCCTATCACCACATGCACAAATGTAATATTTCTGATAAAGCAAGTAAACAAGAAAGTAAACCTCGCTCAGTTATTTGCAATGGTGCCATTAATGCTAAATCTCCTCAAGTCCAGACCCACTTCCAGAGGCTCAAGTTGAGTGTGTGGATTCCAAGAGCCTGAAGCCAGATAAAGACACATGACCAGCTCCACATCCTTCTCTGGGAGGAAGGCATGTGAGAGCTTTGATGTGGATGCAGAATACACACTGCTCAATCTCATGTCAGGCTTCCAGTTTACTTTGCTTCTGGCTTTACATGCAACACATGTTCAGTTCTTAGGGGTTTTCTGTGTATTACCTCACTGGAACAAGTGACCTCATGAACTTGCACTGCTAATTCAAAAGGATTAGCGGCGTTTGCTCGACATTTCTTTGAACTTATTTCTACTGAAGGATGGGCTGTTGAACATCCTCCCGCAAAAGTAATAGAAAATGGGCTGTGGTATCTGTTAAAAACATGTGTATCAGCAGGAAGCCTCCTGCTACAAGAGGGAATTACTTCTGATAACGCACAGAACTTTGATCAAACCCTTCTTCTCTGTTCAAATACATTGACCCCTATTGTCTTATGCAGTTCCAGTGGCTGAGCAGCTTCAGCTTCAATTACTGTAGCATGGCTTTGATAGATCACAGAATCAAGTAGCCACAGTAAATTATTCAGAGTTCTAGATCATAGCTGTTTCCAAAGTATTCCCATTGAACTTCAGGATTTAGGGGTATTTAGCAGTCTAAAAACAACATTATTTTGTATTTCAAAGAAAAATCTACCTTTAATTAGAGGATAAACAAACCATGCTGCCTTTTTTGTTTTAGATTTCTAATGTGTTACTTCCCACTGTAGCAATCATTTAATATTTTGTTTCATTGTTCAGATTTGGAAACAGAAAACTCTATGGAGAATGAACTGAGGAGCAAACAAAAACCAAATAAAACAGAAAGTGCAGCACAAAACCAATGTCTCTTTTTACCCTGAAAATTATCCCATCTGATTGTTAAGCCAGTCTGGGCTGTAAGTGTCAGAAGCAGAGGTTCATAAAGAAGCCCAGGGGTCCTTCCTTTGCTATTTTGGGATTCAGAGCCTTGGGTTATAAAATCAGCTTTTCCAGGGATAGACAACCACAAAACACACTTTAAAGCAAGTGATGCACCTGCCTCCCTTCCTCTGTCCTCAGAGTGGCACATCACAAACTGAACCATTTTTTTTATTCCAGGCCATTGCTCTGCAAAACAGTACAACCAGAGAGCAAAGCTCAGTCCATATAATGCATATGTTATAAAAGTAAAAAAAAAAAACCCACCAGAAATTTCACCTTCACCAAGCACATGCTATGCTTTATGCAATTGTTCTTGGTTTCCAGCTCTTGTTTCTCTCTTCTTGAACTGCAGAGACCACTTGTGTTATCATGTGTGTACAGCCCTTAGCTCAGCTGCCAAAGACCTCCAGGCTTTACTGAAAGGTAGAAGACAAATTAAGATAATGGAACACACACACCCAGGGTCAATCTCAGCAAATCTCTAGATCAAGTATCTTCCCTGAAACAGTCAGCTCTTCAATAGAAGCATGCAGCTTTCACCTATTTGCTGAGTTTTGTAACATTTGTTTTATATATAGAAAGATGGGTGGTGGTGGTGTGAAAATTAACTAAGTGTTGTGTCACTCCAAGAATCTGGCACAAAACAATACAATATACTGTTATCCTATAAATCTAACCCAGGCTGGAAACTGGCCAGTGCTGCACCATTCGAAATACAGTTTGCATATTGTCACATATTTTAAATCTAAGGGTAACAATACATATCAAAAGCAGATTACTCTCATATGGGGAAAATAAAATAAAATAAAGGAAAAAATAATTACAAAAACATACCCAAATCCTAAATTAAACCAAGTCCAAATAATAATCTCCAGGCAACCATTAATTATGTGGTGTCCTCAGTCAATTGAAAAGCCACTGCTGCATCTGTGGCTTGGAGGACAGGGAAGGAGAGATAGGAGAGCTCTGCTGATCAAATAAGCCACAATACTTAATGCAAATTTAATACTACATAGTTTATTTGAGCAGGTATTACAGGCTGAGAGTGTTGCTTTAGCCCTGTGGAATACAGCAGTTACAGCCATTGTCAAATGCTTCTCATCACCTGCCCTGAGGTCCCGCTGGCACAAAATACCCAAGGTCAAGCCATGTCTGAAAGGATTCAGATCCTCTCACCTCTCACTCACCCACTGAAGGGTCACCAAACCACAGAACATCTCCACTGAAGATGATATGGCCATTAATTTTAATGATAACACAAGAAACTGTAATGAGTGTGTGCCCTGCAATTTTGTTCAGTTCATAAGAAATTTAAAGTTTCCATCTGCTCACTATTTACTGAAACAAGCCAGCACAGCACCCTCCCTTCTTCTTCAACTAATAACACAAAATACAAATCACAGTGTGGCTGTTCCATCCATCAATAATTCACATGTAGGGCAATATCAATCTGCTGGGTGATCCTGAGCAATCTTTTTTGGGTCAGCAGTGTCTGTGTCCCTTCTGCTGGGTCACAGAAACACATCTCCTGCTAATAAAAGGTCAACATAAGTCTCTTGAACTCCATGCATATGTTAGTTTGCACACCATCCATAGCAAGAGCTGAGAGTTTAATTCTGTGGTTCAGTTTTCTAAATTCATTTTTTACCGGGATGCAATTTCCTTCAAAAACTTTCTAACGAGATAAACTTCCTCAAGAAATCTCAGTTTATAAAGAGCACTGGAAGACTTTTAAAACTGTTACCTAACATTTCAGACTTGGATCAGATCACTCACAATCCTCAGGGGAATTTAACACTTGAAAATGGCAGAATTTATAAGAAATAGCTGCAGAGGTTCCTGACTGAAATCTTGCTGAGTTTTGCAACTTTTGCCTTTCTGCAGTGAGATAAAACTGAAGAATACCATTGAAGGGAAAAGCGTTTGTCATGAATGTACTGGCATTGAAACTAGAGTTTGATAAAAAATATCAACCAAGTACTGTAAATTATTGTGCTCCCAGGAGTTCACCTATTACAAGATGTGACTTACTGCTTTTATCTCTCCAGATACCAATTGGTAAGCAAATTTCTAAAGTTACATGCCTGACTGCACAAGGAAGAGGGCTTTTGAGTCAACCACAAGGCCCAGAGCAGAGCACTCATCCCATTCTCCACTCAGAAACAAAAAAAAAAATGGTGCCACAGGATTTATGTGGAACTTGGCATTGTTTGGATTTCTAATCTCAGATTAACACACTGAGAAATGCAACCACAAATACTGGCCCTGAATAGAAAAGAAAAAATACATTTGTCCCCCCAGATATTCCTTCAGAGGACACAGAAGCTAAATGACTCAAAAAGCTACTCACTGTAGACTTTTCACTGGGATCTAGTTAAAATGTAACCACTGGAAATTTAGTTTGTTTTTCCTCTTCCTGTGTTATGCAACATACTCAAGTTACACACGGCTGTTTTTTCAGCTGGATCACAACATGGTAGCACATTTGCAGACCAGTGCTGATGTTTCATTAATGATCTCCATAACAAGAAGATCATTGTTGTCTTTTATGTAAATGCTGGCTAAGTTACAATCACATTAAAATTTACTACATTCTTTTGGATGGCCCAGTATCAGAGAGCAGGTCATGCTTCCTACCAGTAAGGACACTCCAACAATGTACAGGCTATTTTGGGTGAGTGCCTGGTGATTAAAAAAGCCACAGAGTTAATGAAGTCTGCCAGCAAAAGAGGTTTGTTAGGTGACATTCAAACTACTCCATATTAAAAAAAACCAAAACATTTTGTGCAGCTGAAACTCTTCCTAGTCAAAGAGTCTGATCTAACAGCTGACTCAGAAGAGTTTCAAATTCTAACTTTGCCACAGACTTCAGAGCATGGCCAGGCCAATTCATTATTTCATTTGTCATTTATCAACCATAAACTAGAAAAGTATTTGCCTTCATTTTTCTGAACTATTTATCTAAACTAAGCAAGGAATAACTAACTAGTTACACTAGAAAGTGACACAGCATCCTAGGCTGTGAGAAACAAGCAGCAGAAAATCACAGTGTGCACATCAAATAAAACTGTAATTCTTAGAGTAGCATCTTCAATCGGCCAGTGAGGTTTCTTTTTACAAATCTCACAGCAAATACATTTTCCCAAATGAAAATCTTTTAGCACAGTAAAGAACTATTATCATATTAAGAAAAAAAAAAAAAAAATAAACCCACATTTTACACAGTCAGTTTTAGGTATGAACTTGCAAAAAAATGCTGACAACACATGTAAGACCAAAACACTATCCCAAGCTAAAAACAAGGCTTTCAGACCTTTTTTTTTTTTTTTTTTTTATTGCAGCTTAAATACTAACTTTACCAAATAGAAAAACATGCACAAAAATTTACCCAATGCTTTTCTCACATGTGGACTCTGACACTCAGACAAGCACCATTTATGCAAACTGGAAATGCTTTAGGGAAAATCCAGCACACGACAAAATCAATTAAGTATCAGTAATAAGCAATTAAGATTTTTTTTTTTTTAAGAAAACAACTACAAAAAACCCACAACCTTACTAACCTTCAATAAATTTTCCACAGAGATGGCCACACAGTGAGTGGGCTCCTCTTGGCTGGGTAAAGTGGGCAGCAGGGAAGCAATTCTAGAAGGATACAACACCTTCTCATTCAACACAATGCCTCCTTCTCTCACCAACACCTGTGGGTCTCATTTGACTCCTCCTTTTGCAATAACTGAAATACTGGATAACTAGAAGAATAGTAAGGAACCAAGTATCCTGGTATTTGTCTTCCCAGTTTCTGCTTGGACACAATCACAAGCAGCCAGTAACAATGCTGGCTGCCTCTGTTCTGGCAGCTCTGAAAATGTTAGAAAAATGTGACTGAAACACCCCATAATTGAGCAGTTTAATAAAATAGGCATCATTTACTGCAGGTAATAGTAACAGCTACATGGCATCAAAGTTAAAAACTTTACAGGTTGTGTCAAACATACCAGAACACAGCATTTCTAGGGATCTTGAACTCTACATAATTACTTATGTGAGGAAAAAAACCCATTCCTGCTTCTACAACTTGCAGACACATTTTACTAGGTCACATTCCACCCTAGAAAACCACTGCAGTGAGAGCTCAAGCAGGGACTGAGATCTGGCAGGTGACTCTGGAGAAAGGCTGTGGAAACATTGGGAAAAATATTCGTTCAAGTTGTGAAATCAGCAGGGAATACACCACTCATTTTGCACATTTGTTCTTCTGCAAGTAGATGAATGCATGTTTCCAGATTTCTTGGAGAAAGATCTAAACACAGAGAAAAGATGGCCAGGGAAGGAAAGATTGAGAAGGTGACATGGAACAGCAACAATAACTTGAAGGGAAAGAAGGGAAAGAGGGGAAAAAAGCTAAGAGGAAAACAGATTTTGTATCATACATAATCTACTCCAAGAATTCTACTGAAGTAAAAGGTTCAGTGGAATTGAGAACAATGGTAAAATATTCCAAGGAAACACTTCTGACATTTGCCAGGACTTCTGCAATGGCTAAAATTCCATTTTCCTCTATTTCACATGAAAAAACACCTCACCTTGGATGACAGTATGAGTTCATTCTGCATCTCATTTGCCATACACCTAGACTGAGATATTCTCTCCTCAGTTTCCACAGCCTGCCCTGCAAAGCCCCACGTTTGAACTATTTCTGCTAGAGAACAATAACATTCGTGCAGTCTGCTGCTAGCACACTCTCACCAGTTATTCCAGCAACACCACAGCAACAAAAATGCTGTGAGGAAACAATTCAACCTCCTCAAAAGAGGGAAATTTGTGTTCAGAAAGCAAAAATGTCTAAATGACAGCAGAGAGCTGAGGAAGCAAGACAAGGAAACAGTCAGAGGACTTCCTCAGGAGTAACAGGGATGTGAACACTATGTGAACCAGCCTGATAATTACAAGGAAATGGCAGTAGATCTAATTCACGACTGGGTGGGAGGTGGCCCCACCCACAAATGTGACAGTCCTAGCAGGTTCTGCTCAGCAGCTCTTTTTGCTGTAAAAATATTATTGCACCGAAGTGAAATATTTTGGCCTCACTCCAGTAATAACCGAGGCAGGCAATTGTTCTAGAGAAAAGTTTGCTCAGTGTGATGGAAGCAGCCACTGCCTGCTAGAGACAAAATTCAGCAGAAATCTCTCTTTGCTCTGGTATTCTGGATTGAGCCTGGACTTCCCACCCTGCTGTCAAGACCAGGAATACTCTGCAAGCAGGACCATAGCAGCAGACAGTGGTTTGAATATATGTTGCCTTGGTCTGGCACATTGCCTCTTAAAACAGTTACACATTTTCTTACAGCCATAAGATTTTCTGGCTTTCCTCTAAGTCAGATAAATTCAGCTAAAATAAAGCACGGAGTGCAAATCAGATCTAGTCGGAGTGCACAGATTTTATTGTTGGAATCTACTGGGCATCTCAGCAACCTTGACACTCCAGACTAGGAGTGTAATATAAATAACCACAACATTTTGATAATGAGACTGTCAAAGCAGAAAGCCTAACAGAACACCTTTAAGTACTCAAATGCACTTTAGGTGTATGTGCATAAGCCCTTTGGCAGGTAATATACTGAAAAGAAAACATCAACAGTTGCAGAGGCAGAAGGCAGACAAGACTCAGCCAGATAATGCTCCAACGAGACTCTGACTTCCTGGCTTGTCACCGACACTGTCACCCTATAAAGCAACGCCGGGCAGCAATTAAGGAAGGGCAGTTATTCACCACTAACTCAGGAAAGGAAAAGAAATGAATGAGCTTTCCCAGGCTGCAGTAGTTCCAGATTGTCTCTCAAAGGGCTGCATCAATTACTGTCACTTATTTGTCAGCAGTGCGCAGTGATTAATTGGCGGGATCCACATTTTTGCGCGCCTTACGTCAGACACGGCTCTGCTCCCCCATCTGTTCTTGCTGGTGCTGGAGACCAAAACGTTCCACACCATGGACCTTGTCAAGCCTGTATTAATGTCTCACAATGGACCCAAGCTAAAACAACTTAAAACCCTACAGATTACCTCAATGTGCTGAAAACAGAGATGTAAAGAGAAGTGACTGAAAGATTTAGTAGAACTGAAAGCTGAGATGCAAAAAACAGCAACAGGCTACGTTTTCTTCAGTGAAATGGGAATGTCATGTTGGCAGAATAAGGGAATTTGTTGTCAGTATTAAAATATGTGGAAAAGCTTTATCACTAATTCTGAGTAAGTAGCAGTTTACAAAACCCCCAAGATATTTACAAAGTAAGTTGTTACTTAGTAAGGGGATCAAAACCAGCCTTAAACTTCTCACATCCTTACCTTCCTATTTAGCAAGGCATTTGAATGCCTCTGCTTTATTTTCTAAAAAACATGTGCATTCTATGGACTTTCACAGAAGTCCAATATGCATTTAAATGTTTCCTTGGAGTCTTAGCAAACACATCCACACATTTATGTGCTAGGTAGTGAATAAATAAACCCATACACATTCTAGAGCACAGAACATCAGGACAGTATTGGGCAACACAAGCTTATGGTCGTAACTTAAACATAGGCTCAATTATCAAAATACCATTTATCATTTATGTGATCATTTTCATTTGTAGAGATGGATATGTTTTGAAATTTTATTTCAATACACATCACTGCACAAAAAAAGAATTTTCCTGGGTCCAGGAGTTGTGGTTACGTGATCTCTGCCAAAGAAATTGCATAAATTTGATTCGATGCCTTTATCTCTCTCAGTTTCTTTCTGTTGTTTCACTACTTGTAACAGCACATTCTTCACCAAAGTGACCTCTAAAGCCTCTGCTGCAATACTGCAACATCAAAGTGAACACAGAAAAACAACAAAAATCACAGATTATGAACCGCATCTACACGAGGTAGCATATGACACATTAAAGCTCAGTAACCATCCAGAAATTAATTTTCATACACTTTGAATATTTTTACTACTGTCTCAAAATTAAATTGAAAAAATAATCTGGACCATCATGCAAAGTATTCAAATGTTATCACAGAGCAATAATGTTAATAAAGGGGAACATTAATGACAAAATGCAGCTGGCCCTGCTTCTGTGATGGCTCTAACCATGACTCCATGGTGGTTATCACAGCATCAGCACTGGCAGGAGGACAGGCTCTGCCAGCTCCTTATCCCATGCTGCTGTGCAGAACAGACCAAAACCTGCCTGTGAGATCTGCCTCTGAGCTGGGATTTACTGGTCCCAGAAGGCAGGTCCCCACCTTTGTGGTGCAGACCTTGTCTCTGTCTCTCAGGTGCTATCAGCACCTTGGACAGTGAGAGGAAACCAGCAATCATTTCCAATTCCTTCTCAAAAACTCACTTTTCACACTTATTTTTTCAATTTCAGACTTTGGCCCCATAATGTACATTTCTCCTTTCTTGTCCTTTGACTGTTATCTTTGCTAAAATATAATCTGAGAGGCTCCCTAAAATATTTTGTGTTGACACAAGGATACTGTCTGACAGGTCATTCCTTTTACATTAGCTGAGTTTCTCTGTTGCACACTATGAAGAAGAAACACCTCTTCCTCCTATTCTTGTAGCAAAATTCAAAGCTGCATTGGCTTAAAAACATTAACAACATTCTGCATTATTCATTATATTCTACCTTGCAGGCTCACCTACACTAATCCTCCTGGATGCATTCAGCACAGGAGTGATCCCTGGCCTCTGGCTTTAAAGCAATTTACTACTACTGTACACACAGCAATATTTTAGATAGAAATAATAGGTGGGATTGGAAAACTGCTATGTTGTAGAAGGCTCTCATCTGTCTACCTTAGGACATTAGAAAAAGTTCCCAAAGCTTTGAGTATCTGTATCTATCAGCGGCATTTTTTATAAAATCATGGTTCCCTGAGACAGATTAGAAGAGCGATTGTTTGACAGTGGGAGTGAGAAATGACAACAAATGCTTGACAAATAACGGTTCAAAAACCGAACAAAAGAACTTCCCAAACCAGAGAGTAGGAAGAACAATTCTTTTAGTCAAATCATGTATTCAGAAAAAATGCAGAAGAACCCTAGAACACAGACACCCCTTGCTGTTCTAGATAATGCAAATTAGTCACCAGATCATCACAATTACTGTAGCCTTAAAATCTGGATAATTTAAATCTACACTATTTAATACATTTAAAATCCACAAGAGGGCAGACACAGAGGTAAACTGAAGACACTCATTAAGACAGCAGATCAAAAGAAGCCTCAAAACCTTCCTGCTCTTCTGAAATGTGTGGTTAGGTTTGCCTTGGTTCCGTGGTTTATGAAGAATTTGACCATTTGATGGGGGAATTTTATTAATAATGCATTTAGACCCTTGATTGACTTTACTTAAAAACATAACCTTGCCATATGCTGAAAATATGAATCCTATTAACCAGCTTCAGGCAATTCTTCATTTGTTCTGAAACTGGTTTTGGCTCCACAGATAATTATAATGACCAAATGATTTGCCTTCTTCAGACATTATTAAAAATTAATTCACATTCACAGCAGCTCTTCCCTACAATGTACCTGTTTTGATCTGTGTATGTGCATGCATACTACTACACATGTAAACTTTTTAACTTTAATATACTGCTTGTCCCTACTGTAAACAGTCAACTCCATAACCACACTCTGACACATGTATTTACTCTAATAATTTCTTCTTCCTACATGAGTATAAATCAACTTCCCAAAGCAAAGCTAAGCAAGTACAAGATGAGAACAAGAAAACATTTTTCATTTTCTCAGAGGATGTATTGCCAAAATCTACAGCAGCTGTGGATTCACCCAAGGTAAGTCTGAAGTGAAACACAGACCCAAGGATTCATTAGTGATCCATTTTGCTCGGTTTCTAGAAAATATTGGTTTTTATGTCTGGGGCTTCTCAAAACATGGCATAAGGAACACCAAGCAGAAAAAGAGATGGGGGAAGCAGTTTATCCAGCCAGGATTTGCTTTCAGAAAAAGCAAATGCAAATGCCACAGCCACTTTGAGTGCACAGCAAATGTGCAGCTCCAGATTCTTTCAGAGTAAGCACATTCAGAGCATGTTTTTATATTTCTGAAAAGACTTTTTGAAGCAAAACATTTACATGTTTATCCTCTACTGACAGAGAGGTGAACTGTGGCTAACATGGACAACGTGACAGTAGCCCATACCCTGAGCAGACCTTGCCAGATTCTAATTTAGGAAACAGCACAGTTAATGATAGGAAATTTGTAATTACAGCATTAGCTACTAACTGTGTCTTTATATTCACAAGGGAAGTTACCAGCAATTATGAAATAAGTCTGCTAGGGAACACACATGTGGTTGGCTTTTTTTTTAGGTTTAATAAATTTATTCACCTAAGAACTTGACACATGATCAGTACTATGCTCAAGAGTAGCAATTTACAATCTCAATGAAGGGCTCCAAAACTGATTATTAATTTTCTGTTCCTGGAAAAATCTTGCCTTGTAACATTTAATACAACTCAGAAAACACAACCTTGTTCACCATCCACACTGAGCACTCACATGGCTGGTAGCTGTTAGCCTGAAATCCAAGTATGATGATTCTTTGTAAGACTTGTCAATTCAAAAAAGATGCATTAGACAATTGCAGCTGAAAGGATAAATAACTCCTAGTGCCACTGAAATACACAGCAGGAAGGTGCCATTCTGGTACAAAGCAAATGCAGAAATTTATACCAGGGAAAACCCTCCAAGTTTTATCACAGTATAACTGACCTATGTTAAAAAGTCAGAACATGCCAGACAAAAGAATGCTCTGAAACATTTAGAGCAAGATGTCATTTTTTGTTTTGTTGAAACTACTTTGGTGTTTTTTGTCTTGTAAAGTGGATTTATGATCTACCTTGAATTTGGTAGACCACGTTTGTTAAAGAATATTTTAAAGTCTGAGACATGACACAGAGAATGATCACAACATTAGTACCAAAGAGTTAACCTGGCTAATGCTGCAGTGGAGGTCTCTCCTCCAGCAACAACCTTACCTGTTGTAGCGCTTCCTCCCAGTTCTGTTTGAACAGCTGGTAAACTGGAAATGAACTTGTGGATTTAAGGGATTATAGTCTTTTCCCTGTAGAAGGAGAACCAAAAAAAAAAAACCCACCCTGAAACCACAAACCCAAAACAACTTTTATTATTGGTTCCTTTTTGCTGAAAGGAAAACAGAAATGAAAACAACCTCTCTTTGATTATTGTTCAGCCAAGAACAACCATGCAACAAATGAAATTACAAAACTGACAACCAGTTATTCCCAGTTCACTATGTGCTACATCTTCCTGCTGCTGCTGCTGTACAAAGCTGCTGAGACACTTCCATTGCTTCAGAGATTTGAAAGACAAAGGCTATGAACACATGACCAACTCTAGCCTTTTATATATCTGACCTACATGCATATATATCTGACTTAATGCATATGCATGTGTACCTTTTCTGTGAAAGCCTTGTGGGATCACACCACTTGAAAAACCTAGGTGGCAACTCCTATTATTTTTCTCTTTCTCAAATTGAAGAGTAACTCCTAAATCCAAGTTTCCTTGCATTAATTGTTGGAAAGACCTCGTGGTCTTACACAGTAACACCAGTGGCTTTGTTTTTGTTTCTCCATCTTACTCCCTAGATTTTTGTGATGTACCAGGCCTAGGACATGTGCAGTGATGGAGATCCAGGAATATTTTCCTGCCTACCTCAGCTGGAGTCCATGGAGACCAATGGCGAATCAAGTCTCTGCTGCACTTGTGACTCAGGCAGGTGTTTCCCCCACCACTGGAGGGTGATGCCAGCTTGGATATCATGGCCAGCTCTGATCCCACTGCAGCTCTAAGGTGAGAGGCAGCTGCTGTGAGCCAACTCCAAGACATTGCTACTTGAGGATAAAAAACAGGGCTCAGGGAAAGGGAGCAGCAACCACTTTGCAAACACTGAGCTCTGCCAGTTCAGTTTGGCCCTGCCCACAGCATTGCACAGGGTCAGGAACAGCTTACAAAGAGAAGGAGACAGGAGATAAAAGGGACCAAATAGGCAATAACTACTAAATAAAACATTTTCTATCTCAGGTTGAAATATCCAATGAATAATTTTCCAGGTCAAGGAAACTTAGTTTGTGACTTAAATTACTTCAATTTCTTCCATCTTCTTGATGTACCACAGAATATACAGCTGTCAGAATTCATGCTGAAAAACACAACTTTCCAGCTGTAACTGCTATTGTATTCTGAGCTCACACTTGCCTAAAAAACCCAAATAAGCAGATTTCAAATCTCACTGTGAAGAAAGTCCCAACACTTGTGTGCAGTAAGTATCTAACTGAACGGAAAACATTTTACCGTACCCTGATCCCACCCTGACAGCAGCACACTGAGCTCCTCCTCATAACCTTCTAAAATTGCAGTGACTACACACTCCTTGAGGAATACCTCGATTTTCATATTATTCTGCAAGGCACCACTTATTATGAAAAAGTCAGTATTTTAATAAATGATGGTTAATAAACAAACACACCAACACAGCACTAAAAAAATATAATTACCTTTGGAGAAACAAGTTTCACGTTAACACTTCTCAAAATCAGGTGAAAAGAACATTCTCTGTTTTCTCCAGGTAATACCAAGTGGGACACTGTCAATGAAAAATTCTACTCATAGAAGAAGGGTTTGCTGGTTTGGTTTTTTTTTTTCCTTTCTGTTAGTTTTGGTTTGCTCCTTTTTTTTTTTAAGAAAGCTATGATCAAATAAAAATATGTAACATACTGGTAAGTCTGCCTTGCATATAGAATCAATTACACAGTTCATGAATCCAGCAATGTGAAACACATTACCTCTGAGTGGTCTGCAGCCATTCTAGCCCAAAGGGAAAGTTCCTGGAGGACAAGATGGAAAAGATGCTCACCTGGAGCTGGGCTTCTACCTCCTGCACCTGCTTCTTGTGTTTGCCTTTCAGGAAGGTCTGAATTCCCTCACTGATCCTGTCAATCCCTTGTTCTGTTGACACCATTAAATAAGATCAAAGCTTCAGCTGTTTAACTGCTGGTGCTGATTACATACAGCAAGATTAATCTTTATATATTGTAGCTTACCTAGAAATAATTAAAAAACAAAAAAAGGACATTCTCCTCTCTACTTACTGACTTGCACAACTAGGTATTCTTCTCAAAAGCAAATATTAACCTTAAACACATATCAATTTTCTGTGCAGTACAGATTTCTG
This sequence comes from Turdus rufiventris, assembly GCA_013186435.1. Classification (NCBI taxonomy): domain Eukaryota; kingdom Metazoa; phylum Chordata; class Aves; order Passeriformes; family Turdidae; genus Turdus; species Turdus rufiventris. The sequence continues at coordinate 1,667,460 of PYHW01010827.1, read as the reverse complement.
GCAAAAAGCCTACGCAAAATATGTAAATATGTTAAATTATCCTCTTTTTTTCCCCAAAAGGATTAAAGGATTTTCTTCTTTGTATTTTAACAGATTTGTCCCTCAAAAACTCCTTAGAAAACCTTCACCTTTTTTTTCAGTGTTTTATTTTCCTTGTCCTGTTTTGTGCCTGAGTTTGTAGTGAGTAAATGGAAGAAGGAAAAATATAAAAGGCTGAAAACCAGAATTGCAATCTTGGTTTTTCTATGACTCAATTCTTCATTTCACTAATGTCAAAAAGGCAAAACAACAACAACAAAGTAACCCATCCCAGTCATGTAAAAAAAGTCACCAATTTAATTCTCCTTAGAGATAATTAAGAACATACAGCTAAAAAAAAACCCCATCACACAACTCAGTATATGATACTGATTGCTTTTGCTATCTAACACTTAAAATTATATTATTTTTATAGCAACTACTGGTAAATTAACGTTTTCTGGACCTAGAAATAAACTATTCTGATAAATTGCAACAAAACGTCTACAAAAAGGAAAGGAAATATTTACTCAACTTTATAATGGTTATTTCAACTCCATTTGTATTTGACACATACAATACACTTGATTTATATGAACAAATGATTTGTGGAATGGCACTGGCAAAGTCTCCAAGTTTCTCCTACCTCTCAGGAACAAACAGGGCATGAAGGCTTAGGATGCTTTCACACACAGAAGGTTACCTCTAACAAGGAAATTTTTGATAATTTCACTTCTCCAAAATCTGCAGGAACCCTATACAGATGTCCCAGTTCATTTTGCAAAATACTGACAGGTCCAAAATGAATCTGAACAGTTTGCTAATGCCAGAGCCTTAATATTAACTGCTGATAACTCAGGAATTCCACATGCAATCATCCTCTGAAGTTACAGTTTTACTGTCCTTGTAGATAAGAATTTCTTGGTTATCTGGCTGTACAAGAGGGCCTGTGGGAACTCTTTTGAAGAGTTCTCTGCAGCAAACAACTCACTCTGATAACATGAAGAATTTGATTGTTACTTGGTTTTAAAGCAGCATTTTTCCCAGTGCTCATGCAAGGAATTAAGAAAAAAAAAAAAAAAAAAAAAAAGGTATTTTAGCAGTATGAGGAAATCCAGAGAAATTTGATTCAGCAGGAAGAAACACTGTGGGAACCAGCTATCCACCAGAAATTCAAATACATATCAACTCAACAATTCTAGCTGCTCAAGCCACCCTGTTAAGATGTCTTTCCACTTGCCTTGCCAGCCACAGTGACGAGTATGAATACAGTACTTAAAACTAAATTGCTCAGAATTTTCTCTTCACTCTTGTTTCACGTAACCAGAAGAAATAAATCCTCCTCAATCTCATACAGGAATACTGAACGTTGACAGATTTCCACAGTTCTCTACCCACACATTTTGGCATCTCAAGAATCAATTCAAGTTAATGAGTTTCATACAGTAACGAGAAAGCTGCAAATAAAATGAGACAAAATTGTGTTACAACAAAATGCAGAATTATGATATGAATAAAACAAGCCTGGATACAATCAGCAGTCAATTAGAATGACAAACTCAGCGTGGTTTCCAATTAAATAATTTTACTGGAGCCTTGTAGGTTAGATACAGAAATACAGTTGCAGACAGCCAAGAGTTTGGTTGCAAGTGTCTAGAATTCCCAGGCACTGCTACTAACATCTAAGTTTCTAAGGATGTCATTAACAAAGAGAAGTTTGCTTAAAGCTTCTTTGTTTGAATGAGGATCATTTTTATCCAAAGTTCTTTTATCTTCTTTTTTATTTATTTATTTATTTATTTATTTTCAAGCTGTTTTACATCAGAGTGTCTTTGGGGTTTGGTTTTTTTTTTTTCCCCTAATAACATATTTTCAACACAACTGGGCAAAAAAATACGTGAAGTCATTTCTCCTGACTGTGCTTACTGGCCAGGTGGGAAGTCTGGAGTTTCTACACCTGTAAATGCACTTTGGATCACTGAGGTTGGATTTAGCTATCCGTTTCTCCATGGACATTCTCCATGTGCACTTTGAGGTAGTCATTCCTTGTAAACTTCTTGTGGCAGAGCTGGCACTCTGCCATGGGGCGGTTGGGGTTGTGAGTCAGCTTGTGTCGGATCAGCATCTTCTTCAGGCTGAAGGACAAGTCACAAACCTGAGGCAGTGAAGCAGAACAAACACAAAGTATTACAATTTCAAGCATGTATAACACTCCTAAGGTTACATCACTGAGGCCACAGCCACACATACCTGCAGTATTTAATAAACGAGCTGGTCTTTGGAAGAAAAACTCCTTCAGAGAGCACCTGAAAGATTTTTACTCTGCCTGGCATCTTTTTGTGTTGTATATTAGGAGTGGTAGCACAGGCACAAGGATGCTGTCTGTCTAAAAAAAGACTCCATCTTCAAACTACCAACACCTTGAGGTGTCCTGGTAACATTGTGGTGCTTTGTTCAGATTATTTTAAAGCTACTGTTCTATCTGGGATGCAGCAAAAATTATGACAAAACATCATGAGCATCCATCAGTTCAAATGAAGTATTTCCTTCCTGACCTCCAGAACGACACCTGCAGCTTCCAACAGAATCAGTTCCAATTGCTCAGTTACAAGGAAGGAGAAGTGAGAATGAAGAGGTTCTGAAGACTGCAAGAAAGGTTAATTAGTAATATAAAGGAAACTTAGTTGTTCCAGCCTTTCTCTGCCTGGCCAAGGTGCAATTCCTTTGCATTATTATCTGGTGTGCTGCTTTCCTTCCTCCAAGCAGTCCAGTTCATTCTGCCATTTGAATAAATAGATAAAAGCACGAGGCACTCTGCCGTATTAAAGCCATCACTTCATAAAAATCCCTGTACTGAAGTTAAAATGAAAAACACAAAAGGTTAAAAGAACAAGTTCAGCAAAGAAAAGTTAGAACTGAAAGTTAAGGCAAGACAGCAACTCAACTGAAACTGTGCAGTTATATTGTCACATTCAGCTACCATGCAAGGAAATAATGTAAAATGACCAGAGTCATATAATTAAACAAGAATGAACATCCATAGCCTTGCACTCTTAAAATTCCATGTTCATTCCAGACAGTATCTCTCTCATGCAGAAAAGAACTCAAGGAACCTAGGACAATCCCTCTTGAGAAAAACAAGGCTTTAAATTTATATTGGCATCAAACTACTGCAAATGCTGGATGATGACTGATTCCTTTAGAAACCACAAGAAGAACTGACTATCCAAGTAGATCATCTTGACCTCTGGCACATGGATTTCATGCCAATTAAGGCAAAACCATTAAATGACCATAAAATGGCAATGGCCAGAGGTAAGTTTTGTACCCAAAATAATTTCCCCCCACACTGTGTGTGCTGCTGCACTAGAACATTTCTGACTTTATTACATGACATAATGCTGAAGACCTTCCTACAGCAACTGCAGCTCTCCAGCTTTTCCCCCAGTGAATAATCTCTGAATAAAACTCTTTGAGACCCAAGCAACAGCCACCCTTTTGTTACTGAACCTCAATGACAATTTTGTTAGTGAACCTCAATTACAGCACCCACTGGCCAGCTCTGAGCACCATTTCTATTTCTCCTCCACAGAGCACACAAAGGGAACACATAACATTTATCTAATCACAGCCACAAATCCCAGGGTGTTAGAAGTGTCATACACTTGTAAACACTCCATGTTTCTTGAGAGCCAGAAGGCCAATCAGGGATATACAACATACAAGATGCGTGTGTGTTCTATCTTACACACACCTCTGCATTTTTAAAATAAACACAATCTCAAAGTACATTTTTTTCATTTATTCTGCTCATGTAACCAACAAAATGTGTCCTTCAAAAAGAATATGGAATGCACAGGATTATTAAAGGTATGGCAGATCCTGGGCTGTTCTTATGCAGAAAAGTTTTGGGGATTTTTTTGGAAGAGTCTGCTTCATGTATCAATTTTGGAAGCAAGACTGATATTTTCTAGATTTGCAATCACTCTTGTTAACGTGCACTTGAGTTTAAATCAATCTCTTCAAAATTATCAAAGTTTTGGTCAGGTAGGGAGGATGGAAAAGACTGACATTTGAAAGTAAGTGTAAGGTCAACCAGAGGCAGAGTGGAAGGAAATACTGTACTGGAAAGAAAGCAGGACAGACAGTACTTGACCTTTCTGCCCCCCAAAAATAATCTATTGTCTCTGAGAAACTGAATTGGCCTTCAGTAAAAACCAGGCTGGTCTGGAGAGGACAGACACCTAATTTGCTATGAAAAATTGCATTTCTATTTCCATATTTCAGTTATTTTCACTTTTCTAGGTGACATGTATTAGAATTGCCATCTTAAAATGGGAATATTCAATTTCCACCTTGATGTGTGGGATGTGAGAGCTTTGAGACATTAAGGTCTGAAAATGCTTTTGCTGACTGATAAGACACAGGAATAGACACATAAATAAACTGTAACACCTTCCTCAAACACAGTACAAGGATTATTTTCACATCTAACTCAATCCTGCACTGTAATTATTGTTCCATGTGCCTCAGAAAGAGGAGAACAAGACAGGAAGAGGAGACATGTTTTTTATTTCTGACTCTGGAAAAAAATATCTATTTAAAGCAAAAATACAGACTAAAAGAACACTAAAAGAAATGGTATGTGATATTCCAGAGACAAGAACTTAGGAAAGTTACTGTCATAAATTACCACTCAAGTAATTTTAAGAAAAATAGTGAGAGCATCTACAGCTATCTTGAGTGGCATAAAAAAAATTGTAGGTGAACATACTTGAGTGTGAAAAGGAAATTTAGTATTGGGTAGCCCACAATAAATCTCCCCTATAGGGACATTTTTCTATAATTGTCCCGTACTGGTTCTCCAGTAACTTCTACATAAACATCTGGAACCATACAATGTGCAAGACGGTTCTGGAGGAACAGGCTGCTCTGGGTGACATTTACTGTGTCCCCAGCATGTGCAGAATAGGAGACCAGGTGAAATAAGGAGAAATGATTGAAAACATCGATTTTTACCTTCTCCAAGTGTGCATTAAGCAACAGATCATGGTGGGCACCTGGGGGAGTGGAGCATGCATGAACAGGGGAGGCAGCTGCTGTTATGTCCAAACCCCAAAAGATCAGCAGCCTCTGGCAGTGTGCAGCCAGCAAAAGGCTCCTTCTGAAGAGTGATTGTGGTGAAAGAAGGCAGAAACTTGAAGCACAAGAAATATCACCAGTAACTGAAGGTACATTGAAAAATTCTCAAGCAAAGGATTAGGATTAGACACAGATTACAGCTGTTTCTAGAAATGCTATTGTTTGGGAAAGTACAGCTCTACTTAATTTGTGAGGAGAACTGAAGGAAAAGCTGAAACAGGCAAGTCAGTTTTCATACAGCTACTATTTCTAATTAAAGCAAGGAAAACGAATAAAATAGAGCCACCATACCAAGTCAGTCTGCAAAAGCACACTCTGAATCCAAGAGCAGTGAATCTTGGATCCACAGTGTGGGAAAAATTGCATTTACACTGCAAGCTGGCCAAGAGCTGATAAACAGTTTAACAATCTAAAAGCTGAAAAAGTTATTGACAATGATTTGGAGAAATCCTCAAGGTACTATCCAGAGCCAGGCTGAGATTATCCCAAAAGAATACAGCAAATCTCCTAACTTGTAGACATCAGCAAAATAACTTAGTTGAACTTTTTCATTAAATTAATGTATTTTATTCTCAATGAAATGACACCAGATAATTCATGAAAAACCAGAACAGTTAACAGACCCTTGAAACTTCCTTGCCAAGCTGTTATTCTAATTTTGCATCTAATTATATAAATTTCTGAGCAAATTTACAGCTGCTCAGCCTGAGCCATCTAGGATATAACTGAGAGCTGGCAGTCCCCGGTGAGTGCTTCATGAAGAGTCAGTATCACAAAACAAAACCTACACTAATTCTCCATCCACTCTGATGCCTTTCCCTAAATCCTTGAGCAACAATTTTGGCATTTGATAGTTCTGAAAGACATTATTCCCCAAGAGTTTCTACACATTCAGCCTTCCCACCTACCTCCCAAAAGCTGAGAGATGTTGAATACAAGGGGGGCAGGCTGCATGAAGGGTACCTGACAGTGATCTATGAACTGTCACAGGATATGCTGCATTTCAGCCCTGAGAGCGTGCACAGCATCCCAGATTTCCTCGCTGAACAACAACAAGAGGCTGTGAGCAGATGTTGAAAACATCAGACCAGATTTCACCAGAAACAGGCAATTCTGAATTTGTATTTGTGTCACTCAACATCAGAAGCATTGAAACTCCATGTAATAAATGAAATCCCTTTTCCTGCACAAGCTAATCTCCAACTATTAACCTGTCACACAATTCATACAGGAACCCAAGCAGCATGAACTTGTAAATGGTAACATCCAAATTGCATTACTAATGGTAAAAATAACTCTTATGGGATCCAAAACCATAAAATGAACGGGTGTGCGTGGCTCTTGGCAAGCAAAGAGGGTACATGAAATTCCCTGAACAGCCTCTCATTCCTTGGGCAATCCAACCCATGCGAAGTGTAACTCTGCCACAAGCAATAGGTGCAAGGCCACAATATCCCTGCAATGAAATGCTGCTGCTGCTGCACTGAGGCTGAAAAGACAAAGGAAAGGAGGAGAGGAACTCACATCACACTGGAAGGGCTTCTCCCCGGTGTGGGTCCTCATGTGCTCGTCCAGGCCCCGCTTCTGACTGAAAGCCTTGTTACACTCCGAGCACTGGTACGGCTTTTCCTGCGTGCAATGACAACAGCGAGTGAAAGTGAGGCAACACAGAGCCCAGCTCATTAAAGCACTGGAATTCCATGCTGGATGGTGCAAGTTTTATATTCTCTCCAAGGTATTACAGTCAGTGAAAACAACAGAAAACGACTTTCAAATGATTAAGTGAAAGCTGGGAAAGCTGTGGTCTGACAGTTTCCACTTCAGCACCCACTTATGAATTAATTATCTGTTCCAGTCTTTCAAACCCAGCCATTTGGGGAGTCTGCTTTTTGTCACGTGAAAGGTACAGAAACATAAAATTCCAATGTTCTTTATCCTCCACAAATGCTTAAAGCATACAGGCAAGTAAGAGTATCCACAAAACCTTGTTTGGAGGTTTCCAAGCACAGAAAGAGGTGAGGGGAGGAAGAGGAGGTACAAGGAAAGCTTGTGGTAGCAGAAAAACTTATTCTGAAAAGTGGTGACAGCAGGTTAATCACATACTCATTGCAGAATCTCAGAAGAAGTGCAGATGGCAACCAAACCATCTGTATTTTTATTAGAACTATTGGTTAGCAGCTACTGTAAAACATGATGTTAGTAAAGCTGCAATCTCACTGACCTCACATAAATAATTAGAGATACATAAGGAAACCCACTTATGTAAATATTTTTTCTCTGAGGTTCTTCCTTCATACAGAAATTTATATAGGTGTAATTCTTCCTTGATTCCACTAAAGTTACAAAAGAAGTGTAAAGAAAGCAACAATAAATCAATTAAATGCAAGAATTAGCATTATGGCACTGCACATGGCCTCATTAAAATTTCCATGCTCTAAAGGCACTCTTATTTTTGAACCAACTAGACTTCCTTCACTCTCATTCTACTTTTTTCTGTGGTCTCTAATCTTGTACTGCTTAAGTTCTGAAGAAAGGTATTTTAAGAAAAGTAAACACTTTTTACCAAATTAAATTGAAAGCAATGACTGTAAATCAATATGCCAAAAAAAGCAGCTAGATCTGTGAATTAACAAATAATAGGTAGCAATCAAGTTCTTCTGGGAGATGATGTGAGATCCCAGGATAAGTGAGATGGAACAACTCAGGCATTAAAGCAACAAAGAGAATAGAAGAAGCTGTCTGGTTATTGAATTCCTCCCCTCAGTCTCTGGGAACCATCAGGTCTCCATATATTGCTGAATCCTGCCAGGATTCCCCAGCATTCACTATGCACCTATCCCAGTGCACTGCCAATTAGTGCTGGCTATGTCCCAGTCTCCCTGTTAGGGAGCTCTCTGCAGGTCCACAGACCTCAGTGAGGCAAAGATGGGGTTATTTTATTTTGCAGTCTCCTCCCATGAGGTTTCCTAGAAAAGACAGTATTAATTCCATGATTCTTCAGTAGACAGGAAAACATAACAAATTACCTAAAAAATATCTGAATCGATCTATGACAAAAAAAATTATCATCTAGACCAAAAAGTTCATGTCACAGGGAGCTCTGCTGACCTGACTAAAGATTCATGGAGCAGGGTCTGCATTTTTAAGGGAAATGTATGAAAAAGCCATGTGAAAAGCAGGTTCCTGCAACAACCCCTTAATTGGTTTTGCATTGTGGTTAACACAAACCACATTTCTGTGAGTTCTCCAAAAGGAGCCTTTCTGTGTGGACCTTGTTCCCCAGAAAGTGCAAAGTGAAGTGTCTGATGTGCACATCTTAAACACCTACCAAAGCATTCGCTACTGCAAACTGCACCACGTGGACCCGCTCCCTTTTGATCATCTTGGTCTTCAGCTAGCTGAAGAATTGACTTGGTAATGACCAGGCCAATCATTCCAGTGCTAAATGGATTTCAGGATTTGGACAAAGAGCCATTTTAAACTCTTGGAAGCTGGAGCCACAAACCTGACCCGTATTATCTTCTCCCAGGTTATGTTTGGCTGTTATTATCTTTTATATTTGTATTATTCTCTGTGGCAAAAAAGGGTGTATTCAACATCCCCTTGGCATTGGTATTGAAATTCACATATGTGGTGCATGAAACACATCCAAAGCCGTCTTTGATCTAATTTTAGATCCCTTCCATCTGTATATCCCAGTGACTTCACTGATTCACACCAGCCTCCTCTGCCCCGAGTGAAGCTGCCCTCCATTCACATCTGTGTCTGTTTCAGGAAAACCAGTAGTGTTGTCCAGAGCAAAACTTGGCCCTCAGTTTATCTCCAGAGAAAAAGACTTCTTTTTCTGTTAGTTTTGAAGAAGTCATCATCCTCACAGATCAATTTCTTCAAAACAAAACATTCTATGCTTTTCCTTTTCTCTCTGCTCCTTCCCCCCCTCATGTCAAATTTCCATTGCACAACTCTTGGAGAAAGCATTGTCACATGGAAAATACGTTTCCTTTGCATAACCATCACTGCTTTAAATATGAGGGGAAAAAACCCAAACAACATGGCAACAGGTCTGAAAAAGTTAATGCCACCACTAAAGGACAAAAGGGACCAATGCTGAGATGAGAAAAAAGCTGGACAGATTTAAAACATCAAGAAAAGGGAAAAACCTGCTAACTGTCAACAAAACAGGAGCTCATTGGGAGGATGATCCAAATCTGACTTCAGAGGAGGCAGCAAGTGCTGGCACCATAAATCTGCCCTCTGCTGAAGAAGCATCTGCCAGGCCATGGCTGTGGTGGCAGCCAGGCTGAAGGATTACATGTGTTTTCTTTTACTGACCATTTAAATGAGGAAGGGAGCAGGGAGAACAAGAGAGACAGGACGTGGCTGTTACTGCAGTGATTTAATATCACAGTTTTAAGCATGCCAGGTAGGAATAGAAATATGTAGATCAGGATTTACAACCCCCCTGCCTCTGAACAAGGAAAGGCCAAGCAGAGCTCAGTGGTACTCTGGAAGGTGCTTTGCTCTAAGACTGACACATGCTAACCTAAAATCTCCCATCTCTGATGGGTTTCACCATTAAAACTGAGAGACTCGAACATTTTTAAAACCATGTCAAATAAAACAGGGCCTGCAGTACACACTTGTGTCTGTGGATGGCTGAATCACAAATCACACTTTGAATTCTAAGCAAGTGGTGCTTTGCATTAAAGACATCACTCAGAACATGATAAATCTCAAGGACATTTGATGCACCTTCAACAGCTTGACACAGTGTGCACAGAGTGTCCTGCAAGCAGAGCAGATAGAAATACTCTAATGCAGAGTATTTGAACTGCTAGCTGCTGCTGCAGCTTAAGAAATACAAATATATTATGTACACTAAGTTAGCACTTGCACACTGCTTGTTTCTGTAAACCTGGTAATACTGATTACAGAGGAGAAACATGAATCTCTTTGGTAGGAGTCTCTCCAAATGCCTTCTAAATCTGAATTTAGAACTATTGCATCAGCTCAACAGTCACAGCAAGACCAACATCATTTAAACACTATTATTATCAAATAAACATATCTCAAGATTAAAAGAAGAGTTAAGAACACAACTACCAACTTGATGGGTCTGCATTTTCAACATGCTGAAAACTGAAACTTGAGGGAGGTTCAGAGAAAAAAGGAAAAGCTCATCAGGTCTTGTATTTCATGTAAACATTTACACTCGTGACATGAACATGAAAACTGACGGACATGAATAATGGTGATGCTACAGGATGCACACACAAAAAGAAATAAATAATCCTTTTCTTTTCATTATTCTAAAACAAAGCCTTTCTTTGCTCTCAAAAAAGATCTTAAAATGTCTATTCATGAGATACTGATACAGTAACATCATCTGCTTTCAAAAGGTGTTTAATGTGAAAAGTTTGAAAATATCAGTATTACTCTTACTAAATATGATTTATATGCTTGCATTTTCACCTGAACAGAGGGTTAATAAAAGGACTGTTTAGAGAAAAAAAAAAAAAAAAAAAAAAAAAAATCAGGCAAATGGAAAAATATGGCCTAGAATGAAGAAACATGACCAGCCAGGTAACATTAAAGTACACCAGTCATGTCTGCAGCTACCAGGAGCTTGTTACTCTCCAAGAGAAATCTGGAAATCCTACAGCTTGGCCAACCTGAAAATGCAGGGAATCTGCTTCCACTTAAAATCACAGATAGCCCAAATTAACAGACTCCAGTTTTGTATCCAAGTGTGAAAAATATTCAACAACTAACAAGATGCTCTTTTAGCAACTAGAACGTTTCTGCTGGCTGCAGCAAGTGGCTGAGCCAGAGACAGAGGCCTCCTTAAATTTCTAATATAACACTGACACTGGAAGACAAAGGGTGATGAGAATTTACAGCTCTACAGAAGCACCAGGGATTTGAAACTTATATAATATTAAACCTCAGTTTGAAAACACTTTACAAGAACATGTTTCTTCTGGAGAAAAGTAAAATCCTTTAAAAATATTTCCAACAATTAGAGCAGGCCAAGATTATCCTGTTAAAACAACTGTGAAAAAATTCTGGCAGATTTGAACAAAAATGTGACTTTTATTCGAAATGACTAATGTTTTTGGAGAACAGGTCTCAATTAATTCAGTTTTAGGAGTATTTTAAATAAATCTATTTTTGCAATAAAATTTATAATTAAAACAAAAGCATGCATCTTCACTGAAATGCCTGCCAGGAAAAAAAAAAGAAGTCCATTTCTTCAAAAGATCCAGTATATGCAATTCAATGAGCTTTACCCTATCATTAACTGCCCATGTTCCATGGTCCTGCCTATTTGCTGCCCATAAACTGAAAAGTTCTTAATTCTTTGTGGTTTTTTGTACTGCTGAGGCAATTTCTGCCCCAAAAATTTAGAGAAGGGGGGTTTATTTAATGAGAATTGAAAATTCAATAGATATCCACCTGTTCCTGGAAAATAACAGTATCAATATAGAAAAGGTACACTGTGAGGAAGGGATGATCATCAGTCAACATTACATAAAAAAGTGTCAAAATATAGCTGCAATGGGATTCAAACCTTCCACACTGTGTGTGCAAACAGATTCCAGAGGCAAGGAAACCACAGCCCTGGCAAAGTCATCATCCTCAGGCAGATGTTTGAGAACTTACCTCTATCTCAACAGGGAAAAACAGATAAAATCCAAGCTGGAAAAACCCCTCCAAACACAATCAACACATCACACTATTTCATTACTCACTGTCATGTGCACACAAGTCTATATTTAGTACACAAAGAAATTGGTTTTGACAATAGAATTCTAGGGTGCTTCTACAACACATGACCCTTTCTCAAACATTAAGTGTAAGTATTTCCTGGTAAACACAGGAGAAGTGAAATGATGTCAATATTGTCTTTGCATTATTTCTCATTTATTATTATCTCAATATTCTTCTGAGTTGAAAAAGAGGGGGCAGTGTAAAGTTCCAAATGAGTGCCTTGGAAAGCCTGTTTAAGTCAGGACCTTGTCTTGTTCAGGGAACAAAAACACTGTCTGGGAGAGTCCTCTCCAGGAGACTGCCTCAATTCCATACTCACCATGATTTATCCCTATTCCCATGAAATTCAGAAATAAAACTCGAAATTATTTCAAGGTTGGTTAATTTCTGCACATACTGTATTTAAATGTATTTAAATATTAATGTGTTTTAAAATAGTAGGCACTTATGCATGAAACAAAAATGATACACTGAAATTTCTCTAATTTTTAAATTACCTCAGAAATGCATCTCATTTAAGTGCAGGCTGGCAGCTTCCACCCACTGAAACTCAGAGTTTTAAACAAACCATAAAAATTAAATATATCTGTTATATGTAAATATGAAATATTCAAATTAGGTGATGAAAAGCCATTTTCAAATAGCTTCAACTCTTTCTGTTTTCCATCACTGAATCCAACTGTAATAAAATCACCATTCTCAGAAGTAATGAAAACATCAATTTAACAGGACAACAACTCTGGGCACCTATCAATGGCCATATTTGCAAGCATTACCAATTCTGTTGCTGCAGCATACTGTAATTTTTCCACATGTTTAAGCTCAAATGTTGCAATGTTAAGTCAGGCACTGAATAAAGCCTTAGGAAAGAGCTGAAGCTCCCTGCAGTGTGAGGGTTGGAAATGTGCATGTAACTCTGTCAAAGCTGATATGGTCTGTAAACTCATTTCATCAACAACTTCAATAAGTTCCTCATTTACGTTTTCCTAGGCTATTATATTTCTCCTTAAGGAAAAAAAAAAAACCCAAACCCATCAAACCATAAAGCAAACACATTTACTTTCACAGAAACAAATCAGTGCTCAGGTGACACTTTAATGTCAGGTGGGTGGTGTTTTCTCCCCTGCCCTGGCCAGCAGGGGTTTGGCTTTACCTTCTCTGTTTACTCCAGAGCTGGAGCTGACACCTGTGACCACCCACCAGGCTGTGCTCACTTTAGCAGCTGCCAGACCTTCAGCAGCTTTCTGCAATGATTTTTCCAGCAGCCTTCCCTGATCCCCAGCATTAAGTCTGGCATATTTTACCCACTGGTAAAATACACTGAGATTTAATCTCTACTGTCTTTGGTGAAGACACAGGATTACTTTTAAGCTACTTCACAAGCTTTCTGGCTAAAAGACCAGATTCTTTTTTTCAAGATATTTATGAGAATAGCCCTTGCAGGAGGGTGCTATGATTGTGTTTATTTCCACATTGCTAGGCTCAGCAAAATACTCTCAGCATTTATACATCTCATTATTTATTCTTCCAATAATGCTTTTGCATGCAAGAATAAATTTCAAATAAAATGTATTTGTAGGAAAAAGGTAAGAAAAGGAAGAGCCTTACACTGTTTTGAAAAGTCAAAACATGGGATGACTTAAAAAAGAAATGTCAAGTGTGACTTCCTGGTTTATCTGGTTCTTGGAACCGACAGAAGGACCCAAACCTTTGGCAAACACTGCATCTTTTATTTCCTCATCTTTAGTTCATCTTTGTTTAAATAGCCTGGGAACACAGAACATGAGCAGAACACAGAATGAGCGCAGGGGTCTCACTCTCTGCACAGGTTTCTTTCTTTCCTGGAGAAGTCCTTACATGGTGCAGTTAGAACACATCTCCTTCAGAGTCAGGATTCAGATCACAAGCCCTCACTTCAAGAAAGACTCACCTGAACAGCTCAGCAGCTGCTTTCTCTGCTGATAAGGGGTTGGTTTGGTTCCTGTACCCTGCATTCCTGACAAGCATCAACCTACTCCTAAGATTAAATAAATCTTCACATTCTTGCCAAGCACACGAGAGTTCTTGTAAATAATGGTGTCTTCCCCATTCACCTGCCAGTATTGCTGCTCCCCGACTTCCTTTTCCCCTCTTTTCAATTCCCTTCACCACTTTGTTCTTTCACATCAGCTAAAATACATATTTATTCCCTTGTACCTACACCAATATTTACTCACCTGACCGATACAGTAATAGCTTATTTTCCCACAGCACTTCATGGATAATGTTCTGCAGAACAGACTCAGGGATAATTCCTCCTTCTGGGTTGAAAATCCATGGAAGTTGGTAATAAATTTTGTTTTCTCTTCTCTTGTTTTTATTAATAATTCTAGTCCATTTTTTTCCTCCTCCTCCTAAGACCTCCTTTGATTTTTTAGCTGTCCAGCTCTACTTAAATATTAAGTAAGGTGAACTGTGAGGAAGAGGGAAAGCTGGGACATGCAGGATTATAGCAACAGGCTTCAATGTAGAAATTACTATTAAAGTAAATGTTATCAGTACTGATTCTTGTTACCCCAAAGTGAAAAAATATTTACATGGAGATAAATGAACATGTAATGGCAATCAAATATGAATGAGCCTCACTGTCAAGTTTTGGGATAGGAGCAGCACCACCACAAAAAGATCTAATCAAGTCTAAAAAACCATGTTTGGCCTGCATACTTTAATCCTACAGCGTAGCTGTGGGGAGGACCAGCAGTTTGCTTAGCACCTCCACACACCAAAACAGAAAAGCCTGAAATGTGACCTTTCAGATGTAGATGATCAACACATCTCAAGTGTATGGAAACATTTAGATCACATTTGGTGTGAACTGAGTTCTTTGTACCTCTAAGGATAGCATGTGGTCTCCATGGTACAGCAGAGCATTTCCTGAGACATTTTAAAACAAATTTTACAATGTTCTTAGTGCCACACAAAGCCTGCCTCATTACAGTGTCTACACAGATTAAAAAGAAATATCCACTCCTTAAAATTTATTTTTCCAACTCCTCCCTTTCCTATCAGCTAAAAAATGCTTAGAAGAAAACACCATTTGCTGTAAATCACTGTAGACTCTAAAAGCCTAATATTATTTTTTCCTCTATTTTTCTTCTACAGAGGCTGGGGGGTATTTGTTGTTTTTACTCAAACTGCATGAAAAAATCAAGGAAAAAAAATGAATTTGGCACTGTTTCAGACCTTGTTTACCCCTTACAGTCATGCAGAACTTAGAGGGGTCATGAAAATTCTCCTGGTGCAAACAGAGTTAAGAGGGGACAGTAACACCAGCACAGAATTTATTGCATTTCTTAAAGTGATTTAACAGCTGGAAAAAAAGGAGAAACAACTAACAGCATGGGACTAGCCTGTTCCCAACAAACCAGCAAGAAGGATTGTACAAATTACTGATTACTTGTAGAATTTGGGGTACAAAAGCTACAACTTCATCTAAGACCTCACAGTTAATATGCTGAAGACCCTGTAAGAACAGTAGAAATTTAAACAGTTTTTAATTTTACCTATTTATAAAGCAATTCTGTGTGCCCATTTTCATATGGAGAATACTAAGTTAAATGTCACCTTTCCTATTTCCCAGTAGGTGCAGAATTTTCTTGGTTTGGCCTCAAGGCTGCACTGATCTCTGGGAGCTGGAACAGCTCCCAGTTAGATAAAAGTTATATAAAAATTGTCATCAGTTAATAAAGTACAGCCTCTCAAAAGCTCAGAGTGACTGGACTTTACAGGCCCAGTAAGAATCAAAGCAGTGGATACTGAAGTTTCAGTACCAGTGAAGCCTTTACAGAACGGTTTACTCTGTAAACAACATTAATTTATATCTCTAAATATCCACAGGTTAAATGAAGAGGTTACTACAGCTATTATTTCAACATAAAAGAAATCAAACATAGAAAAAACAGAAGGGAGTTCTAATTAGAATTTCTAAATTAATGACTTGAATCTTCACCTCTTATTTTGATAGGTATAAAACACCTTGGTTGGCAGAGCCTAATCTCTACACAAACAGCAATTAATTACTTTTCATCACAGGAGTCCCAGACAATCCTCCAGCAACCATAAAAACTCACCCTGGGGCAGGACTTACCCTGGTGTGGGTGCGAATGTGCATCTTCAAGCCATCGTTCTTGCTGAAAGCTTTGTCACAGTAAGGGCACTGGTAAGGACGCTCCCCTGAGAACAACAGAAGCATCAGAACCCAGAAATGTGCCTTCAGAGGATGAACTTTGGCAAACTCAACTGCTTTTCTCTTCAAAGAACAGATTTAAACTTTAGAAAAATTACAAATCATCCTGCCTGAGCGGGATGCAGTGCTGGATCAAAATATTCCTCTTTGCTGCTCTTTGATTTTGCACTACAATATAAGAATATACACAGACAGCCTTGGGGGAAATAAAGCCAAAAAGAAAACACCTAATGTCCTTGCTCAGACCACATTCTACAGTGATTTACACACGGTCACTTTTATGGTTAGGCATTAACTGCTCCCAAATATTTTTTGTATTTCACATCTGGTCATTATTAGAGGCCTCTGGATATCAGAATCCCAATGGAATACAAAATCCACCCTTTTATGATGCTGTATCTGTGTTAGAAGCTGGTTAATCAAAAGTTTCTGCAATATTTGTGTCCCAATTTATGACTGAAATAGAAGCAGAACAATCTTAGCATCTCCCTTGCAACATCCCATATCTGAAAGGTATTTGTTTAATGGTCCATTACACTGGTGTCATTTGGCATCAATTTTCCCAAACTCACATTAGTGTAATGTGGATACTGAGCTATTCAGAGACAAACAGAGCACCATCATTAGGAAGAAATGTATTTTAATTTTTAACTCTTCAGGCAATGCACTGGAATATGAGTCTATTGCCTCCTACTCCTGTATACAACACTTTAAAAGCACAGGTTGTTTCCATTTCAAAACAGCTGAAAAAATTCAGTTGATAGAAAATTTTTGTTAACAAAATGGATTTTGTTCTACACAGCCATAATGCTGAAGGAGTCTTCAAATAAATTTTATCACAAGTTAAGCAAAATCTGTTTTATAAAGTCAATGCGCAGCTTGACCAAATGTCAAGCACTTACTAACACTCAATCTTCTAAAACACGTACAAATAACTACATTTCACAGTTTTAAAAAAAACCTAACCAGACTATTTCCCTGATATCCCAAAGATACTAAAGAGTCACTGCTGGACATGAAATTTCCATATCCACACCTTGTGCAGAGATTCAAGGGCACCTGAGGTGAGATGATTATTTAAGGAAGAGGATGGCCACCCTTCCCTATTTTTTAGACAGATTATTTTGTTCTTTTCTGTCTTTCACTTCTGTATAGGTAACTGTGAACAACACAAGCACAAGACTGGCCAGCAAGGCACTTGTAAACACAAATATTTTTCTCTCTTGTCATCTCTCAGAAAACACAACTGTGTGAATTGGGGTTTGGGGGCGTTTTTCAGAACGATGACAACAATCTCTGTGTAAGGGCTGTGTTTGCACTGAGCAGTTTGATATATGATCCTCTCTCTCCTGACCCTCGATGCCTTTAATTCATGCCTCCGAAATTCAAACACTCCAACAGTTGTCAGTACTCAAATATTTAATTAATTCAGCTGACATTTTTATGTCTGGGGGCTTTTGAATGGAGAATTTAAAGCTTTCAGCACTTTGTAAGCAGATGAGCGATGACAGGTAGGACTTGTACCCTCCTCCCTCTCTCCCCCACCCTCGTGTCTCTGTGAGGAGAGAGACTTCTGCCTTCAAAGGATAGGTTTGAGATTGTCTGAAACAAATTAACAGTGACTCTCCCAGATCAACCACGGACACCATGGTGCTTGATGAGTAAAGCACCTTGGGAGCTCTCGGCAGATACCAGCAGAGGGCAACAATGACTCCACATCCACCTGTCACACCTGAATTCAGTCGGGCTTGGAGCTGCTGTTACCAACTGTCCACTGTCAAAAATCTTCCCTCCAAAAATCAAGTTTACTATGACTTGACATTCAAACTAGGAGGCATCTTGTTTTTCTAAATTATATCAATTTCTCATGCACTAGTGTCAATAATTGCCAGCAAAACTACTTAAAAGATGGTCCTAAGTAATTTTAATGTTGCTCTTATTTTTTGTTGTTTTCTTTCACCTTGCAGCCTGCATGCTTAGAA
>PYHW01010827.1:1581119-1649012 GCA_013186435.1 Turdus rufiventris | reverse complement strand
AACTCAGACACAAAACAATTAAGAAGCAAATCCATATGTACAGTAGTTTTTGAAGATTTCAGTGACTACAGCTAGACCTAAGTCCTATTTAGTAAGGACTTTGAGACAGTTAATCAAGCTGGTCATATGCATTGCTATTTTCACACTGTGTTTTGCGTTCCCTGTAGTCAGCTGAGCCACAAAAAAAAAAAAAAAAAAGCTGTTTTTCAAGTTAGGTAGAAATTGATGGAAGCACCAATGTTAGTGATTATTTCAAAGCAATGAACTCAAATAAGATTATGCAAATATGTACTTTACAGGTGAGAAATGCATTACCATTCAATGAGGAAAATGAAAAAGGAAACATCCAACTGAGAAATAGTCCTGATCTGAAGAGACGGCAAAAAAAGTGTCTGAAGAGCCCAGCAAGCCAAAGAAAGTCTCACTGCCCTTTCAAACCATACCCAAGCATGATTTCTATTTCATCTGTAAAATCTGCCATCCTGTTTACTGCCTCTGTTCCCCTGCAGCTTGTTTAGTCACCCAAATACAATTCTCAGGTATTCCTGTTAGCCTTCAAGCAGGATTCCCTGCCTTGCTATCTTTACTGCAACTCAACTGCTCAGTTAAGGAATGAAGAATTTTAATTAAGCAGTGAAATTATCAAGGTGATTTTTTAATACACTTTTTAATATGTCTCTGCTCAGTTGGGGTATTAGCATCAATGGTTTTGGTCAACACCCACAAACATCAGAAAAAGACCTACAACAAACTGCACTGAACATCAGATTATGTGTAACATATGCAGCCTCAAGAAATTCCTCTCTTCAGTTTTCTTTATAAAAATGAACAAATATAATTACAGCAACGTGGTCTCTCAGACTGTTCCACAGATCTTTTCCCATGTTCTAGATACAGCTCCCTTTCAGATGGTCAACTATTAATTACTGGGATTAGAAGATTGTTTTTTAAATAAAAATTATGTTTTTCTATAAAAATATTTATAGATGTGCATTGTTTCAAAAGATCAGCTTTCAGAATAGTTACGGCAAACTCTAATCCTTTTTAAAGCCCTGACTCAAGCCTGGGGTAAGGGAGAGGGTGAGAAGGGAGCCTCCACCATGGCCCAAGTGCAGTGCAATGAGCACAGTTCACCTGGGGAGGAATTTGGAGGCCATCTGGATCACACATTTAACACTCCTTACCAGATGATCCACAGGGCAGCTCAGAATGGGAATTTCAAGGGGGATTTTTTTAGTCAGAGATAATCTGGGGTGATGACAGCATTCAGCAGCAAGTAAGGATGGGCAAAAGGTTAACGGATGTAACAAAATTATAATCTGTGACATCTGCTTTAGAACAGTGCTTAGAAAGGGCACCTGAGGGCTTCACACATTTATCCTCAGCTGCTCTTGTCCTTAAACAGTGCTCCCATTCAATTAAAAGCGTTGTGTCCTTAACCGAGCATTATTCAGTTAATGCACTATGCAAATATGTACACACAAACACAAACAAACCTAAAATACACAGATCTAAACTTCTCCCACATGGAAAGGGACTTCATTAGGAATCAAAATTAAATTAAAGAGGAACTCAATGAACCCAGTGATTCCAACAGAACTTCAATTAGAAAATGCCAGGAAACCAATCACTGAGTAAAGATTAAAAAGTCAAGAAAACATTCAGTAAATTTCGCCACTCTGGTATTTGTAGGCCTGTGAGAAAACCAACATCTCTTTAAAATAACCAACTTCCTCTTGTGCAGAGGTGGAAATTTTCTACATCCCAAGTAGCATCTTCAAAAGCATTTAATACCCTGCATCTCTCAGGCATTTCTGTAATTTTGACCAGGGATTCCAGGGAGGAAAAAGAACGGAAGAGTAATCAAGAAGCTTGGCCAACTGCAGCAGTGAGCTGATTTCCTTATGACATCTGGACTAGTCTTAATCCAGACTAGACAATAAAAAGTGATCTGGCCTGTGCAAAATCCTGGCCTGCCTCCTTTGCAGCCACTAAACACTCAAAATTTAGCACTTGAGAAGGTACAGAAGTCCCCACACAGGAACAGCTCTCTCATGCCAAGAGCTGAGTAACTTGGTGATGTGAAAGATAAAATGCTTGAGGATATCAGCTGAGACAAGACCCAGAGACGCCAAAAGCACAGGAAATTTTATACTCATAGTGGGCCAGATAAAGAAAAGGGATAGCTCTGACTGCTCTGAGAACAACTCCTCAGGTATGGGGCAATTAGACACAATTCTGAGTTCATTTTCACCAACATTCAAATCTGGCAGACTCTGAAGACAAGAGATGAAATGCCTCTGTTTGTTCAGGTGGTTTGTTTCCTCACTGATGATGAATAGCTCTAAGTTTGTGTATTTGTGAATGCTTTCTAAGCAAGCTCCAACACTCATTTTCCAGGCACCAGGGAGAACTACAATCGGTTTCATGTAAATCAACTACATGCATTTCCCATCCACTAAAAATAGTCACATATTTAATAAGAAAAAACCTCAAATCCTATTTTTTCAAAATAAGGGAAAACCAGAAGGCTTGAAACATTTTTTTTTCTATTACTTGTTTTTTTCTAAGTATTTAGCCATGCCTTAATTTTTGAGGTATGGAAATGGTATTTTCACAGCTGAGGTGGTTTATTTTCTGCAAAGTTTAGGGTTTATTCAAAGAATTCAGATTATTTCTAGTTAAGACCAATAAAATATTTGCCCTATCTGGTCCATCAAAATTATCATTATATAATTGAGATACTGGCTATTTGCCACTAAATGAATCATAAAGGCTAGTAAAAAACCTACAAAATAAAAGACTACCTGAATCCATGCAGTAAAGCATGAACTACCATTATTGCTCACTTACAGGCTCTCATCAGCTCTACAGTGATATCAAGATTTTAGCTAATTGTAAGTAATAAATAAAAAACAGACACAACTTTAAAAAACAAACCAGTTCCATTCTTTGCAGCTATCAGTGGAATTAATCTGATTTCTCTATGAATAAAAAAAGTAACATCTATTACTTCAGTGAACCAAATAGCCAACTAAATCTTTTAAAGAACATGCACTAATCAATCAGTAACTCATTTGATCTAAAGATGTCTCATTCAAATAATCTACCTCTCAAAAGAACATTTCCTCATTCATGGGTACAGACAACAAGAAGCTGACAGCTGCATGAAGCTTTGCAGGTATTTTCAAACATTTAGCTCTTGTCTGGAGATGAACAAGACAATGATGTATAAACTGAAAAGTTTAGAAATGCAGAATCCTTACCTTTGAGGCCTTCTGCAAGCTCCTTTTTAAACTGGGTAGATAAAAGAGGGATCATTTATAAGTTATTAATAGAAAGAACCTATCTGTAGACATCTGCAAGCTGTTCACTGACTAGATACAGACACATTCTTTCACATACTTCATTGGCATATGAGAGGAAGTTTCTTCAAGTTTGCCTTTTATCTTTTTTCCTGTGTAAGAAAATATAAATTACTTCTAAGGTAATTTAGCAGAAGATCTGCTGGAATGAGGATCCTGGCTGTACATTATTATGTACATGAACAAACAGTTGCTTGTTTAGCTATTAAACATTTGGTGATATATTTTACACCATAATAAATTAAAGTTATCCTGTATTCATTACTTCCTTCAACTACTTTGAAGTCTTTTTGCTCAGAGATGACTGAACTACTGTTAAAAACCAAAGATTTTTTTTTATTGTGACTCCACCACTAATATTTTGCTTGCCCAGGAATTCTGTCTTGGAAGTGCAAAATTTGAACTTAGACATTTATATAGTTGGGACTTAAATATGCTCAGGAGCTTAGTTAAGTTGTAGAAATAGATCTATGGCAAAATTAGGTGCATAACATCAGGCTCTCAGAGCAGGAGGCATTTCAAGAAGGCAATCAGCACCTGAAGTTATATATTTTTGAAAGCTTATAAAGCAATCTCTTCCTATATCAACTGAAAAGCTAAGATGAACTGTGTTGGCACAAAGGATATAGAAGTCTGTGGTCCAAATGCTTTTTGCTGTTTTAATGTAATCTCTTGGTATTATCTTTTACTCATGCACATGGACGTAAATTTGCAAAGAACCTTCTCAACTCATGCTTAAAAAACAAAGCTGCTTTTTGCACCTAGCAGAGCATGTAACATAAGAATGACACAATATTTCATGGCTTTCAAATGACATAGAAGTGAAAAATTCGTTTTTCAGAGAACATTTATTAGGACAGATGTAAAGTTATAGTCATCTTACTGACTTGTTATCAGGACTTCAACTAACATTTTAACCTAGATTTGCACACCATTTTCTGGCAGACATTTATGGTCATTAGTTGTTCCTCATCAGTCTTTAAGTAACAGTAGGGAAAGAACAGAATTACAGTTAAAGCCTTAATTCTTAATTACAATTATCCCTTAATTCTCTTAACTCAAGAAGAAATTTGCCTGCAAATATAAACCACTTCAGAAAACTTTCACTGTTGCACAACTTGATCTGCTCCATCTCAAGGATGGAAGGGATTAGGACACAACTAATTAGGAAGGCAATAGAACAAACAGCAGACAGATAAAATGTGTGTGTGTTCATACCCAGATCACAGAGGCACTCACAGACAGACACACACACACCCCCCCAGCAATTAACACCTTTAAATAGATATGCATAAAGCAACTGAGAAGCTGCACAAACTGCAGCCAGAAACTGCTAACACTGAAAGTTGCTTCAAACTTCAGGGAAGCAATTAACCTCCCAGCCCCCGGGTTTCAAGCCCATGGAGCAGACCATAGGATTTCTTTTACAATTTATGAACAAGCCAAGGAATTTATATCACAGTCAAAGGATTCTTTTGCTGAATTAACCCCAGCTCCCTGTGACCCTAAGAAGTCATAAACCAACAGGATACAGGAGAGGGAGAATGTGCTCTAGTGTTTCAGCTGACCTGCAGAGCGCTGTCTGTGTCATGCCAAGGCTGCAACCCAGATGATGAATTACAGAGCAACACTCCAGGTTCAGAGGCAAACATCACCCCCTTCCCTCTGCACATGCAGACATGTTCACTCACCCCAAACCAGCTCAATTGCTGCAAAAGGCCAAGTACTGTTTGGGCTCAATTACAGAGTCTTATTCTAACACAGGAGAAGGAAGAAAATTGCTTATCCAGGAAGCATGCATGTCTGTGTGGAACAACATTTAAGAGCACAGGCTACATATTAAATAAAAGACAAAACCCCACTGAGCTTCTCTTTGTGTATATGGATTATTAAGCATATCAAAAACACAATTCCAAAGCAGAACCACAGAGGTACCACAGAACCTCAGCTTTTGTAAAGAATAATTTCATAAATACACGGAGGACAAAAAGCAAGGCACAAGTCTATAAAATAACTTATACCTGTATTTATTTAGTAAATACAACAAAACCTCTCACACAAAGTACATAATAAAACAGTCTAGATGACCACAAAGAGAAAATGGGATAATGCAAATGTCTGGACACAGACCTCAGAGCTCAACACCTGTAACCACTAAGACAAGAAGTCTTTGCAATATTTACATTTATGGTGGACTGCTTAGTTGTACCAAAAGCTCAAGTCTTATTCAGAAGGATGAATCATCTCCTGAAAGCAGACAGTGGCTGCTTGTTTCACTTCTAGCTCAGAATGAAAAGTGATACTTTGAAGTCCCACTGAAGAAGAAAAGGATGGCACAGTTTTGAAATGATTAATTCAAACCCAAAGAATTTAACATCCACCAATACCATGAAGTGTTAATCACTGCAACATTTAGAAACCAAACATCCCTCTCTGAATAAAGTAAGTTTGTGGCTCCTCTATTTGATGAACTGAAAATTTCTCACTGCTTAGAAATTCCCTGAAAAGTTCAAGGATTTTCATATTGTAGGGAACTTAAGAGTGGTCAACCTTTTTTTACCCTGTTTACAGATGCCCTGGATTTCCTTCAGCAGCTCCCCTTGAAGTTCCTTGGGAATGATGCAAGCTATTCCTCAGAAATGTATTTCTTCAGGCTCACTGAACGTGGGGCAACAATTTCCTCTCGTGATCAGCGTGCTTGTGGGATGATCAAGCACAACACGGCTCAAGCCTTCAGGTACAGCACCAAACAAAACCATCTCTCCAGAACTCAACATGAATCCAAATATGGCATTTTCTCACTCAACCTTACACTAGGCATTTTTCCATGTAATAAAAACATTCTTTTTAAACCTAAAGTCACAACTTAGCAGCTACTTGCCCCTATTTTTCATCAGGATAATCAAAAATTGGGCCACCAGGAACCATAACAGAATGACAAAAACAACCACAAAAATCTATTTTAGTTAATTCTCTCAGTGAAGGATGCAAACCACCAAAAATGTAATTGATGCTGTACTAACAGCAAGGCTGGAAGAGGAAAGGATTAGAGTTGATTTATCACAGGTGATTATGAATGAATTTAGCAAGGCATTTTTTCCTGAATTAGTAACTGTACAATGACTGCTTCTAGCTTGTTAGGTAAAAGAGAGGCCTTGAAAGTTTCCCTCCTGCAGCATTATTTCATTCATAAATTGTTTCCACAGTCCATATTGTTGTAATTCCAACCTGTATCATTTGGCAAGTTTCTCCCCCTGCATTTAATTTACAAGCTACAAGAAATCTTCAATACCTTTCTGCTTCAGGTAAGTTCAGAATGTCACAGCCTCCTATAATAGAGGTTACAAATTTTGCAGGGCTCTATACTCAAGTGCGTGTGGTTTCACAAAACTCACATTATCCCAACTCCTAAATTCAGGAAAGCCTGCTTGAGAGAGCTGAAATCTAACTGGTACCAGCACACACGTGAAAAGATTTTTACTTAGATAGCTCCAGAGCATTTTTCCAAGAGCAATCTGCAGCATGAGCTCGAAAAGCTGGGGCTTTCTGCTCCATGCAAACTGATGGGTAACATCAGCAGCACACAGAAGTTACTGCCATCCCCCTGCAAGCCAAACTTGGTTATGCAGAGGGAAGAAAATGGCATGCCAAAGGCAAATCTACACCATTTTATACAAATTATCACAAAGAAACCTTTTTCAGCTGCCTGATGCCACTTATTTGAAGGAAAGTGCAAACTTGCAAAACGAAACCTGACAACAGCTTTTACACATTAAGCAGGTAAAAAGTCTGATAAAGATGCTGTGTTAAGCCTATCTGTAAATTTGCCTGTTTATAGATAGATAAATGATGGACATAGAGATACCTTGTTACAGATTTACAAAGTTTTCTCTGTTCATCATAATAAATACCTGTATGGCTTCGAATATGAACTCTCAGTGTTCCATTGCTTGCAAACTTCTGCCCACAATAGGGGCAAATCTTCTCTTTTTCTCCTGTGTGAGTCTACATGGGGAGGGGAAAGACAAGAATGAATGTAGAGCATTGAATAAAAAAGTGAAATATGGAATATTTAATTGTATTGACATTGACTGCTATTACCTCTATTATGTATTTTACCATCACACCAGGCAAAGATTCTAAATAGCTCTGGGTGTTAGAGAATTGATTACAAAAAGAAAATGGTAACTATCACCACCAATAAATCACTGAGTTTGTCTTTTGGAATCAAGCTTTTAGGGCTAGAGGGCCTCACTGGTATAAGAAGAATTATTTCAAATATGACAAACTCTCCCATCCAACCTGTGTGGTCAACAGCAAGATCACCCTGAAATCAATTACACACAAGGTCAGCATCATTTTTCTCGCTCTGCTTTCAACACACAATTCTGAAGATTTATCAGTCTGTTGAATTACTTTTCCTTATAACTGTGGCTGTTCTTTTAGTGGAGAATTTCTGATGACTTCATTTAGAAGTGCTAATTTAAATGAGATAGGAAAGATAACACATTCAATTATATGTGCAGCTGACTATTTCAGTTTCCAGCTAGCATGTGACTCTCTTCAGACAGGGAAATTAATTCTTATGTTGATGAAAAGAAACTGAAATAACACAAAATTCTTCATTACATCATAAAAATGTAATTTTTTTTTCTCACATAGCACATTTTATGCTGCAGCTGAAGCAAAAGTAAATGAGATCTCATTTCAATCCTGGATGGACTTGCACTGTTTTAATTCCCTGGCATGAAAGATATGAATGCTAAACTCCTCTTGATTAGGATACAGTTATTTGGAAATCATCAGCAGCAACTGGGATATACCAGACAGACAGCTACTAATTCGTTCCAAACACCCAAATACCAAAAGGATTTCTGGGAGCAATACAGTACAGCTACGAGGCTCACAAACACAGCCAGTCCTAGTCTGACAGGAGCACACAGCAAAAGCAATTCCAATTTTACACATATATATGAAGCACCTACTATATGGCAAGCATGACTTTTTAAACAAATTCTCACAATCTGAGTTAGGTGGCAACCCCTAAACTGACTTTTCTCAGCTGATTTTTCTTAATTCAATTTTTTTTTTTTTGCATTTCTTCCCTGTAACATCAATCTTACCTCAGGCCATAGCATTGAGCAAGCCTCCTCCTAAAGTTTACCCCAATTCCATTGCAGAGTTTGGTGGAAAGGAGGGTGGTAAGAACAGTGAGCCAGGCCCATCCTGCCACACACCTGATGCTGCAGCACCTACACTGAATTTATACACAAGCACCAGCTGCAGATTCTGCTGGGCACCAATAACCCCACCATTGCAATCAGCATTTTAGGGTAAGGGCAATCACAGCTTTCTCCTGAAAAGCCAAAAAGGCAGAAGCAGCTGGGGATTCTACATTGAATCACACAAGAAAAGATCAGTTGATTCTACTCACTTTCTTATGGCTCTTCAGGACTGAGGGAGTCACAAAAGCTTTGTCACACAGGTCACACTTGTATTTCTTATGTCCATCATGGACAACTTGAATATGAACATTTAATGTGTCTTTTCTCTTGAAGGTGGCATCACAGTGATCACACTTGAAGGTCCTCTCACCTAACAAAGAGGAAAAACAGGTCACCCTGAGCTACCATCTTCTTCTCCAAAAAAAAAGTCCAAGTGAATGTTTTCTAGAGAAACCTTCAGAAAAACCTACAATTCTGCACACTGTGGATGACATATTTTGGAGACCCTGCAAATTGCTGTTCATTAGAATACACATTACAAACAGGTTTTTAACATTTTGCCCCATCGTTTTTAACATTAGAAAAAAAAATTATGACATCCAATACTTAAAAAAATTGCAGAAGCTTTGAAAGATAATCGTCAGAGAACAAACTGAACATGCCAATCCAATAATTCATTTAACAGAAACACTGTTATGCAGGAGTAAAAAAAGAAACATTTGTGGTTTTCTTAGTTATGCCAATGTGAATATTCCCTAAAACAAAGCATCTTCTTCTAAGCCACAAGGATTCTAGATCATGAGCTTTTCTCTAAAATCTCAACTGTTGATGTTCAAAGGGTTGAATGATAGGCCTCTGCAAGTATTAAGATGGAGAAAATTCCACCAAAAATAAATCTTAACACAGTCAACTAAAAAAAAAAAAGGACAAAATGCCAAAAAAAGTTACTAATGAGGGAAAACAGCCACAGCATTTCTCTGAGCTGCTCCAGTTCCATGCCAGAGGCAGCAAACATGAGCCTGGGCTGGCACAGGAGAGACAATCTCAGTGTCAAGCTCTAAACTGGATTACCTACAAAAGCTGAGCAAGCCACCAACTTATCTCTGTTGCCATTTGTCCTTTCTTAAAATGGAGGTAACGGTATCACACTTAATGCAGAAATCCATTTCTAGCCATCAGACCTCAAACCATTGCTGGATTTTCTACAGAGTATTTGGATTTGCATTTAAGTGCATCTGAAGGCAAGGTCGGAATTTGGCTCTGAATTTTTTAACTCCCTGGGTACAGAGTTGAATCTTAGTACCAATTTAACACAGCAAGTTGTATACTGGAACGAGGTGCCACAAGTTTGTTTTTCTCATTCACATATGAGAATGGAGAAAACAGTTTTTCCTCTGATTTTGCACCTACTGTTATGGATTAAGAGATGTCTTTGTAGAGAGAAGGGGGTTCGGAACAAGGCTTTGCATTCCTCACACTGGAACGGCCTCTCTTCAGAATGGGTCTGTGGATGAAAGACAACATGTCAGAGCAAAGGCCCATGGAAATCCATCAGCTGTCATTGCAGTAACTACAGTGAGTTTTCTCAAACTCAGGAGAGGATATCCCAACTGGAAGCATCAGGGGATGAAGAATTAAAATATTCATTCTGCCATTATTCAGATCCTGAAAGCCAGCACAGCAGCTACTCAGTAAGTGTGCCTTCCCATCCTCACAACTGTCACATGTGGTGTGCACATAAACAGAAACAAAAATACAGAATAACCACAGGAAAAACTACAAGCTCAGCTGCACTAACAATGACCTGGAATACTTATTGATATGAATAAATCCTTTCAAGTGGAAGGCACACAAACCTCTTTCTTTTTGGTTAAGTTTTAAGGCAAAATTAATCTGATTTGCAATAAAAATTGGCAAAGAAAATTCCTCAAATCATGAGACTGCTTTTATATATAGCTTCTTTTATTAAAAAAAACCCAAACAACAAAAAACACCAGAAAAAAAACCAAAGCCATGGAAGCAGCAATACCAAGATTTTTGTTGGCCGTAGAAAAATTCATTGTAGTTGAAAAACAGCCTCAAAGCTATGAATAAAATAAAAGGCTCAGCTTGGATGAATCTTCCAGACTGCAGAGTTGCTGAAGAAACTTCTTTACTTCTTTTCTGAAGCTTGGGAAACATCCAGCTTTATTTTACTTTTATAAATTCTAAAGCACTTTCCCTGTTTCCTAGTGTTTTTAACAGCTGTCCCACTGTAGATAATAAGCTGTACTGATTAATTTACTATCCACCCCATTTCCTACTATTTTTGCAAAGGAAAGCAGGTTCTCAAAGCATCAGCATCCAAATATTTTATTAGCTCACAAGGACCTTATTACAAGCTGGAGTGCCCAGAGGAAAAGAGAAAAGGGACAATAAGTATTTTATAATATGCAGGAAATTAGGTAAATGAGTTCATTTGATAGACTAAGGGCAAATACTAGCACAGTACATATTTACATAATCAATTTCTGCTATCCAGAACTGTTACTCTACCCCTTGAACTGGGGGAAAAAAGGGAGCTGTGGGGTGTCTCTTGAGAGGTCGGCTGAGGGCCTTGAAGCCAGTTTGATTTTAACACCAATGTCCTCTCACAAACACACAGCACCAAAAGCTGAACATCCTGCAGTGATATAGAGAGGCCTTGGGCTCAAAATTCCTTGACCTCAGCCTAAGTCACTAAAAGCAAAAAGGCTTCTGGAAGACCATCACAGGTATGGAATTCCTCATGTTCCTTGAAATCTGCTGCATGTTCCAGCCCAGACTCTACAGGTTCCCATCCCAGCTGGCATTAGGTGGCCCCCTGACAGTGAGGCCAAGGATTGACAGGACATGAAGAGACTGAACTGCCTTCTCACCTCAACAGGGGGTTCCTCCAGAACAGGCTTGGGACACATGGACGAGACACTGTGGGGAAGCTCGCAGTGCTGCTGCCTGTGCTGTACCTGTTCTGTGGATAAATAGAAGGGTTCAGTCTCCAGAGCTGTCAATCTGGCACCTTTCACGAGCGCAAAAGTCATGCTGCTTATTTCAAAAAGGCCCTGCTTTGGAACACTCACCATGGGAGTGACAGTACTGAAGAGCTCAGTGATTTGTACAGAACTCCTCCTTAGCAGCTCCTTTATACTCTCCTCATCTTGTGATCAAAATACACAGCTCCACTGCACATGTTAACTTTCCTACAAAGCAAATCATCTAACTAGGCACACCCACATGCAAGGGTACACAGACCATGCCAGCAACTGAGGATGGGCTCTTGTGGAGCATTTCATAGCAGCCTTTCCTACCACAGCATCTGTGGAGGCTTAAGCCCAGCCCAAGGCTACTTATTCCCAACAGATAAACTGATGGGATACAGTTGTTTCGAATCATTATGCTCCCCAGGACCAAACAACCCTGGATTAGCCATAAACCCTTTAAAATCCTGCGTCTGATGACCTATTTCTGCTGACTATCATGTCCTCATATTCTGTTCTCTGAACTCATCCTCTGGACATAGTAACAAAGGAGCAGATGGAGCAAAAACATCTCCTGTATGGAGGTAATCTGCATTACATGGCTCAGAACATGCACCCTCATCCAGTCTAACCTGCATGAAAGGTGACTACTTTTATCTGTAGCACAGATAATCCCTTTTTGCCTCTTCATCTCAGATACTGCTCCCTTGCCTTGGCACAGAAATGGAACTGCATTCATATGATCATGAAAGTCACAGCGTGAGGACATCTGAGCTGCTTCCATATCCCAGAACACTTCCCAGCCTTGGGGCAAAGCCAGCTTGTACATGCACCCCCACAGAGAAGTGCAGCACCTGTTTGCAGGAGCAGCAGATCACAGAGGTGCCACAGCTCCTGCCTACGTGTGCAGCTCTAAGAGCATAACAAGTGCTAAGTTAAGGTTCACATCCCAGTACTCCACTGAACACAGCAAACAGGCTCTTGGCAGCTCCACTCTATCTCCCGAGTGAAATCCTGTGAAATGTGAGGAACTAATCTCCTTCTGCACTTTTGAAATGACCCAACAGACACCCACATCTGAAAGATGTTTAAAAACACATGTTGTGGGAGACATTTTTATTCTGAGACTTCCAACATGAAATCAGGTTAAAACCCACCCCCCAAAGGAATTACAGAAACAACAGCACTGAGTTTCCATGTAAAACACAAATAAAGAATTCAAAGGCACAAAATGCATCTGCACTCTCTTATATAGAAAAAGGATGTAAGCCTGCTGTAAAATCCAAAGGGTTTTTTAAGCAGGTTGCTATCAAATTTAAAGGTATGCTTTCTGTTAAATTTTGTTGATTTAAGTGTTTTTAACTCCTATACCCATCATTCCTACTGCAGGTATCTATGCTCCCTGCTACTAGCCCAGTAACCTAATCCTGAAACTCAGAAAAGCACCCTGAAATTATTTAGAGTTCAATTCTCTTCCTCCAAAAGAAAATAAACCTAAGAAGACATCCTACAGGAAACACACATTGAAAAATCATTAAAAACCCAAGCTGAAGAAATACACACAAGTGTAATACACAATAAAGTTTTACATTTACACTGTTCCTGAATCAGCATTCCTGTGAACAAGCAAGAGGAACCATTGGTCTCTTTCCCCAGGCATAGCCTTCCCAAAATCATGGCACTCAAAACTATTCTGGCCTCCCAATCCACCACATCCTTGAGTTGTATGGTACAACTGGGTTTTGTGCACACACATCCAGACTCCCCTTCTGCTGTCTGCTCCTCTCCTCCTGTTGTTTCGTCAGTGGAGAGAAGTGTGTCTAAAAATGCAATTCAGGCCATCCATGGCAGTCTCCTGTCCCTCCTGTTCCCCTCCTCACTCAGCAAGTGAATTTAGAGACCGACAAGTGGATGGGTGAACAGCCACAGCTGTTTGGGTAATCTTTGTGCAAACACAGGAACAAGGTTCTCTCAATATAGAGCAGAGTTGATTTACAGCCAGTACTAGGTGCAAACAGGTCCAGGAAACCAGCATTCCAACATGCTTTAAGGAATTCCATCAAAATTTGGTACCCACTAAAGCTGTCTAAATTTTAATATTTTTCCCATTAAGTGGAGCCTCTAATCCTTGCTTACGCTGGTGGTGCTGCTGCTTTAAACACAGAATTGGGTCAAAGTGTTTACTCCTTCATTCTTAATCCTGAAGTCCATTTTCAACCCAAACTCCCTACTGGTCATCACTGGCAAGCTAACATAAGGAAACATGTAAAAAGTATTCATTTAAAATATAAAGCTATCTTTCTAGATAATATTTTATACATTTTTCTTAGAATATATCCAATCTGTAAAGTTCTGTTCCATTTCCTTGAAGTCTAGAACATAAAATATAATGTATGGGAGCTAATCTTGTCCTTCAGCAGGCTGGTGCATGCTTTCTTGTTTTAGACAGTCATCACCATTTCATCCTGTGAGAGGCATTATTATTGCTCTTACATGATTTATGGCTGCAAGTGCAAGAGATGGTGCAAAGATCCTGTGCCAAATTCCCAGATGGAATATAACATGAGCCACACTGCAAAAGACTTGGGGGTATGGCTATATCAGGGTTGGGTTTTTTTTCTTTTTGTTTTTTTTTTTTTAGTCTTGTAATTCTGAAACAGCAGTCTTGGATAGAGCCTTGCCATTAGAAACGTAAGCCCAGGTTAAACTAATGACAGGCATCACAGAAATTAGGCCAAGCAGATTTGAGCTTCAATCAGCACAGGCAGAACATCCCTTTGTGAGTCTATTTTTCAGGTAACGTTTCTTCTGATGTTGCTTTAATATGTGAACACTGCACCAAGTTCAAATTTAGTGTAGTTTGAAAGCATCTGCTCTAAGTCCAACAATGACTGCAAGAGGACTACACATAGTTTTGTTCAATTACACTATTAAAAAAAAGTATGTGAAGACATCTTTAAACAGTAACATTAAATTGGTAACCTAGTACTTAAAAAAACACCCAAAAAACCCACAATCAAAATAAAGCAAAAAAAACAAAACAAAAAAGTCAAAATGGGATTTATTTGATGCTTTTTAACCAAGCAACTGTGCTTTAGTTCTGTTTAACTTTTTTGTTTACTAGAATTGATTCAGCCTTTTGAGATTTTGGATATAACAAAGAACACTAAAACTACATTCTCCAATACTTTAATCCCATGTTTATAGGCATGGCAGAGCTTAACGATGAACCACTTAAAAGAAAAAAAAAAAAATCTGCAAATCTGAGGCTGGC
Source organism: Turdus rufiventris (assembly GCA_013186435.1). Taxonomy (NCBI): domain Eukaryota; kingdom Metazoa; phylum Chordata; class Aves; order Passeriformes; family Turdidae; genus Turdus; species Turdus rufiventris. The sequence continues at coordinate 1,634,152 of PYHW01010827.1, read as the reverse complement.
AGACCTGTAAACAACAACAGCAGAGTGCTTTACCTTCTTGTGATTCTTGTAAACATTTCTGTGGGCAAATCCCTTTCCACAAAGCTTGCATTTATAAGGTTTATCTTCACTGTGTATTATTTTGTGTGCAGTCACTTGATCAAGTCGTTTGAAGGACTTATTGCAAACCTCGCAGGTGTAGGGGCGTTTTTCTGCAGAAAATGAGTGGGGGACATTTAATCTCCTGTTTATACAGGGGGAGAAGATGAAAGGCAGAGACAGTCATCTCCTCAGAGATATTTCTGCAATTAAGTCAACCCAATTAAGATTAAACCAATTAGAAAGACACCTAATGCCCTTTATGTTAGACAGTTAAGTCACTTGACAAAAGATGAGCCATGGTGCATCTCAAGAAATTGGCACATTCTTTGCAATACTCATTGCTAAAACTAAACCCTGATTAATTAGCTTAAATCAAAAGAGAATGACTTCAAAGAGGAAAACTGTGTTTCCAGATTACGAATGTGAAAGAGGGCATGACAGTTTAAATGTTTTAAAACTTAATTAACAATATACATATTAGCTTCCAAATGCAAAAGTTCCTATGCAAAAAGCCTTCATGCTTCAGCTGGTGACTGCAACTTAACTGCACTAATGCTCATCCAAAAGTGTCAAAAGGAAGCCAGGAGCCTCTGAGATACAGATTATGTTACAAGAAATGAGCTTTTGCTGTGGACTGATACCAAGAAAACTCTAAGCCTGTGCAGCTGTAAAAACCTGCATTTGTTTAAATGCTAATGCATTTGACAGAAAAATGTTTGTGTTTCCATCGTGTTGCTTGATGTTTCTAATCACTGGTGAGGGACACAGAAAATGCTGGATTTGCAGTGACCAGAAATCCTGGCAGAGCCAACTGGTGCCACACTGCCAAACCTACAGATGGGACACTCCCTGCTCACAGTGGCCTGGTGCTAGCACAAGGGAACCTTTGTGGGTGGGCTGTGGATGGGGTGTCCCATGAGCTGCTCTCCTCCATGAGCCCACTGACACACGCACAGATCAACAGGAAAACACAGTGTGCAGCACAGATCACTGACAGCACACCCAGTCTCTTCTCCTCAGCATAAAACCTCAGTCACTGGTTTTTCACCACCCCTCTAAGCCCTGTAGCAACCTTTTGCCCCATGCCAGCTTGCTGGCCTCATCTAGCCCAGCCAGCACCACAAAACAGCTAGACAAAGCAGCAGGAGGAAGAAAACTACACCACTTCACGTGGAATTTTGGAAGGCTTCGAAAGGCTGGCTTGGAACCTGAGATTGCCCAGCTCAGGACAACACAGATTTCATTGTGCCTTCCATAAGAAACTAATTCAGGTAAAACTCCACATAGATGAAATCCATATCCACACATACAGACAGCTCTGTCATTCTGTACATTACCTGAATGAGTGATCATGTGGCGTTTCAGCTGGTTTGTCGAAATGAATTTCTTGTCACATTCTTGACACTCAAAGATCTCGTGGACCTGCAAAATGTTTTATGAGAATTAAATGTGTGTCTAAAACAAGAGCATACCTCTTGCATAGGCAGAAATTCTCTAACAGAATGTAGCCATTTATTAGCCAATAGCTATACTAATACTCAAGAATATTCTGTGATTTCCCCCTTGCTTGTCCCTTGCTGTAAAACATCATCTCCCAAGAAGTGAAAATCCATAACTGCCAACAAAAAATTATCATTTCAACTATACTGCAAGTTTGTATAATCTGTGTTTGTAACTGCCAGATCCATTCAAAATACCATTTTTAGGAAAGTATTAGAAAACCAAGTGCAGACTCATTCATCAGGACATTTTCTTCTAGACAAGACACATGTAAAAATAACACAGAAATCACTTCATAGCTTCTGTCAGAATTTTAAAAAACAAGTACTATCACATTCTTGCAGGATTGCGTCTCTTAAAAGCTTTGTCTCAAACTACAAATGCAGTATTTTCAACATCACAGCACACTACAGCATTAGGTCTAAATGCTGGGAAAATAGGAGGCAGTTGAAAGCAACTTCTGGTAAATAAAAAATAAAGATTGCCCAGTAGAACAAAACCTTGTTATGTTCAACAAAAAGGTTAGAAATTAGAAGAGATGCTTGGAACTGGCAGGTTAAATAAAGGGAATAGGGTTTAGGAATCATAGAGGATTTCTAAGTGTGACTCTACTCACAATTTTGCAGAAGTCCAGCCCTACGAAATTTAAAAAGTTCAGAAAGTCTCAGTGGTTGCCTGTTTTTGGCAATGCTGATGATCCTGCCCCACTGGTCACAAAAGGAAATTGATTCAAGCAAACAAACAGTGTGAGTACTACTATGTAGAATCTCCTTCACTATCTGATACAAGTGTGTAAATCTGGAATACCCATTTTCTTGATATTTTAAGAGAAAAGGCAATCAAGAAGAGCGAGCAAAGAAAGTTTGATGCACAAAATCCTCACGGTGATTCTTAAGACAAATACTCAACTGACATGACCGCACACATTTGAGAAACTTGTGTCACAATGTCTGCCCAGAATTACAACTACTGAAACAGAACATTTAATAAAATGGACACACTAACCAGGATATTTGCAAACCCTGTGCCAATGTGCAAAACTTGCAATAATATGTGGCAAGGCACACCATGATAAAAAAATACAGCCCTGTTAGACAAGAAGTGCAGGGCATACTAACACTAGCAAGGAGAAAAACAAATTAAAAAGGAGATGCCCCACCATTTCCTTTGCAACAACATACTTTAATTGATATCATTTTTATCCTCAATGGATTCAGGCTATAACCAGGGCATTATTAAAGACTTACAGTTAATCTGATAAACAGTACAATGCAGCTTTTTGCAAAAACAGATTCTCCTGGGTTTTAGTGATTTATCAAATTAATCTTGCAGGGACTTCCTTTGGGTATAATGGATTCAAAAGCTCATATTCATGGTCCATCTGTATTTCTACATGAACACCCTTATTTCCAATAGATGCTTTTCCAACTGTTAACCCCTCCTGTTCTGGTTATAAAAGATTATGTGCACAAACAAAAAGACATTAAAAATATGGGTTTGAGGAAGAATTTTTTTTTACCACTGCATAACTACATTAGAAACAACTCCCCTAAGTGGTATTTCAAAAAGCAGTAAGAAAATTACTGTGTTTTGTACAAAAGCTAAAGGCTCACTAACCTATTTTATGATCTGTATGTATGCTATGATTACATAACACAGTGTTTCAGAATGCTGAAGAACAGCAGGCAGCTCTGACTTAATGCTGGAGTGCACAAACATATTAGCATTTGCTAAGAGATGCATGAAAACTTTAGGGAGATAATTCTCTTGAGCAAGTGTGACTACAAAAATAAATACCCACACTAAACCTTGTAACCATGAAAGAGATCACCCAAAGGCTGGCATTACATTACAGCAGCTTTCAAGTGACGTGAGCAGCACAGCCTCACATCTCAGGGAAGTCAGTGCCTGCTGTGAGTCAGCCTTCATCTCACTGACCTTTCGATGCTCCTGCAGATTTGCTGCTGAGGAACATTTCTTATTGCACACTGAACACATCAGCTTCTTCCTAGAATTTCCTGAAACAGAAACAAAATACCACCAACATCTTTAAGAGGAAGTGCTAAGAAAGAACCTAAATATTTCTACTGAGGCTGTGACTTTTCACAGATCATTTGACTGACATAAGATTTTTACATTTGTATCCCATCTTCAAAGTGCTCTGTATCAGGACTTCTCTGTGGGTGTCCAACAAACCAGTCACTGGTGGAATGTAAATTAAGAAAGCAAGAACAATAAAGAAAAAGCCTTTCAAATAGATGTTATCATACACCACCAATCCCACATGGAGAGCACAATTCACAACTGAGAACAGCTCACTTGGCAACTGAACAGTTCATTTCATTCAGAAATCAATAGAGGAGTTAATGCAGCAGTGACAAAAAAGATCTCAAAACCATTCCCCATTTCTGTTTATTTAGAAAGCATTAAGCATCCTGTATAAAATATCATTAATGGTCTTTATCTGAACAAAAAAGGGAACCTGTATTAGCACCAGATCATTAACTAAAATCTAGTCTAAAATGCAAATTAAAAAACAAGCTATAGGTCAGCTAACAGACATTCTCCTTCCCTTTTCACAGCTGCTTTAAAAAGTCACAGACCACTTAATTCAGTTTATCTATTACTTACCTTTAAAGACCCATTTTAGTACCCCACAAAGCTATTTTATTACAAGACAAACAATTTTTTGTTTATAATTTAAGATGCTCATGCAAGATAGTTCCTAGTTTAGGTAAAACACACCCATACTACAGTGAAGAGCAGAAACATTATAAAAGTAAAAACTTACAAAACTTATTACAAATTGATACATAATACAGGAATACAATTAGTCCTCCAATGAGGAATTCATGTACCACTACATAACTGATGAAAGCTAAGCCTAAACATAACAGTGCTCATGGATGAAAAAAATTATTAATGATACCAAGAAAAGGAGATACTATTTTGCAAGAATGATTACATAAAGTTTTCTCTACACTGCAAGAGTTTGGCAACAGAAAGAGACTGAAAAATCTTAAAAAGCGTCTCAGTGCTGTCCCCATCAACTGAAGATTGCTTTCTGTGTACTCTGGAATTCTGCTGTCCCCACACACAATGGTATTTCTTTGACATGGAGAGGGGACACACAGAGAGAGTGAAAAATGCCAGAACTGAGATCTGTGTTGTGGACCTGAGAGCAGCATTTTGCCCTTTCATGAGAAGAGAGTGAAGTTTGAGTGAAAACTATTCACAGCACACAAATACCAAAACACCAGGGCCTAAGAGGACCAGTGGATGGTCTGGTCTGGCTGCCTGCACAACACATGCCACAGGATTTTATGCAACCCTCATCAAGCTTAATCATTTGATTAGGCAAAAAAAAGATATGCTATTGTGTCCTGAAAGTACCCAAAAATCAAGAACTCACCATTTCCTGTAGCAGTTTGTGTCAATGGTTGATTTTCCTCACTACTGAAACATTTTGCTTCATCTACTCTTTGCCTAGTTTAAACTTTTCAAGATTTTGATTACATTTTCTGCAGGAGATTAATGATTCAGGTGGCCTACAGTAATTCCTCCCTGGGAGAGGAGGAATAGCAACTCTTGCAATTACGTTGCTTCTTAATTTCCTATTTGATACAAATGAACGATTAAAAAAGTAACTACACACAGTGTTTACTCTGAGGGGTTTTTTTCTGAAGAAACATTAAACTATTCCTTACCACTGTGAACATTTTCTTTGTGTTTTTTCAGGGCATCCTTGCTCTTGAACCTCTTCCCACAGCTATCTGCCTTGCATATGAACCTGGCATCCCCTCTGCAAGCCTCCTTGTGCTGCTCATAACTACATGGGATAACAAAGAGAAAAAAAAAAGAAAACCACATCAGGCAGTGTCTCCAGGAACCAGAGCTGTAGCAAGTACTCAGAGCTGAACACATGCTGCACTGCAGAGTTCCAAGCCACTTCATGCATTACTTACAGCAGAGAGGAATGAAAGCATTTGAGTCCTTGCCCTGTTAGGATTCCCAAACACTACCAAGCTTTTGGAAAGCTAACATGCAAAGGGAGGCCAGCAAGGACAGGACAGCAGTCCTGGAACTCGGACACAAAACCTCGATTCTGAGCTGAAGGCAGTATTGCAAACAGAGCACTGGAAACTTCTTGAGGAGTCTCCTGGGCTGATATTCTCTGTGCACTGAAGGACACTAAGAGACAAATAAAGCAAAAAAACAAAGTAAGGGCAACATTCTACAACTTACACAGGCTTGCAGCAGCTACAAAACGTATAGAGCTTAGAAAAACTAGGTTAACAATCTGTAATTAAATTTATAATAAAAAGTAATATATCTATCTAATCGCAAGAAAATGCAAACACAACAAGAGAAAACCAGTTATGCTTCTGTGCAGTAGCAAAATTCTAAGATATGCAACTTCAGTGACAAAACTGCGTATTTGCACTCTCAAGGACAATAAAGATATGTTCTTATATCTCACATCTTTCATGTTTCTATTTTCTTTTTCCATCACCCAAATACTTAATTAAGCAAGCATGAAGCACTAGTTTTTCTTTTTTTTCCTAAATCTTGCTTTAATTCTGTATCAGCATCCACAGCTTGAAAATTACACCTCCTAAATTATTCAATATTCCACTGATGGAGACCAGTAATGCTGCACCGAACTCCTGCTATGGTCTGGTCTCCAGTGTAAGACTTTAACACACAAAAAATTGTAATATTTTTGCAATTTCCATTGAATTTTACAACAAGTATGAGAAATTAAGACATTAAAAGATTAAAGCAAAGGGTAAGGGTATAAACACAGATGTATAGAAATTAAAGCTTAGCTTGTGATTAGGTCAAGAGAAATAAAGGATTGAATGAAATTGATTAAATGAAAAAACACCCATTTGTACTCACTGTCTTTGGAGAGCTTGTTTAACAGGGAATTTCTTTCCACAATTTCGGCACTTAAATTCCTTTTCCTCACTGGGTTTTTGGTGCAAAGTCTGCAGATGCTCAGCTAGGATCTCCTGGCTGGCAAAACTGGATTCACAGTTTGGGCATGCATGGTCCTTTTTACAAGTGAGGGGATCTGCAGGATTGGAAGCAAAAGCAATGTAAAGGAGCAGGTCCCACGTTTTTGGTTACATTGAGAGAGACTCTCTGCCAGAAACAGATTATGCAAAATGGTGGCATGAAGCTTACAAAAAACAATGTCTCGGAAGGGATTATGGACTACCAGCATTACAGAAAATGGACACAAAGTATTTAGATGGGTGTGACTTAGACTGTTGGGCCAAATTAGTCATTCAACTCACTTAGAACCTCAATGCAATCAGTTGTTCATAAATTCATCTTTATCTTTGATAAAGATGCTGAGAACTCCCCAGACAGATCAGCTCACCTTCCTTTTCCTAGACATCTTACCTTAGGATTGGCTCCATAGTTTTATGGAAAGGTTTATTGCTCTTCCATCTAAGCAAGAAGGAAACTACTCCTCTTAGAGCAAAAGCTCAGCATTCATAATCCTGTGTGTTGCCTCATGTCTTTAGTTCAAAACTTAATGGTTACTAATTAAAATCCAGGCTCACTCATTCACTCAATAATTCACAAGACTGGCTGCTCCTTATACGGCAAAGAAGTGCAAGTCAAACCCAAATAAAGAGATAAAAATAATGCAAGAACTCAGATCAAACCCCAGGGACTTTCCAGTTCCCCAGTCCTAGACAGTTAGTATTCTCTTTCTTCATTACCACTTTTAAGCACTCAAATCACCCTGTATTTTACATATTGCTCACCTGCAGTTTTTTCACCAGCTGGATGCACTTCTTTATTGCTGCCTCTGTCTTCATCTTCCTGGATAACAGTTACTTCCTCCTCCTCCTCCTCCTCTTCTTCCATGTCACTGTCCAAGTACCCAATCAGAAGTTCTGTGTCTGTTTCAATATCTTCCACAGCCAGATAGAAAATATTTTCCCCTTCCTGTTGCAAACAAGAATAGAGGCAGTAAATAATTCTGTCAGAAAGACAAAAACCTAGACAAGTATGAGACCCTAAACTGAAATTATCCCTCAACCATGGAAGGGTTGGCTCCATTCCTCAGGGGGGATGCTGCTACTACAGCCTTACTAAGACTTTTTTTGCCAGTGTGGCTGCATGCACAGGGTACATTTGTATTCTGCAATTTTGGTAATATTCCTCTGCCTCACCTGTGAGGCTTTTCCACTATTTCCTGTAGCTTAGACCAAGGTGGAGGTGGCATTAAAGTCCTCCCCTGACACACTCTACTTGACAAGAACCTCGGGGTATGAAAATGAAATATTTGAGGATTAGAAAAACAGCAAAATGTTTATAACCAACACAGCTTTATCTCTCTCCCCGGCTAACTGCAGGAATTCTAACACAGCTTTCAGCAGCATGTTTACATAGTGGTACTTTCTTTTTCTCTCTAAGATTCCCAGTCTTCTCCAACAGTCTTTCACCCCTGGTCAGTTATCTTCACTATCAAATTAGCTGACACAGCTGGAAAATGCACTTTAAACCCTGTGCTGGTTTAAACCAGTGCAGATCCACAAAAGGTTAAAGGATCCAGGCCCCATTCTACACACACCACAAACTACAGGCTCCAAAAGCTTCTTGATAACGGCTGGACAAGCCTCCAAATAGCTGCATAAGTTAACAACTTTGGGCTTGGAATACTTAATTAAAATTACCAAGACTAGCACTATGGGGTGTGGGGAGGAATCTGTACATCTGTCCCCTAAACTGATATTCTGTAAGATAGAGATACCTTTTTTATTTTCTATATGTGAATCAACTGCTTGAGGTACTGCCCAAAGCACTGAAGGACACTCATTTTTATGCAATGAAGACTCACAAGTTCTGTCATAAATCTTAAAATTTATCTGATAAACACCCAGAAAAGTTAACTGAAGCTACTTTGCCCTGCATCTAGCCATATATTTTGTAACAAACTTCCTTGGGTAAGGACAAGATAGTGGTTTTTAATTTTCGGAATACACTGAGATTAATTTAAACTGTCAACAGAGATGTAGCATTCCTTGAGCTGTAGGAGGTCTGTTATATTTTACACAAGATACTGTCACACAGAAGTGAAACCTACTTAATTCAGCAGACTTGATAGAGTTGCTACTTTCAAGGATGCACCACTTTTCTGTCCTTATCTCAACCGTTGGAAAACAAAAAAATATGATTTTTTTTCCCCTCAAGATCCATTCTGCAGTTCAGATATCTATCAGCACAACAACCTAACCCCTGCACACATCTACAACTTGCTGGGTTTCATATGGCTCTGTCAAGTTGCAGAAACATTTAATTTAGTACAGTCTAAAGTCAAAACAAATCCTCTTGACATGAGGAAAAGTAAAAGGTCTTTCTACACTCATCTCCACACAGAGAGGATAAAACCATTGGGGTAAATCTCCAATACATCACTGTTCAGAACAACTTTATCCTAAAAGCCAGACAACCTCATGAAGGGAAGCACATCTCTATTACTGAATGATCAAAAACAATAATGAAAAGAATTTAAAAATTAAGGATTTTGAATATTTGGAAGTTAAAAGAAAAAAATAAAAAGTCATGTATCTCAGGCAAATATAAAGTCCTAAGTACTAGGAGCTGTGAATGTTTAAGTGCTCTGGCTTACATTTGCATTGGAAAGAAATTAGCTTTGGTGCCAGCCCAATCTAAACTCATTTCTCCTCCAAAGTTAATTTGTTTGGCTTTTCCATCAACAAATACTACTAGCCAGGTATTCAGAGCACTAATTAATCAAGATATACCCACTTGCTGTGGTAGTTCCTCAAGGCAGCATTTTGAGTGAAAGCACTGGAAGCTCTCCAGAAACCACAAAAGAAGTTACATCTCTCCCTCCACCCGCAGCACCTGAATGAATCACATTAAGTGTGCATGCAGACACAGCAAACACAGTAAAAAGTCTTTTAAATTATTTTAATAACCCTTCTGTTGCTAAAAGCACATCTGCAGCCATTCCACCTGCCCATGTGCTCAGACCATGCTGGTTGTTTTCCTAACACTCATCTGCAGCGCACCACAATGGCGCTTGGGAGAAAACTCCAAGTGCTTGCTCATCGTGGTGGTATAACAATCTCCCTTCATGTTATTCCTGGTTTATTATTCAATTATGTTTTTCTCACCTCTGCCTTCACTGTCATCTTTTACACTATAAGCCACACAGACCTCATCAGCAAACACAGTTTTCCAGTTCCAACAGCCCTTGCTATCTCCTTTCCGGGCCACTACAGGTACCTCTTCCATGCACTCTTGGCTTTTCCATGCAGTTACACACCTTCATATCTGCTTTGTAAGAGGGAACATGGGATCACTGACATTCCAGCACACTTTCATCCAAAAGCACAAAACACTTATGTCATCACTCCTGAAAGTTTAAAACACAGGAGGAGGAAGCAGCAGCCTTGTGCTACCTGAAGAAGTGTAGGGCTTTTCCATCCTTCAGGCTGGCTCCAACCCAGCCTTCCTAATGCTGACCCACTTTGCCTCTGTGCCTACAGAGAGGTACCTGGCATCCCTCTGTATCTGATTCCCTGGCAGCAAACCAGCTCTTCAGCCTACCTGTTCTGCCAGCTCTCCCTGGCTACCTCTCCAAGGAGCACACTGCCTTTCCCAGTCCTTCCCTGCAGCTCCAGGACGTCAAGTTTGGCAGAGGTAAAACCAACACAGGCAATGTCTGAGGGCAGGAACTGCAATGCAGGAAATGCCTGGAGATGATTTCACACACACCCTCCTCACAGCCCAGAATTTAGATTGTAGCTGATCTAAAATACAGCACCTGAACCACACACAAGACCCAGAAGCCTCAGCTCTCTCTCCTGATCTATTCCTATGGTGCTACATTGCATGGCAGGGCAGAAAACCTCTGAGACACAAATGTGAGACTAAACAGAACACAAAGCTAAACTACTACAGCAATTCTGACATTTCTCCATACTGCAGTTTCCAGTAATAGCTTCCAACAAAGGCTAGAATACTTTTCCATCTGAATATTCTGTATTAGGGTAGGCTTTAGGTAGGTCCTAAAACACCTTATGAGATAATTTAGCAAATTTTATTTGTTTCTATCATTTTCCCTATAAAGAAGGCCACTGGGCTGGATATTCCATTAAAATAAAATTACATTTAAAATTTCTATTCAGAAGTTCAAGTCATTTACTGGAAAGATAATAATGAACATTAATTGTTCACTCTGATTTCTCTTGTGAGCCTTACTTTGCATTTGCTAACAGTGACTGTGCACTGATGAATCCCACATCCTGTATGAGAGCCTTTCATATCTGCTACCATAGCAGGACAACAAATTTCATCAAAAATGAACTTTGGTTTTCTTGGGACAGAAAAATCACAATTTTTTTGTCTGTTCTCAAAATAAACTGTAATTCTTTTGTCAGAGACATGCAGGTTAATCCTTGGGGAAAAAAATCATCTCATGATAAAAAAGCAGAACAGTAATTTTAAGAAATGCTGATAAATAATTATCCTTTTCCTGATTATTTGCCTATTTGGATTACATCAGCAAATACCTTAAGTTAGCCTGAAACAACATTCTGTTAAGTATACATTTTGAGAAAAAATATTCACAGTCATGTAATTCTTATTTATGTGGGAGTGGAAATTAATTTACTGTGAAACTGAGCTGTTAAAAAAAAAAGTAGACAGCTAATTTCTTTAGTAATCTCCAAAAGAACAGCAGCTGGAACTGGAAAGGTATCCCTGTCTCTGTTGTATCCTGTAAAGTCACAGAACTCTTCCAAAAATGAGCAATTAAACAGACTGAGACTCTTCAGCTTGAGAGGAGAGCTGTCAAATAAGAGTGAAAGGATAACAAACACAGAATTCCATAAAATCAAAGATGGCATAGAAAAATAAAGTAACTATCCCCTGTTACACCAGAACTAGGAAATCAAGTGAAATTAAGCAGTGTCTGGGAGAAAAGCAGAAGCATATTTCAACATAACTGAAGTGGTGGAACTCATTACCATAGAGTGCTGCAAATGACAACTATAAAAACGAAAAAATAAGCTGGATAAATTCAGATCAAGAGCAAAGACAAGAAAATTACCTTTTTTTATTAATTTACCCTCAGGCACTACATGCTCATCCTATCAGATAATTAGATTGTTCAATTTTCTCTTTTCTACTTACATATTTTCAGCACCATACTTCCTTTCAAACCTGTCACACTTTCATAATCAATTCTATAATATGTTCTGTGTATTATATGATATTATTAATTTTATTGAACAATAATGTAAATTCATGATTCTTCTTTACACACACCTAAGCCCATAGCCAAGTTTGGCATGAAACTCATACAGGTCTCTAAATATCAGTCCTTAAACCTTTCAAACAGCATCAGATTCAAGGACTTTTCACCCTACCACTCTTATCTGTGGTATTATCTTAAGCACAAGAGTTCTCTTCTAAAAAGAAAGGCAGAAAAAGAAAAGCGGTTTGCTACTTTGCTCAGATCTCACAATTTTATTACAAGACACGAAGGCCAAAGAGGAGATGAAATCAGTGAATCAGTAACAGGAAGCAAATGGTAGGAATCCACCAACTCTACCTGGATGGCTGCCAGGTTCTTCTGTTCCTGGGATGGAGCCTCATGGACAAAGCGCAGCCAGTTGGAATGGCGAGGGTTGCTGGCATCCAGGACATAAAGGACCTCGCCTTTGCTCCCACGAACCTGAAAAAAAAGAATTAAAAACAAAAAAAATCCCTGAGCAAAATTAAAATTAAAAAAACAAACACGTCCAGGTTTTGTCCGCTCAGTGAAAAAAAAAACTTTAAAAAAAGAATTGTGCACACAAGATCCATCCATTTCCATATCTAGACCTAGATCCATATAATTCATATGATTGCTACGATTTTCACAGAATTCCAGCTTACATTGAAAAAAGGAAGATAAGAGAAATAAAAAGTTAATATTAGCTAAATCATTCTTCCCCCCACAAAACACAAAGTAAAAATACATCTGTCACTGCCAAACCCCCTGTTTGTTCCATTTTAAATAACAGATCACTTGAATCTCCACTGATCCAGACAGCAGAGAGCCATGCACAAAGGTCGTACAGTCACACTATTATTCCATGTGATTTATTTATATAATGAATGGGTTTTATTTTCCATCTGTCAACAAGAAGTATCCAGGGCAGGTATTTCCTAAGAGCTAGGGAATTTGGCTATGTAAGATCAAAATTAGATTGTCTTTGTGGCTTTGTGTATAAATTGCTGACATTCTTGCTATATTTGTTTCTAATAGAATGCAATATCATATTTCTTCAGTATGACTGCTTCAATTACCTAAACGTTTAGGGTATTATTAAAAAGATAAAAACTGTATTCCATTACAGTAATAGCTGGTGACAGCATGTTGTTCTCAGATTAAGAAAAAAAAGAATTGCTGTAGCTCTGCAAACAAATAAGAATCTTCAAAATTCATTACTGCTCTTCTGAAGGAAAAAGGACACATCATGAAAAGGTGCCAACGCTGAAACTTTAAAAGCTCTTACTTTCCAACACATGGATTAACCACAGTGAAAAGTGTCAAACCTACACATTGAAATGCATCTGGAAACAATATCATCTGACACCGAGCACTAATGGTTTCCCACAGAGGCCCTGGATGTCCCATCCCTGGGAGTGTTCAAGGCCAGATGGGATGGGGCCCTGAGCAACCTGATCTAATGAGTGGCATCCCTGTCCCTGGCAGGGGGGCTGGAACTGGATGGTCCTTAAGGTGCTTTCCAGCCCAAACCATGCTGTGACGCTGCAATAATCACCCAGTCCTACAGAGGTTTGGTGCTTTAGCTACCAAAGCACAAGTTACAGAGCCCACCATGGAGATCCTATAAAGGCTTCCATCAGATCTTGAGCTGGAATGAGAAGCAATCCAGGCCCTATTATAAAAACTATACATTACACTAGCTAACTTTTCATGCTTGATCCTTAAATTATATAAGAATAATTTATATTTGCTTCAGTGATACACAGTCATCTCAGTCATGCTTGCAGAGTCTCTGCCAACCCAGAAAGAGATGCCAAACACAAAGCAGAGCTTTAGCACATAAGGAAACTATCGATAAAGGAATACAATAAATCCCTTAAAAACATTCTGTATTTTCTACTGCTTTTTTTTACTTCATGAAGAAATAATGCTGCATTGAATATACAGATGTCAGCATGCAAAGTCAAGAAAAAGTGCAAAAACACCCTACTTAGCACGGAATAAGCTGGTGACACGAACACAATCCTTTTCTTGTTGCATGAATAGGGAGTTTCCTAAATAAACTGATGGCAGAGGATCCCAAACCTAGCACTTAAAACCAACATCCAAAATGCATACACATATCCACATGATGTGCCTCAAACTGAGGTGCCCAAGAATTATCTTGAGAATCAACACAAAAGGTGTCACTGAAGGAATTCCATGCAAGATGAAACACGTGACACTTGCTGGCACCACAGGGCGAGGTTCCACCTCAAGGCCAATCAGGATAATTTGAATGAAGTCACATTTATGAGCATCAGAAGAGTTCAGGAACTTCAGGAACAGATGTGTCCCTGGTCAATGTATAAGCTCCCCATATGAAACCCTACAGAGGCCTAAACAACCCCTAAGCTGTGGCACTACTTTTATTCTGCAATTTATCCCCACATTTTCAAAATAAATCCAAATTTTCTCACTTGTGCTACTTCAAAATCCTCACAAGTGCATTGCAAATGCCATACCATGAACACCTGGGAAGAGAAGAACAAAACTTCACTGCAAGTATGAAGGCAGTAAACACTCTGCCTGCTTTCTGGAAACCATTTTCTAAACATTTCTATATCAAAAAATCTATGTTCATCAAGCAATCATGTAGAGAAAAGTCACGGTTTCTGCACTGCTTCTTTTTTGATTAGCTGAAAATATGATCTTTATTGTTGCAGCATAAAACAGCTAGATTCAATACTTCTGCATCCTGAGTTCAGACCATCATAGAGCTCACTGCAGAGCAGAAACTCACATTTTAACATTGCTGGAGAAAGCATTAAAATAACTCCAGCAAAAGAAACCTGAGGCAGCACTGCTGCTTTGCTTACTCAGTAAGAAGTCTGGGACAGAGACTGCATGTGACATTTTCCTTCAGCCAAAACATACAGCAAGTTTTCCATGCTAACGAAGCTCATTCTGGTGCATGACATTACCTGACCCTGCCAGGAACAGAAGGGAACAGGCAGCTCACTCCTAGAGTCCTGCAAACATTCTGTGGAGCTTTCAGGAGCAGGGTTGAACTTCCCTTTCTCTGGAATCACACTCAAATCTCCCTAAGCCAACTGTGTGTGATCTTCTACAAGAAGTTCAGACTGGAATATGAACACCTCAGCCTAGCAACACCTTAAATACGTCCCATAACTGAGGATGGGAGGCCAACACTCTCAACTGCCTCCAGGAGTAGGTCCTTGTCAGCACCAAAACCAAAAGATCAATAATGGGCCTGCTCCAAAAGTCACTGAAATGAATACAAAGTCACACATTCAACACGGAAAAAGATGACTAAAACAAGTTTTAAGAGAGTTGATTATAACAACATTAATAACTACTCTGAACACCTACTTATCCCATCTGACAACAGTTTACCAAAATTGAAATTCTGGGACAGACTTGCAGCTGAGATAGTGCACCAGTTTCTGATTTGTGTAAAAGCCCAGATCATTTAAGAAATGAGAAAATCAAAAGCATTTCTGAAAATTAAACCAAGATTCACCCAAAAACATTTAAAAGCCAACAATTTTCAATGTTAACAGTATTTGAGGAACAATGACTGGGAAGATAGCCTTTCTACAGAAAAAAATAAAGACTACATTGTTCAGAACTAGATTTGTAATATTATATTCACCTTGACAGCAAACACAGAATCCATCTAATTAAGATTTATTTTATCATCAATCTGTGGACATAATTTGACTTAATGTCCTATGTGTAAGAGCCTTCCTATGCCAGAAGCACGTTTTATAGGCAAGACATCAAAGGAAAAAAGAAAAGAAAAAAAAAACAAGAAAACCACCAAAACACACCAAGCTTAATGTGCTTGACTTCTTATACCTCAGTCCTAAACACCACAACTCTGATCTGAAGCTGGATTCAGCCAATAGCAGGTTTTCTGTTGCCTTCACTAGTTTCCAGGCAGGCTTTTTTAACTGAAAACAACTGTCACAGCAAAAGTGATGAGAGTTAAGCGGTAGAAATGTAAGTTCATTTCATTTTCTTATGTAAATAATCACAAACATTGGCTTCCATTGAAAGACTGATTTCTGATCTCTTTGGTTTTAATGTAACAATGAAGAAAACATGATCCTGGCAGGCAGACAGAAACCCAACCTGAAATATGTAACATTCAGCATTACATGGTGTATTATGTTCCATCCAACCCTGACCAACATTTCTTCATGGTATGTCAGAGCATTTGAAGAAGGACAAAATCTTTCCAGCCCTCCCTGTTTCAACATTTGCCAAAGTCATCACCAGAAGTATATGCCTGCCACAATCCAATAGGAGTGAAATGAATTCCCCTTCCTTGGTCAGGGATAATGAAGACAAGGAACTGAACATACACAAATGAACTGATGGCACATCTGAGCCTCCAGAGCAAAAAACATCTCTGAACTTTTAATACCTGAAGATTATTTCCTGCTTGCCTTTAGGCACTTGCTTCTCCAGCAAATATTCACAGTTCAAAGCTTCCATGCCAAGTTTACTAATACACACAAAGTATTTAATCAAGGTGTTAGTGGGATGCTAAGAGTAAGACCAAAACTCTCAATTCATCACCAGCCAGAAGCTGTGTCCCTCAGCAGCACAACACTCAGAGCTGGGGGATAACACAGAGGTGTTTTTTTAACAGAAAGAGAGAAAGCACCAAGTCTCTTGGACATTTTCTTGGCTTTTTATTATCACTCTTAACTAAATGGTTACCACAGGTTTGTTTGGGGTGTTTTTTTCCTTTCACACCACTCATAAATAAAACATATCAGCCTGTAGCTCTTTATAAAGATAACAGCAAGATCAAGGATGCTTCCCACCCACTGGAATTTTCCACTTCCTCACAATCCGTTGAATGAAGTATAAACCTTTGATTTCTTCACAACTATGCGTGTTACAGACAATGGCATTCTGCTATATTTAATTTAAAGAGAAACTCTAACATCTTTAGAATTTTACTGAACAAAATCACTGGGCTCCATAAATGTTCTGCGTGCCACGTTTTTCCTGACACCAAAGGAAAACCCAACGCATGCAATTCCTTCTCGATGTGATGCCTTGAAGATGCCAACTCACCATGCTGGTCTCGGAGAAAAAGGAATGGCTTGATCAAAACAGACCACATCACAGAGCACCGCTCTGCACAACTAGAAATGCATGTGGTAAACTTCCTCACAGAAAAATATTCCATCAAATTGAAGCCTGAATCCCAGGCATCACATGCCAAGGAAAGAAATGTTGTACTAATGTCCATTTTTCTCCTTGACTTACAAAAAGCCTCTACTGCTTGAGGATTCTTTCTGAAGGTGTTCTCTCTGAAAACATTTTTTTTTGTCTGCCATCAGACTGTGAAGTCAAGCTTTAGTGTGCCTCCCACCAACAGCCTTCAAATTAATTATTTTTAATATCTTTGGTACAGCTGACTACACACAAACTCGGCCAGTTTCTGTGCGTGCCTCCCACAGGCTCTGGAATAACCATCTACTTGGGCTGTTCAAGTCTTACTTTCTGCATTCCTGGTCTCAATTTTCAACTTCAGACTACTCCCAGTATGATTTAAATTATATTATAAAGCTCACGTTCAGATCAACTTCAGTAAACAAGAACAACTTGGGTTAAAACATTCAGGAAGTCATAAAATTTGGTATGCAGGAATCTTTTCAAGGCTCTCAAAACTAGGTTACAGTAAGATATTATGAAATTATTTTAAAACAGCTCATAAAAACCTCATTTTCTGATTTGCT
Source organism: Turdus rufiventris (assembly GCA_013186435.1). Taxonomy (NCBI): domain Eukaryota; kingdom Metazoa; phylum Chordata; class Aves; order Passeriformes; family Turdidae; genus Turdus; species Turdus rufiventris. Next base: position 1,616,536 of record PYHW01010827.1, on the reverse strand, counting down.
GTCAATGAGGTCACATTAGTGTCACCAAGAAATATGTGTATTTGCCCTTTCTTTTCTGTCATGCAGAAACAGATAAATCTCATTTTAACGTGAGCAGTGAGGAACCTGGAAAATCAAAAAGCTTTCCAACAAACCTAAAGGCCTTCTCATTGCTGTAATCCACCCACTGTCTTTTCTGAAAACCTTGCTCTCACAAGCATTTTACTGATTTAAAACAACCTGCAGAAAGCTCAGGAAGAGCCAAGTGAGCCAGGGCACACGAACATGTGCTGTACTCAGCAAACATCTGTAATAAAAGCACACTGTAATGTGTGAAAGGATGAAAATGGTTGCTCTGAGAACATAACCCAAATTGTCCACACCTCTTCTCTGGGAAAGAGCATTTGGGGCACACCCCCAATTTAAAATAGACAAAAGAAAGGGAAAGGAAGAAAACAGGGTGGAGATAGCACTCACCTAGGAATATTTCACCACTCACAATATTTACACTGAGTTTGGGTAAAAAGAGATGAGCTTTTAACATTCCCTCATGACTCCAGAATATGGAAACTATTGGTAGCTCTGCTAAGGCTGCATCAATGCTCTGCTCTCCTCATAAGCTGCTCAGTGATGCTAATGCCAGAGATTTTTCAGATAAACATGTATTTTGTGGAAAATGCACTGACAGTGCTTTAAGCCAGATGTCAAACATCAGCTTTTTTTGTGCAGTGCAGTTACAGTCCTCCTTCCACTTCTAACCACACAAAGGTAAAAAAGTAAGAAATGAGTCCTCAGTGTAAAAGAGGACTAAATGTGCATTCAATAGAAACTGCTTGGTTGAGGAAAAAACAGAAAAAAAGATAAAATAAATTCTGCTCAAAGAGCTACAGCAGTAAATAAAGATGACAAAGACAGAAGAGAGGCAGCAGAAAGAAGGCATTTTTGAGCTGGCAGTGCTGTCATTGCCAGTATTTTTCAGTCCATGCAATCTCCTCAGATTTTACTTCAGGCACACACAGGTACAACAGGAGCAAGGATGGGTTATGTACCTAATTACAAGAACTAGTCTATAAACTAATGCATATAGAGAAAATAAAAAGCTGCCCACAGCACCAGGCTTTTATTTTGCTAAAGATCTCACACCTACTTATTGCACTAAAAACTGCTAAAATTTTAAAACTTAGCTTATATAATTTGCCAAATCCCAACACAAGTGTCACGGCAGGAAATGTTACATATTACAGCAGAAGGAAGCCATAAGCTGGTACCTGTTCATCAGCATAAATCAATATCTCTAACTTACAGTCTGCTTCCCAATTCAAATTATTTCAATTTTTCTATTTATTTTCACATGTTTTAATGATTTTTCACAGCGCTATTATGTTTGTATTTGGCTTGACTTGATGTTTTTTTCACACTTCATTGATTAGAAACCATCATTTGCTTTTTCTCTTTAGTTTTAAAGAAACCAATTCTCCTCCACCCCGGCAGTGTAATTTCAAAGCACTAAACCTCACTACAGGATCTTTAAGCTATGAAACACGATAGAGAGGATTTGTTAGGTTTCTGAGAACACTTTTTGTGAGGTGTGATGATGTCACTTGACTCACTTCCCACATGAGCCTGCAGTCCGTGTTCTCATCCAGCTCCTGCGGCATTCGTTTCTCCCCTGCAAAGGGGCCAAACTTCTCACCCTGAGGAACAAAAGAAAAACAATCAGTAGGGGGGAAAAAGAAAAAGGCAAGTGAATCACCAAACTCCAGCAGAGGAGGAATTTTCAGTTTCAAACAGAAAAGGAGAGTTTTCCTTTACTGTCCTACAACATGCCAAGAAGGGGCACACGCTTGAAGGCTCAACTTGAAGCCCATTCCCATTCTTCTCATACTCTGAAGAATCTCATAAAACCATACCGTCCCTCTGTGTGCTTATTTCCCTTTTGGGAAGCAGGATTTTCCTTTTTCTTAAACAAGGCTGAAATTTACAAGTCAAATTTCTTGCACTTCTAAAATTTTCAGGAAGCACCTTGCAACAGGCATCCAACTAAAACAAAGAACTTGGCAAGCACCGAGCTTACATTAGATTCATTTGTGAGATTATTTGCAACGCTACTTTTTGAAGTGCCACAAATCAAAAGACTGAATAACTGAGGGCTTGATCATACAGCAATATTTGTTTAAAAATCTAAGGGAGTATGCCCGTGCTTATGAATTAATTTGAGCCTTTCATAAACAAAATTAAAATGTTCTACCACCTGCTAGCCACAATACCAGCTGTGAAAGCATCCATTGATATGCTCTTCCAAAAGCATTTGGCATCAGGGTTTTTTTTTTCCTGCACAGACGTCACGGGAGCAGCAGGGCAAAATAATTAAATAGGATTCTTTTTTTCCACAGGCCAACTTCCCCCCACACACACCACCTTGTCCCTATTTGCAGGGACAGGCCCTAAAACATGGAATGTAGGATGCTGTGTTCCTTCAGGCAGCGTTCAGATCCAAAAGCACTTCTACTTTCAAGCATTTTAAGATATTTTAAGTATATGCTGAAAAGCAGCTCTGGTGTTTCTTAAAAACAGCAGTATTTTGGTTTAAAAAAGTATTGATCTTGTCCACATATCCCTTCCTCCAAGCAGATTCCATATTCCCAGCAAACACCTGCTATGTGTTTTCCTTCTTGCTTAGTTTGTACAGATTGCCTAAAAAGAAAAAAGTGGAAGGGAAAACATCCAGGACTGCTCCTCTTGCAAACAGAAAATCACATTTTTCTAAAAGTACAACAGCTTGTATTTAAAATTAAATCTGAAGTGGTAATAAACAAAAGAAAACAAAACTGGCATCACAGACTGAGGCAACAGAATTGAGGGACAAATTTTTAAATGTGTACAAAGAACATTTCACTACCAGGAACAGCAAAGCAGAAGGTAAAAACACAGGAACAGCAGAAGCCAGCAACTGGAGCCCAGAGCAACAAAGGAGGCAGACAGGGGCAGTGACAGTAAAAACTGGCACTCTGGAGCTTCACATCCTTACTTCTCATTGATTTCCATACCACCCTTCGTCATTCTGCTGATAAATAATGTCAGAGTTCCTCTCCAGCCAGTTTTTCATATCCTGGGATTTAACACTCAGGCTGAAAACTTCTCCTTCTTTTACCTCACCAGCAAAGGAGTGGAAACAGGTAAATACAGCTGCATGTGTAGAGCACCTACAGTGCTAATTCTACTGGGATGAAGCACAGGAACAGCTCAGAACAAGAAACACCACACACCATTCCCATCTCAGAACTCCAAACCAGGAAATCTCTGCTGCAACAGTCAAGCATTCAAGACTTTCTGGAAGCTCAAAACAACGGCAGAAGCAACACGTCCACCTCTGAACAAACATCAGCTGCAGGTGATGGAGATTACTAAACATTTTTTATGGCTTTTGAAATCTGAGGGGGAACCAAAACCTGATGTCTTGGTGCATGGGGATAAGTGCAATTACTTGTTTAGCCTTTCAGACCATTTTCTTTACATATATATACACATACACACGTTATTTTTGGTTCATAACTGTGTTGTTACAGGCCAACATACATTAATAAAAAACATATTCAAGACTTCATCTTCCCCTCTGATCTATAAAAGCAAGGCACACGACACAGTCTGAAGGCATAGAAATGATTCAGTATATAAAAGCACATTTTTCCAAAGGTGAAAAAGCTCTTTTCAACAGTTGCTCTCAGCAGTGACTAATCTTCCATTTGCAGCAACACACAGAGAAATGCAATGGCTCTCTGATGATTGCACCAAGAGCCTCACCACGCAGCCTGAGGCCAGCCCACGAAGGTACACGGGAATCACAGCTTTGTTAAGGCAACAAAACAAAAAGTGTCCACCTTTTATGACTACAAACAGAATCCTGAAAGCCCCACACGCCTGAAGGTGCACAAGCAGATGGCAGGCAGCAGCAGCTCAGAATGTATTATTACCAAAACTCTGCTAATAGCAGAACTGCAGAGGCCTCCACAGCACTTGGAGAGATGGTACTGCAATTTGTGACTATAAGATCACCCAATTATTTTCTTTTACATTCAGTTCAGACAACAGCAATTGCGTGACAACCACAGAGAGAAAACAGTGCACTATTTCCTAACTCGGCAACTTAGGTCTTACTTCACAATAAAGTGTCACATTCAACACCTCCTCCCAGTCCCAAAACTCCATGGAACTAATTTAACAGCTATAAGCTACTCTTTATCACAGCCACAAAGTGTGGCACTCCTGACTCATTAATAGACAGGGGAAGAGCACTTCAGGTGTGAATTTTCTTTCCATGGAAAAGAGTAACACAGAGTCTGGCTATGACCTGTGTTGTTTACACACCCACCCTTCTCCCAACACAGAACACAGGACTTAGGTTGCCAACAAATTTTAGGAGTATGTTTTAATAAACCATAGAGCAACTCAAGATTGGTTCCTCTGCCTGTTCTTCTGACCATGGCTTTGCACACCACAGCTGTCTGTGCTACCAGCACAGAGGACTCACAGCCGAAGGACAGGTCTGTAACAAACACTGCCACCTCCTAATTCGAACAGATCCTGCTACAGCTGCCTTTACCTTCTGCAGCCCACATGAGATACGTACCGCACTCGCAACACTTTTTCTAGGTGCTTGCTCAGCTCTGACCTCACACTCTGCCTGTATGAAGTTCATAAGTAAGGAGGAATAATTCAGGCAGGAAAACGCTCTATTTATCCCAGCATGCAGCTCTAATAGTTCAACTGTCAGCAGCGTAAAGGACGGAAGCTCAGACCCTCAGCTCTGAACTGGGGATGCTGATTGCCAGGAGTTTCAGTTCAGAGCTCACTCTGTTTCAGAGCCCGGGGATTAACAAATACTGATAGTGTACAACTTTCCTTGCCGTGTGAATCCACGAAGTTTTCAAACGAAACTACAGAACCTCAGTAGAAAAGTTTTAAGTAATTATTCCAGCCCCCTCCTTAACATTCAGGGACACCTTAAAAATGTGAGACATCCACCCCATCTCGTCTAAGTCCTATTGAGAAAACCAATGAAAAATTAGGAAAAAAATCAGAGCCAAAACGACGACAAAGATAGAAAGTGAAACGTACAAAATACAGTAAAGTGTATAGTAATGATGGGTTCAGAGTTTTGGTATGCCTTTATGTGTCCTAACAAGCCACCTGGACAGTCTCAGCTGGAATTCCATACGACCAAGAGACTTTCAATTATGAGGTGTGAAGAGGCATCACCTGGCTGGGATATGAGGCTCGGTTCAGCCGAATGACATCGTTCAGGGGCCAGGCTTTAGTATGCCGAAAGAAGGAATTAAGCCGTGGTCCCGCCGAGGCCGGAGAGCCGTGAGGGGAGGGAAAGGAGCCCGGAGCTCCGGGCAGCGCCCCCCCCCTCCCCTCAGAGCGGGGACCCTCAGGGAGGCGGTGCCGCCCGGGCCAGCTCTGCCCTCAGACACACAACCAAGTCTATAAATAAATAAATAAATAAATCAACTAAAACCGGGGAAAACAAAACTCCTCAGAGCAAACCCTCCGCCGGCCCCCACGCCCCTTCCCGGCTGAGGCGGCAGCGCCCCGGGAGGCTCCGTGTACCGGGAGGGGGGAGAGGGCGGGCGGTGCCTCCCCGTGAGCAGAGGGGAGCCCGGGCGGGCACAGCGCGGCTCAGGCCAACTTGGAGCGGGGCAGAGGGGCGGGAGAGCCGCCCAGTTCCCCGGTGATACGTGGCAGCCGCTCCCCGCCGGGCCGGGCCAGGCCGTTCCCCCGCCATCACCCACCTTCTTCACTCTGCGGGCCGTGTAGAGCCCCATCCCGTCCTGCACCCGGGACGACTTCAGGGCGAACCTATCCGGCACGTACATGCCCAGCATTTTTGCACCGAACTCGGGGGCCCCGCCGCCTGCTACCGGGGGGGAAGCGAGAGGCTTACGGGGGCACTTCCATCCCACCGGGAGCGGCGGTCCGGGGGAGGGGGCAGGAAGAGGGGCTGGATGCGGGGGCTCTCCCGGCTCCTGAGGGGCGGGGCCAGCGCGCGCGGCCGGGCCGGGCCGGGCGGGAAGCGCCGTGAGGGGAGCGGCGGCCGGGGGGGAACGGCGGATCCCGCTCGGATTTCTCCCCTTTTTTCTAAATGTTGCACCGATGCGTGAGGGCAACTTCGCTTCGAAACCGAGTAATCCGTCGCTTTCCGGGGTTGGTTTTGAGGGAACGCGGGTCTAAAGGCAGAAATTGAGCATCGTTGCGAAGGCACAAGTATGGCGCTTTTTGTACAAAAAATAAATATTCTGTATATTCTTACGACATACCCAGCAAAGGCATGGTTTTCTGAGTAAAACGACACACGGGGTAGCCGAAAAGGGAGGAAAAGTTCGACTTCAACAGGTTACTAACATCACACCAGTACTCTTCCCCAAAACTACAATACACATTATAAATATTCATTTTATATATATATATATGCACAATGTACATTGATCTTCTTCTAGCAAGCTGAATAGCTTTTTTAGGGATTTTTTGGATTTTCATTAACACCTTACTCTTTGTTGCTGTCTACACTGAAGTGCTGGTGCAGCTAGAAAAGGGATTTGATTAGATCTGATTATGGAATTAAAAATAAGTATGAAGGCATGTGAGGCAAGAAGAAGAAAAAGGAAAAAAGGGGGGAAAACTATTTATAGACATATTTTAAAATTGTGCTGCTAATAATAATAATTAAACCATTGGAGCGTAGCAACCTCTTTTCTCTCTACCTCTTTTTATGTTAAACAGATGTATAAATAGTAGAAGTTAAATATTAAAAGCTCGTAGTTTTCCATCAGAGTGTTAGAAAAATTCTCTGTTGGTGTTATTTGGAAGGAATTAAATTTTAGTCACCATATGCCAGGGAACAGATCATCATGAAAGTGCTTTGGATCAGCTGGATTCCTGCCCATCCATAGGTGAAAAAATAAACTAAAAAAAAAATCAGGTCTAGCTAAACATGAAACTCCCCCTACTTTTTGTCCCCTTATCTGCACACAATAATGTTTTGTGCTTAGCATTTACAGTGTTGCAATTTAGCTCTCATAAAGCTTTATAAGGAAAAAACCTTTACAAAGGTGATTCCACCAACATGCACGTCTGTACAGAGAAATTTGTAAAATACTGCATGATATTCAATACATCAGCAAATATTCTGGTAAATTTGATGAGGCCCTTAATTTGACAAGAAAAATGGATGAAAGGCTCCAACAACATGGTTGAAAGAATAATTTTGGGAATGAAAATGCAGCAGACCCACAGATTTCACCCCTTGACTGATAGCCTGGATGCTGCCTACTAATTTAGTAATAAAAAGGGAGCATCTAAATCTGTATAATTCTGCCATCTCAAAAACAAATTAATTGAACTGAGGGGAAATAAGCTGCCTGGGCCAATTGCTTCAGTTTTATGACTAAAAGCAAAATTGAACTATTCTTTTAATTGAGATATAACTCTAAAGCTTCCATGATACATAATTGAACATAGTTAATGTTTCTGGAGATCAGAACATTTCCCTTGATTGGATGCCAGTCTTTCTTACTATATATCAGATTTGAACCTTAAAAGATGTATTCTACATGAGTTAAAGGTAATAATACAGCACAATTTGAATGCATTTGTGTCTTGGTTTGAAGCTCTTTCAGTACACAAGAACAACTGTTCTATTTTGGAAATTCCAGCCATTATTATTCCAATGTGAAATGCTGCTACCTGTGTCTTATTCTGTTTAAACAAGCAACAGATTGGTTTAAACAAATCAGAAAAAAAAAATCCTGTAGCAGTGGACAAAGCTGTCAGTAGTCTTTCATAGCGTGTTGGTGGTGTGACACTGGTCACAAATCCACAACTGCCTGAATCTTGTAGCAAAATACCGTTTTTTCCATTTAATCATCCATCTACCTTAAAGCTGTAACTCATTTGCAGTGCAGCACAAAGAAACTGAACTTGTTCACCCTCTGCTTCCATGCTGCTCTTACAGAACGCCAGGGAGAAGCACCAGGGCATCCAGCAGCCTCCAGATTTGAAGCCTTCCACATCAAAATTCATTTACATAACTTCCTTGGAAAAGGAACAAGGTCTTTTCAGGTGGAGTCACGAAAGCTGCATGGAAATTCCATGGCATGAATCCACCTGTGGTGACAAACAAAATAACTGCAAGAGTTTTTGTCTGGAGTTCCAGTACTTGTTGCAACACTGTACCAGAGGCACGGTATGTTACCCTCTCCACTCGAGGAACAGTAATTAAGTGTCACACTTAATGTATCACATTCTAGCAAACAAAAGGATCTAAGACCCAAGTGCTCTTCAAGATGCCAGAAATAAACACGCCAGCCCCTGAAGTGTCCAGCAGCTTAGAAGGAAAATGTGCTCTCCAAGAAGAAAGGGTGGTTTTTCACTGCTAATCCCTTGTTTAGATGGTGTAGTATCATCTCTAAAACTTTTTAGGGACTCGACATTTCTATCCTCCCTCCTCCTGCTCTGTAGGCAGCTGGACAGGAATCAGAGAGGCTAATGGCTTTTTAATCCTTTCAAGAGTTCCTTGCATGGAGCAGTATTAAAATATTAACTTTTGCAGCATCCATAGCAATGCTAAAATTAGATTCTGGCAGCTGACACACATGAGAAAGGTGTTACTCATGAAAATGGAATATCCTGCCCAGTTTGAACTGGCTCACAAAACATTTCTGCGCTGCAGTTTAAGCAAGGTTGTGGGTATGTTTTGAAAAATTCCTTCCTGAGTCTATGGACTCTTCTCCTCTTAACCTGGTGTGATAAGGAGAAGCTCTTTGAAAGCAAATCTTTGTCTTGCCTGGATTGTACCTCACATGCAGGACATAGATATTGTCAGACTGTTCCCTCTTAGTTCATGTGTGCCTGCACGTTTCAGGTGTGCAAATAACGCTCAGCTTTGGCCAGGAATGCAAAGGTTTCAGTCAGGAATTTCCCTGGAATTTGCCAAGCCCCTTTCTCTGCCTAGGTACAAAGTCCTTAGCTTCATTTGGGGCCTTTTTCATGGTGACTTCCCAGACCTTGCACACTGCAGCGCCTGCACCAGGATGGAAACAGGGTTGGCATGATTCATTTTGCACTGAAAGTTTTCAGGAAGGAAAAGTTCCAGCTCACCTCATGGCAGAGTCTGAGTGACAGATGGGAAGAGGAATAGCATAAAGGCCTCTCAGGGTTGGATTTTTTTCCTTTCCTCAGCTGTACAGAGTTCCACTTGAAAAAACAGAGACTACCTGAGCTTGGTGAGAGCTGTGTACCCTTTAGAGCCTGCCCTGCTTTGGGGACAGTGGCACCCCTGCCCCAGCAATCACCAGGCACAGGGGTTCTTAAGTACCTGGAACAAATTGTGTTGACATGGAGTCAACTTAAACCATATGTCAAACTACCAACTCAGAACTCAATCTCTTTCATGTACAACAATCCACTTTCTGAAACAATTAAATGTGCATGTTTACAATATGACCAAAAGTCCCATCTACTCAGTGTCTCAGGGTCTTTTCCAGTTCTAACAGTGTTTGTTTTGTCTGTTTTGTGGTGCTCTGAAAAGCTTAAGTTGTTCTTTCCCTAATGCACTTTGATTTGCTGAGCAAAATTCCTTTCAGAGCTATTTTTAAGGATTGCCTTTTTTTTTGTGTGGTGGTATTTTTTCCCCCTACACTGATTCTTTTGAAGCTTTTTGAATTCAGCAAACATTGTAACAAAAAAATTACTTCCCTACCAAAATCTTTCTTCTAATCAATGTACAGTTGGCTTTTTGGGTTTTCTGTTAACTAATACAGAATCCTTGTGTTATGATATTCAAACTCATGAAAAGCTGTAAATTATAAGGTTAAACTTGTCTCATTCTTTGCTTACATGCACAGAGTAGTTGCTGTCAAAATTTCTCTCTCGGATATATGAAGTCCTAGAAGTTTGTGCCAAGATTTCAGAATTTAAATTTTTCTCCTTCCCCTTTGAATATATTAAAATTCAGACATGCATTTGTATTTACATTCCAAAGCTGGTTGCATATTAAGTGTTCTCTCCTATTGTTTGAGAGGGTTTTTAACTATGTCTTAAAAAGAAAAAAAGACAAAATTTAAATCAAGTAGCAGATTAAGCCAGTAATTCAAGTTGCATAGTGATGGAACTAAAAGGAACACAATATAATAGGATATAGTAGATTTTTTTTGCTACCTCACATGAAAACTTCCCATAAGTGATAGAGGAAATAAATCTGAAAAGCAAGTAGAGAATGGTTTAAAATACTTATTTTAAAACATTTAGTAGAAACCATCTGCATTAATTTCTTCAGAGACAGAAACTGACAAACATGTTATGCACACGTAAAGCACATGAACCGGACCAAGTCCTTACACATCCTAAAACTGTGTTCCTGAGCTCAGGAATATCTCATTTCAACTTAAGAGTGACTTCCCTAATTGATGTCACCCCCCCTGTTTTTCCTGTCAGCCCCTTCAGGATCGACTCAGCCTTTCCTTCATTAATGGAAAGTGACTTCCCAGATCCAGCCTGTCCCTGGTGAGCTGCTTGCTTCAATCCTCACCATTCCCATGCAGGCCCTGGTGCATGAAGGTTATAGCTCTTCCCAGGCCCCATTTCCCATTACAGCCTGCTCTGGAGCTGATCCTGTGTTCCTACAGGGAGCAATAATCCTTCAACTTGCCTGCTTCCTACCTAATCATGAGAGGGATCTTCACGGAACAGGAGCCTCATCACCACGCTGTGCTCTCTACTTTTAATTGTTGGAAACACCTGGAAATCAGACTCCCTTTCAGTACCTGCTCTGTGCCACTCATTTAACCCATTGTATTTGGTAGTCCAACTACACAACAAATTCTTTCTAAAACCTCAACAGAGCTTTAATGCTGTGAAATATTTTTCCACTATTCCTCAACAGGACATGAAGCTGGAACACCATGTTGGGTTTTCCTGCAGCAGGAAGACAGCTGACTGCTATGAATTCACAGTGGTTTGCTGATATTATTTTAGCAGATGGATGACAATTCTTGTGACTGACCTCTGCCTTTCATGTCTGCCAGGTGCTGTTGGATTTTCACTTCTCCATGAATCTCCACTACATTGAGTCTCATTAAGCTGCTTGACTGAATGTTTTTGAATCCTTGGAGGATGGCCACATACACACAGAAGGTATTTCTCAGAACTGCCAGCTATGGAAAATTCATTTTTCCATTCTGAGCACACATTTTCATAATCTGTGCTGTCCTTTGCTCAGAGACTTGCCTCAGGTCATCTTTCACATAATTTTTATGTACTTTGGCCTTACTTTCTTCTTCCCATTCTCAGATAAGCAGCATTTGAATCACCCTCTTTTCAACAGGGTGGGTGTCCACTACCTTCTTATCTTTCAGTACTCAGCTGTGCCTTACCCACCAGTGGAGGGCTTAAATCCCCCAATTATCCACACTACACATGTGTTCATTTCTTCCTGCACTGTGAGCTGGATCAACTTAATTCCCCTGCTCAGGAAACCTGGTCCCAGAAGAGAACAGTTTGCTTTAAGGCCTACAAAAGCGCAAATCGTTAGTCCATTAGGGCTGGACACAGTAGATTTGAAATGCAAGGGGAATTCCCACTGACACCAGGGATCTGGGATATTTTTTGTAATGCTGTTGGATTTATTTTTCTTTGCTGGGTTTTAGTTATTTTTAGAATGGCTGAAATCAACACACTGTATAATTTGACATCCATGTCCTAAGAGGGAATAGCACACACCAAAGTGAGAGCCACTGACTTAAGAGCAGGCAGCAGCTATGCTGAGCACACCTTAATGCTTTCCTTGGTTCTCATTCTCCTGCCCACCTGCCTTCCACTGAAGTCACTTTCTCATTTAAAACATTTTCCCCCAGGGAATACTTCCTTCCCAGGGCCCTAACAAATTCCTCTGGAAGAATGGGAAATTCTTACTGCTTTAACACAGGCCTAGAGGATAGACACTTAAATTGCTCTGTGGATCTTTGCTCCATTCCATCCAAATACATGTTCTGTTCTGAGAAAGAGAAGGTAGCTCTAAATATGAAAATTTTAAACAATCTGGGAGTTTTCTACCTAGAGGCCCCAGCAGAACCAACTTCAACAATACTTGTGGGCACGAGCTGCTTTAGAAAGCTGAAGGGCTTTCATAATCAGGGGCACTACATGCATGTTTAGAATGAAATGAGCCGAACAAAAACCAAACAATAACCACAACAGCAAAAATTCCAAACACCAACATTTGTCAGGAATTAAGTTCTCATTAAACTGTGCAGGATGAGCATTTGAAAAAGGCTTTTCTGTTGAATGCTTCCATTTAAAAAAACTCTCATCCTCATTATATTCCATTTGACACCAGGGCTACTCAGCAGCTCTGTCCCAAACATCAATCAACTCTAAAAAAATATAAGAATCATCAAGGATGATGACTCTGGCTTAAATGATTTTTGGATATTATTGCCAAGGTTAGCAAGAATCAACTGTGAATTTACTTCTGCACATTGGAAAAACAAACAGTAAAGGAAAAATGAAAAAACCAAACAAGAGCTGTTTCAAAGGTTGTGTTCTTACAAATACTTCATAGAGAAATTATTCTGTTTTGAAAGCAATAGGAAGATTAAAGGCAGGAATGTAAGTTGTTCTCTATTCCCATCATTATTATGTTTTCAAAATAAAGACAAAAATTAGAAATGTATCCTTCCTTACAAGCCACAATAGCACGACTCAAATGAGCTCCCTCTCTTAGACAGAGCCTTCTATTTACACTTTACAGGTCTACTCAGCTTCACGCAAAGCAGAGATGTCTGGAGACTGAAATAATTGGGGAGAGGATCTCACGCGTCCCCCTTCAGGAACTACCTTCACTGTTCTGACTCAAACCCTTGATACACCTGCACTGTGGGACAGAAGTTGATTTTATTTTTTTTTTTTGATTGAAGTCCGCAAGGAGTTCTATAAGTATCTGTAATCAGAGTGGGGCCAATGGAAGAATGTTTGTGTCTGTGTGTACAGAGTAATCATGAGATTAATAAGAGTGTAAGTGTACTCTGAAAAGCAGGTTTTTTGAAGAAAAGCAAGAGCTATAAAAGACATCTGTAAGATGCCTGCCACTTCCTTTCTGAAGTATTCACCCTTGGTTAACAAAGCCCACAGCTCCTCGGACCAAAGCTGCAGCTGGTTCTGCTTTTGCAGTGCCAAGGCTGCCTGTCCAAACGCTTGCCCTGAGCTGCAGCGAGTGCTCCTCTCTGGCACTTGAGAGCACAATGGCACCCCCCTGGGCCGGGCTGCAGCGAGTTTGGGTTGGAGACTGTTTGTGGGACGCCGTTCTATTTATCACACAATAGGGTTTCTGTTTCTCCCTCGGCTCCATTGTGTTCAATCACACGGGGCTTTTTTTCAAAGTTACGTTTTAAGTTATAGCCTGTCAGGCGCCCTTGAGGCATCTGGACACTGGGTGCACCATAAATTTGAAGTTATTACTGCTCAGGATTGCTGTAAATGAGTTAGTCATCTTTTCTCATAAGGCAGCAAGGGAACAGGCTGAAAGTACAGGGTAGCTGCATCTTATTTAAGAGTGTGTCTTTCAAGAGGTACAAGACATTAACATGCCCTTTTGGAAATTATATGAAAGTCTGCCCAAACTGTAATAAGTCATCACAGAATGTCTGGAAAAAGCCCTGTCTGCACTCCAAGAGCAGCCACAGTCAGTCCCTGTACAACGTGTCTGTGCCCAGCCTGCGGGCAAGCACACCTCCCTGCTCTGTCACCAGGGATGAAAAGCATTCACCTGCACGGAGTCACGGGATACATCACTGCTGACATGCTGTACCTGAGCCGTGCCTGAGCAAGGTCATCCTCACAGCACCATGGGAGAACTGGCAGGGAAGGATGCAGTGGATGCAGAGCACTCCATGTGCAGTTTCTGGTAGGATCCTGCCTGCCTAACCAGTGAATTTTTGAACCCACCACCAACCTGGTCCTCCCATAGGTAAATCTGTACACACAGAGCCCCCAGCAGAAAACAGAAGCAGAGTCTCCAATTCCCCTCTCACTTGACCTACAGAGAAACCATTATTTGGCACTTTGGAGTTCAATTCAATTACTTGTGCAACAGTTCTTGACACTACATTACTTCCCTTTAGTTTACAAACTGCAATAAGAGTTGTTGGGTTATATACAACATGTTTTAATTCTGGTAAAACATTATAAGACAAGACTGGTAGTAGTTTACTTTGTTTCACCTCTCTACAGACTTTGAGGTTGTGGGCATAACCATTACTCCTAATGAAATTATGAAGGTTGGAGAATATTTATAATAACCTAACACTGAATTGTGATAAAAGACATAGGAAAAAGATACAACAATCTAAAAGGCTTGAAATAAAAACATTAAATAGACATGGGTGAACATTTGTCCATCACAGGTATTTTAACTCTGGTTGAACATCATCTCTGATGCTCTTCAGTTGGCTTTTGAAAATTAATAGATACTGTTATGAGAGATTAAAGATTTAAGAGCCAGATGATTTAAGAGCCAGACGGTTACTGGATCTGGTAGGTGCCACTATTGAAAGCCATTAGAAAGAAGTGAAAATTTAAAAGGTTTCAATATCAAAGAAAAAAAATCTGAATACTTTCTTCATAAGAAATCGACTGTTTTGAGAAGTCTAGGAAGGAACAGCCACTGATTTGGTATCATGCCATATGGCATTTTGTCCATCCCTTCAGCTTACAGTATTTGCTCAATGGGACAACTCACTCAAAACCCCCATCATAATAATTGGAGACATTTATCCATTTCAAATGGAGTAGGATACTGCTGAGGGCTGCAGCAGCCCAACATCAGTACTGACTAAAATTCCACACAAGTTATTTTTAGCATATTCAGATTTTTAACATAGACACTAAGCATACCTTTTAGGACAAAATATTGACTAAAAATCTTCCTCCTCTCCCCTCACTTCCCTCCCAAAGAAACAAGAAAAAATATAAATAAAACATCAAATGTTAAAAATTCACATTGGAATGGAGAGAGGCATAGTCAGGAGCATGGGGTTCCTACAGGTTTGAGTAACCTGCAAGATTTCACTTGGTTCCTTCAGGCATCAAAGAGCTTTTACCCCCAGGCCTTGTCCAAGGGACAGACATTTGGATTGCATTAAGCTTCCAGGGGGTATGTGTGCAAAACTCCAGTATGGAACAGTTATTAAAAAGGCTGCATGTTTGCTATTTCTGTGGTTTGTCAGAAAGGCCATTGTTTAAGATGTTTTCATTTAATGACAATGTGCCTCTATTCTTGTTATTATTGTTTGTTCCTTCCATGTCCGTTCCTCCTCCTCAGTATCATTGTTTGCCCCTGTCCTGTGAAGTGTCCTGCTGTTCTGCTGCCATGGGATTGGGAAGATGTTATAGATTTGTAACTTCTCACTGCACTGGTGCTTCATTTAGAGGGGTGTTTCCACCAGAGCCACTTCTCTGAACTTACGGGGAAGGTTTAGTGTGGAGTAGGGAAAAGGAACCCTATTCATTTATGCAGAGCTCCATTACGTTAGCAGATGAAGGCTTTGATGAAGATGAAGTTCCCAGAAACTCATTGGATCACCACTATCAGAACCTTCCTCTTCATCAAAGCCCCTACACTTGCATTCCCCCAGGCCTACAACAGTAGAATTATTCATTCCATGCAGAAAATACACCAAATACTAAACCAAACTCTTCATTCAAAGCACATCTTCTGAACCAGCAGAAATAAGCAGCCCACTCCACCAAAAAAAAACCAGCTAAGGATCTGAAAGCGCAAATTCCAGCCAAAATACAAGACAGTCAAATAGATCACCCAGTTATTAACCTTAAACAAACTGTAGGTGTCAATAGCTGATCTTGTTCTATATTATATGAGAAATCAAAAATATGTTTTTTATTTTGAGATGGGAAAGAACATCATACAAAAAAAAGCACACAAACAACTTTGAAAAGATAGCAGGAAACATTAACAGATGAGTTAACAGTAGCTAAATATTTATATTGCACATTTCACATTAATCACAACAAACACTTTTTTTCCAGAAAAATATCTGGGTTAGGGGCTAGTACAGAATATCCAATTTAATTGTTTGTCTTGGTATATCATGTTCTTTTAAAGGAGACAACACAGCCAAGTGGGCCCCTCTGCAGGGGAAAAGATGTGGTATCTTCATGTGTGAGCTACTGGGTGTGCTGAAGAGGGGAGAAGCAAACATCAAGGGGACACAGGCACACAGCTCAGGCTCAGGAGATAGCTGAGAGCAGCAGGACAAGCCAGAAACCAGCCCCAGTGACAATGGGAAAAGTTGCCTAGGGACCTCAATGAACTTGCTGTCTGCTTCAGCCCAGAAAGCCACAGAGCTGACTGAAAGCAAGACTGCAAGCAGGGACAAAGTGAGCAGCAGGGGATTTGTTTATAAACCCTTTCCCATGTCTAGTCTGTCTTTCCTCTCTCTCATCTCTGTTGCAAGAGGTTTGTCTGATGTAGGCTTTGTTCAAAGAAAACCTGAGGTTTGAGTTGAAAAGCTCTTTGAGGGAAGAGCTCTGGACAGACCTACCTCAGTGCTCTCGTCAAAGATTTGTATTCTTTAATGACAGAGGTATTTTGGTGTTTCATTTAATTATGATGACGAAGACCTGGCTGCTACGTGCAGCACAGAAGCAGTGATTTTGTCAAGCTTTACCTCTTAGAGAAGGGTGAGTGGGTGCCAGCCTCACAGGGCTCAATCTGAGCTCAGGAACAGCCATGATCTCAAAAGTGATTCCTGCACACTTGGAAATAGAGGCAGCACAGGATTCCGGTAAAAAGGATTTCATAACTTTCCAGTCTTCCTCCACTTCTCCTGTGCTCCATCTGAGCTCGGAGCTGCTGATCAAAAGCTCTGAGCAAAGCCTCCTACAAAGCCTGTGCTGAACGCTAGACTGAGCTATTATACAATCAGCTGTGATGCCACTCATGCAAGGCCAGAGGACAGTGATCAAACAGCTCCAAAACACAATGAGAAAAGGGCCTTTGTCAGTACCAACGGGGAACCTGTGGCTACCCAGGATCCAGAAACACTTGTGTCTTGCTTTAGCCCACTGCTCCCACCAAAGCAGCCTTTTCTCCATGTCCTTTAGCCTGTTCCACTCGCTCTGGAGAGGGCATGAGCCCAATTACCCGGCACTCAGCAGCCACCAATTACAGAGGGAGCTGAGCCCCTGCATTGTCCATGCCCTGTCAGGCAGCATCTGCCTGCCAAGCGTGCTGCAGCAGCCTTTGTCACCGTGCTGTCCCCCCACAGCCAGCTGCACAGCTTGAACGAGAGCAGGAGAGAACATAAGGAAGCCATTAGAGATTGGGAGCAGTTGCCCAACGTGACTCAAAGAGGGATCTGAGGAAACATAATGGAATCACTCATGAGCAACTGTCCGTCCGGTCCACATCTGCAGGCGGTCTGCAGCTGCTCTGCTGAGCACGAGCCAGACCAGCTCTCCAGAACAGCACAATCTCTGCAATAGCTTAGTGTACCTGCCCATTAGTTTTATGTGTGTCAAACATTTAAAAAAAAAACCAAACAGAACTTGTGGGCTGTGAGAGTGTGGCCATGAAGAGACAGTTCCTTGGAAGACAAAACCCAGGAGGAAGAACAATGCCTCCTTGTTGAACAACAAATGGAGAGAGTTTGCTCCAGCTTTTAATTACAACACCATGTCAAGTAACTTGAAGTAAATGTATTTGTGTTTATTTCACAGTCAGCTCCCCAGTTGTGCGATGGGAAATCGAGGAGAATGAGCACAGCAATAATGATGGGGCAGGACTGCAGCTGGCACAGGCATGGATGTGTGGGAGGAAAAACATCAAGAGTGCCCACAGCCTGCGTGTGAGCCCTGCCTAAGCTCAGCGGGGATCCTCATCCCTCATCCCATTCTTTGTGTCCTCAAAGAATTAACTCATTTCCCAGGACGCAGGAGGTAAGTCCTGATCCACTAAGGAGCAAAATAAGAACCACAGTTAACTGCCTGAGACACCCTGCCACCATCAAACCTCCCTCATGCTATCTACCTTTCAGATGTGACATCCTTTTTAACAGCCATGCTATTTTATGTCCATAAACAGCAAATATTCAAGTAGACTTCCACCTGCTCCTTTTCAGTTTTCTTTGCTGCAGGTAGGATCAGTAAGGGCACTCTTCAGAAGAAAGTGAACGATAAACATTTATATAACAGTTTATCAAAGGGTACCTCAACCCTACACAGTTTACAGCGGGCAGAAATCAAATTGGGAATCAGTTTACTTTCCAAAATACACAATGACTGCTAGACCAGATGCCAGCTGTACATTTTTTATTCATTTGTGCCTATTTTGAGATAGATAAGTCCCATTTTTTGTTAGACAAATTACTGTTGTGGTGGGAAGTAATAACTAGCTGCATTCACAAAACATATCAGTGTTACTGGGTGACTTCAACTTACATTTAAAAACAATTCTCTTTAAAATAAATGGCTTTAAAAAGAGGGGAGGGAGGCTGCTCCCCACAGCCTGGTAGCAGCAGTGGTTGTCTAGGCAGGCTGAGGATTATGATTATTATAACCAGTGATGTGGACTCCAGAGCAGGCTTTGGAGCCATCAAACACATGAAGAAGTAAGAATTTGCCTCCCTGACAGGATTAATACCACAAGTTTATAAACCAGTCTAAACACTTATTGAGAAGACTAAACCATCCCTGAACTGTGTCAGTTGCTGTCGTAGCCTTTCATGGATTCACTGAAACTCTAAAGAGACTGAAATCCATGGAGCATCTCAAGACAACCAAAGAAAGGCTCTCCTCACTAACACAGAGCTACTGGGGAAAGGGTTTAATATGGAAATGATGTGAAAAGCTCAGCTTCTCCTCTATATATAGGATTAAATTACATATCCAGAAACAGCTGCTGCAGCTCAACAGGAAAATCCAACATTTGAAAAACAGTGGCTCAAAAAGGCAGGGAGTGGGGAAATCAATATTTATGACACTCATTTCTACTTAACAATTAAAGAAATCAGGAGGCAGAGTGGGGGGACTAAAATCATCTCAGTTTTAGTTGTCTATCCCTCTTTCACCTGAAATAATGTGCAATTCCAAGCATGGAACAGCACAGGTTAAATCAGTACTAATTAGGAATTACATTATACCCCTGAGTACCAGAAACATAAAATTTTATAATCCACACTCTCTGATCTTTCTCCCCCAACTGAAAAAATCCATACTTTGAGAATTAGCAGGATGATTTCTTAACTTCCATTCTAGAAGCAAAGCAAGCTACAACACTGTATCCCCTTTGTGGTGTTACTCCCACCTTACAGCCAGATTTCACACAGTCAGACCAACTCTTCACTACCACACCAGCTAGACTTAAAAAAAGGATTTTAACACAATTAAATTAAATTAAACCAAGGATTCGGGTCTCTTTGCAAGGTATGCATTATAAGATTAATACTTAATAATCCTGTCAGCATTTATTTAAGCTAAGGCATTGGAGCAGAAATTTACAGTCCTTTTAGTTGCCTGTTGCTACAAACACATTTCTCTAAATGAAAGGAAACAATTAAACATGTGACTGCTTACCTCTAGCAGGTGTTACCCTATGAAAATATCCAAATTTAGGATTAAGACACAGCCATAGCATGCATCAATACAGCAATAAAACCCTCAAAAACCAGCAATTAATTATTTCCTCTATATCATCCTTCAAGAAGCTTTGCCATTATATTATCCATACACATTTGGGATACAAAGCATTTATTTGTTGTTTGCTCAGAGAAAAATTAATTCTTTTGTTTGCTCTCTGAAGCAAGACATCATATCTTAAGTTATGCACAAGGTTAACAGGTTCAGGAGACCTCATAAAAGGAAACAGGCTTTTTTCACACTTTTCAGAAAAAATGAGAGAAAAAGAGGGGAAAATGTATTTTAATAGGGCCACACTTACTAACCCCTCACAAACAACTGGCTGAAATACCAGTGTCACAATACAAAATCAGGTAACTCTCTTTGGCAGAATTAAAGCATAAAAACAAAGCCTCTTAAGGTCTGAACATTCTCCTTTTACCTAAAAACAGACTTTAAAAAGCAAAGACAGACAGACTGACTGACTCACCTACCTCTAGGAACCCACTGCTGTTCTCCATCCTCCCAGGGCAGGGGAAGGCAAAGGCTTCTTCCACAGCTGTCCTGCAAAGGCTTGTTGAAGGAATCAGGATTACCTGGTGGGGCTGCTGATGAAGTACAGCTGCCTCCTCCTGGGTTCTGGGTGATGAATTGGCTTGCACCTTGTGTCACTGCTCTAATCAGTGGAAACGGGGTACAAGCTGATGGAAAAAGCCATCTTATTTAGAGTGGCTTTATTTGCACCTGCATTGCCATAAAAACGTCCATGCAAGAGGGAAAAACAGCAAAGAAAGGCATTTTTGCAAGGTTTTCCTCAGATTTCCATGGCCTCAGGTTGCTGATATGCCACAGCCCTATGGTTTTTAACACTATCAGTTTTACTTGCCTGCCAGAAGAGGAATTGCTCGGAGTTTTATTGGGCAAAACTGTGCATCTTATCCTCCTGCACCTTCTACACAGAAGTGTTTGAAGGAAAACCAGCAGCAAGAAGAGATCAAAAAAAAGTGTGTAATGATCAATAATAAAAAAATCATATTCCTCTTGCCTCTTAACATCACTGGAATGCCAGGACACCTTTTGAATGAACAGACAGAACTGAGAACATGAGTTACCAGCTGTGCTATGGACAATCTCTGGGACAATCTCATTCTGACCAAATTAATGTATTGCCACAAAATCGAGGGCTGATCTCTGCTATCACGAAGTTTTCTGAATAGGTTTCCAAGTAAAGGGAGGAAAAAGAGTTCAGAGCTCCTGGTACACAGTTCCCCAGCATGGCTCATGTATGAATCAAATAACATACATTTTCCACATCCCATTTAACTGAGTGTATCCAAACATGGTAACCCTAACCCTAATTAGTCAAAGAGCAACCAAACTATTCTAATTTTTTGCAAGGTGCTAAGTTAAATGTTTGCTGTTCAAAATAAGGATTTGCTTTCCCTCTCTTATGTTGCCAGTTAAATTTGCTACTTAAAACCCAAAGAAATTGGCTCTGAGACCCATCTGTTGTTGCTACAAGTGGAGCTCTTGAAATGTTTGTGTGTATCACTGATGGATTTATTCTGCAGCTTTGCCACCATCATAACCTTTTGTTCTGTAACTCATGGACCGTTTTGGGCTCTCTGAAGCTTCCATGGTAAGGCAGCTGCCACGTTTCCCAGTGATAAAGCAGTAAAACTAAGTAAGCACCCTTAGACTGATGAAGGTGTTGAAGATTATCTTGCTGTGGTTTGCAATGGCTCAGTGACTCTGGCAGCTTTGAAACAAACCTCATCTGTGCAGAATGTCTCTGTTACAGTCCCGCAATAAAGGAGCCTTAAGGAGGTGCTGCCATCCCTGTGAGCCACCTCTGCTGCTTTCCTATAACCCTACATGTTCCTCAGCTGCAAATTCCAACATGGCATTCTGTCCCAAAGGGACACATACCATCAGTATAAATACTGAACTCCATGTAACCTTCTATTTCCCAGCTTAGGTTTCTATTTTAATTAACTCACCAGCTTTGTGCTTAAAAAAACCCCACATATATTTGTGTGTATATATATATATATTTGATATACTGGCTATTTTTGACCTTTTACAGCAGGTATCCATCTATTAGATTCTTTATAAATCCTTTTCATATATGTTTCCCATGCTGTGACTTCCTACATGGACTCTCTGCTTTCACAAACACTCAGTCTGAAACTTTCCCAGCAGATGAGACCTATTTCACTTTAACACCTGCTTCAGTCAACTCTCAGTTAAGGCTGACTTATATTTGCACTGTATAAAACAGTGCCCTTATTTTAACTCTATCCTTCAAAGAACAGCCTCTCTCAGATCATTAAGACCTGAACAAAAATGTGATGATTAGTACATATGGTAACTAGTATGGTGTCACTTTCATCCAGAAGAATAAACAGAGCTAGCTGTTCAGGAAAAGAAGAATTCCAGTGGGAAATGAAGACAACTGTTGCGACATTTTTCTTCGAAAACAGCGTGTTCAGAAATAGAAGCTGCACGCATCTTGGGCAGTTTTTAAATTTTGTGACATGCTGCAAGCATAAGGGGTTAGCAGGCAGAAAAGCCAAATGAGCTGGGTGAACATCCAAACAGAAATCTGGCTAAAGGGAAAAAGCAGAGCTGGAATTGTGGTAAAACATGTGTTTTGAAATAAACATCATACTAGGCCAGCGGAAGGGGTACTGATCCCCATACAAGTGGCAGCAGTAAAGGGATAAAGGTTTTAAAAATTTGTCTTTAGCTTAAGGATTCAGGAGCTTTCTGGACTGGGAAATATAGGGGAAGTATCTCCCTGGCAATTGGTGATCTAACCTTGGTACCAGTGTCCTGTTCTTGAGGATTCCCTGGCACAGTAATCCAGCAAATGTGTGTTACTGAGTTCCTTTAAGGAATCAGAGATGGTCTCCAGAGAAATCTGCATTCCCATTATTCTGTTTAGTACATAACCACATTAAACACAGCAGGTGTCTTCTGAGCAATCTTCATATGGTACCTAATTTCTGGGGGGGAGAATCACAATAAACTCAGCACGTGGAATGGCACAGGAGCTTGTGCAGCCACAAAGCCCTACTGCCACCCACCAGGCTGCAACCTGGAATGTTCTGGGGCCAGCAGAAAGGAAAATGTGAGGAAATCAACACTGCGGGACCAAGGAAAACTGGAACTCACCTCTGCAAAGATTGACAGGTTTGGTTTTCCCTGTCAGCATCCTAAGAGTAACTTGCTTTCAGCCTTTACTTGGATTTTGGTCCCTTTCCCTCCTACCTTCACTGCTTGAAATGGGGCTGGCCTAGCTGCTTCTCTGAGGAGTGTTTTCTATTAAGCAGCTCTCTACAGGCTTTGGAGTCGATGGAGGAGACATGGAAAAACAAAGGAGACAATTTAGAAAATATGATATCTAGAAATGTAATATCTTAAAGAAAGCAACATCATGGAAATAACTGCAAAATAAACTAAAGTACCTGGGGTTTTTCTTTTCAATATTAAAAAAATACAATCTTTTTGGCTTATTACTACTGTGGTTAAACCCAGCAGCATCTAGGGAGCAAATGCTTCCAATGACAATCTAACAAAAAATAACAAATGACCATATAAAAATCTGCATGGCCTCTCTAACTGAGACTCCAAGCCATGATGAAACAGGAAAACTGAACTCAGTTCAAGTTTCAGCATGTCTCTTCTGTCCCCATGACTGTCTCCCCACTTAGAATGTAAAAAAAAGGCCAACAAAAAGTCAACAATATATAATCTAATATTTTTAATTTTATGTACAGGAATATAACGTTATGGCAACTTTGTACATGAAATACATACAGTATTTAAACATAAAAATCAGCTAGGTAAGAATTTACATTAGCAATGAAACTGCTTCACGTGCAGCTCAGTTAATACTTAGTTTAGATCTGTATTTAATTGGGGGAGATTTTAATAGTTTACAATCATAGAAACATAAACATTTAAAACAAGACTCTATAAAATAATTTACAGAAACCCTACCATCTACACTGAGAGAAAGGGCATACGTCTGTGAGTTGCGTGTGTGAGTAACAAGGTGGACAAATGATGTACCTCAGCCTTTTAAAGTATAAAATAATTTAGAAGCAGTTCATGCAATATGGAAGCAAAGGCGTGCCAGTTCCTCCGAGGTTTTCTGCTACCTTGGACATCTACTGAGCATCACGCGTGGGTCACTGGACACATGATAACACCGCTGCCACGTGCTACCAGACAGCACCAGCCTCAGCTCCTCCAGACAACGACTTATGTAAACATAAATATACAAGTTGATATCTTTTCTACACAGTACAAATACAGGTCACAACTTCTCAGCTGTGCAAGTAGTCAATCCGTATACTCAGAAGCAGGATAACGCTCAGTCCGGAGTTCCCCGTGTTCCTCTGTCCAGGGGCACTAACAGAACTTCCTTGTTTTCACCAGTTTGCTCTGGTATTTCACTGAGTGCCCGCCGTGCCCTATCACATAAACGTCCAGCAGGTAGGACTTGCCAGGCTGCAGGCCTCTGATTGTCTCTGTGGTCACTGCTTTCTGAATGTTCTGGCTGTGGAAGTACTTACAGAGAACCTTTTCCGACTTCTTCCTCGTGTCTGGACCCAAGCACTGGTTCTGCTCTCTTTTCTTCTGCTCTTCGTTGTAATTGTCATCCACTTCCCTCTTGTAGATGCAGAATTTGTTCCTCTCCTGCGTGCCCAGCCACGCCACCGTGACCGAGGAGCACGTGCGGAGCTTGTCAAAGGCTTTGATCCGCGTGTCTTCGGGAAGGGAAGGGAATGACTGCTTGTTGGGCCTCGTTGTAGCCAGGACCTTCAGCATGGAAGCGCCTTTCTTGCTGCCCTTCAGCCTAATCAGGTATTTAGCTTTGGCTTTACCCCGGAGCTGGAACTGCCGCACGCCCTCCACGCTTTGAGACAAGAGAAGTTTCCCATCCCTCCTAACTTGGATCTGAACAGCATCCAGGCAGGAATGAACGGAAAAGGTGACTTTTTGGTGAGATGAAACAGGGGCAAAACGCAGAAATTTAGTTCCCTTTCTTTTGATGAACACATCTGTAACTTTGCCATCCTTCAGTTCGATTGTTTTCTGCTTCGCCTCCTCCTTGGTCCTGGCAAAGGTGCCGACATAGGCGGTGCTCATGTTGGTGTTGGTGTTCACCGCAAACATGTCAAAGTAGTACTGCGTGTCTGGCTTCAGGTCAGACACGGTGAAGATGTTCTTGTTCCCAATGCAAATTCTATGCAGGTCAACTCTCGGCTTTGGGGGTGCTTGCCGCCCAAACTTGGATGATTTTAGGAAACCACGTTCTTTGCCAGAGTTGTTGTCTGCAGGGAAGCCAAAATGGGCAAAGTCAAAGGGACTGAAATCCAGACCTGGCTTTGGAGCCATCATGAAGGCGTCATCAGAGCTGAGCTTAGCTTCCACAGCACAGAGGCTTTTGAAGTTGTGCTCTTTGTTGATGACTATGCAGTACTGGATGGGCTGTCTCAGTAAGGAGGCCGTGGGGCTCGGTTTCCATGCCAGCGTCACTGTTGTACGTCCCAGAGAGGTGACATCAATTCTGGGATCATAAGGTAGCTCAGGATAAGGCTGGTCCGACTCTGGGGTGGTGGTTGCATACACTTTAAAATGGGTGTCCTTCTCTGTCGACAGCAGATCCAGCTGGTACAGCCCAGAGGGGGAACTAGAGGACACAAAGTATTCCACATCGTTGCCTTTGTAGGAGAAGAGCTCCGTGCCTTCCTCACTGGTAATCTGCTGTTTCTGTTGCTCCAGGGGCTCTGGGTCACCTGGAATACAAGCAGAAGTTTTATACAGACACCCTCTGCAAATGTGAAAAACACAACTCTAACAGGCATGTTTTACTACATAAAATACAAATGTGAGATGGAAAAGGAAGGTTTTCTCTTCTGAGGAAGACGTAATTGATCACTTCTGTCAAATCATGGAGGGAAATGGTTTGGCACGTAGGTTAAACCCAAACATAACAGAAATTCCACCTGACCAGCATTAATGGAGTCTCATGAATGGTAGCTAACACCTTCTACTGGAGTGTCAGGCATCCCAGTTGGAGCTGCCATACAGTTTTCCCCAGGGGAAACTCACCTGCCTGCTCCTGGACATGGACCCTTGGCTCTGGCCTTCTGAGTCACACTAAAATTTTGTTGCTGAACACAGTGGGGACCAGACGTGTGTCTGCCATACCATGTGGTGTGTGTAACAGTTCAGCACATGTCAGAGATTCTGGCAGCCCTTTCCTCTCCTGAGCAGCAGTTACACGGCTCTGTGTCTGGAGATGAGCCCCTCCAAGGGCTGAGCTCAGTCCTGCTGCAATGCCAGCCCTGTCTCTGCAGTTCTTACCTTGTATAAACACCTCACAGCAAAGCCCCCATCAAACTGAGTCACTCTGGGCAAACACAGTTTGCCCTGGCAGCATGCAGACCCCTGTGACTGTAACCTCAGCTTTTACTTCTTTGTAGCCCTTTTACTTTTCGTGTTGCTACCTGTTGTCAGTCTCCTGCACTGGAAAACCAAAACAGCAGGACGTCATAAGAACAGACCTGCTGTGAGACTCGGTGTTTGAGGAACCTTAAATCCAGAAGAAAAGCAGGGAAGGGGACAGGGGAAGCTGCTGATGTTTTGTTACCTGATCCTTCCCCACTGGCTTCCTCTGGGAGCTCCTGCACACTCAGTTTCCACTCCAGAGGGGCATCGCACGGTGTCACCGTCACTGCTAAGGGAGTGTTGTCCTCTTCAACCACGAAGAAATACCTAGAGGGAGGTTAGCACACTCTCACATCAGGAACTCCTGGTGGCAGCCAACCGGCAGGGATTGACTTGACATCATCAGGGATGCTCTTGGTGGGGCCACACTGTCAGAAATGGTAGCAGCAGGCACAGGGAGCATGGAAAGGATGCTGGACCAGGGCTAAGGAGTAGACTTCACACTTCTGTGTCCAGGCACAGCAGAGGGGTTTCTGACTTCCTGCCCTCCCTCCAGTGGCTTTATCTTCTACTCCTACACTACCTAGATACAAATAATCACAGAGATGTAAATGAGGGAAAGTGAACTCTCTGGGAACTTAGGGATGTGCTCTTCCAAGCAGGACACACATTTTACATTGAATCCAGATAACTATCTAGCTGCCCTCCCACAGCCCTCCAAGGCACTACACATAACCTATTATAAAATGTTCCTCAGCAATAAAGGCTGAAGGAGTTATGTCATATGAGGGAATGCAGCTCTTCCCTGAACTCTGTGGAACCTCAGGTTCTTTCCTCAGTATTTTCTGACCCATAGGGTGGAGTTTGGGAAGTGGGGAGTTCAGATCAGGCTGCCTAATACTGCTTCTTTAAAGCACGGTAGGGAGCAATGAAGAGGGACAAGTGTGGTGGGTCAAGCCTGTAGTTTCTGATTTCCTTCCTGTTAACTCCAGACATAGTTAGTGGCCCCACTTCAGGGAAATTTTCCAGTTTAGGGGAGCTCTGGGCTTATCCTAGTAATCAAATAAATTGGACAGACCCCCAGCTGGGAAGGCCAGATTGGGATGGAGGCTCACATATTTACTTCACCAAACAAAACACTGAAACTTGTATTTTTCTGGTTGGGATCCAATTTTTATCTCAAAGCAGCAACCATAACTACTGTCTTCAAAATTCGGCTTCCTCACTCAGGCCAGACAGAGATATGTTTTGGGGGTGTCAGACAGTGACACCTTTTGGGGGTGTCAGACAGAAACATCTTTCGGGGCTGTCAGACAGTGACGCCTTTTGGGGGTGTCAGACAGAGATACCTTTTGGGGGTGTCTCGGAAGAGGTAGCTGCTGATCTCAGCTCCGTCGGGGATGACTGACGAGTCGTGGAAAAACGCCTTGTCCCGGATCTGCATCTGGAAGAGCTCCTCATCCCTGGTGGGCAGCTTCTGGGGCTTGGAGTGGAGCGGCAGCAGCAGCAGCAGGAGCGGCAGCGGGCAGCGCAGCAGGAGCATCCTGCAGCAACGACAGGGAGTCCCAGCTCAGGAGGGGCACCACGTGCAGCTCCTCTGTGCTGGAACATGGGCACACCTACTAGGCACCTTCCCTGCCACACAAACACCAGGAAAACTCACTGTCACAGTGCTTGGATAAAGGGTGTCACCAAGGTTTTCCCATCCTGAACTGTGAGAGAAGCAAGCCCAGGCACTGGGCTCAGACTGGAATGACTAGCAAAGAGCAAAAGCCTTCCACATGTTTTGGTAAGTTACCCTCTGATGTTTTGCCACAGCAGAAACAGAGCTTGCTGGTCTTGGGAGCTACAGTAAGCACAGAGCAGATGGAGGGTACATGGGCTTTGCTGCCCCTAGGAGATTTTGGTTGGGCTTCCAACAACCCTCTGGAAAGTAAATATTTCCAGTGAAACTGTTCTTTACAAAAATAGCGAGTTGGGAAAACATGTGATACAAACCCACACATATTCAAAGCACATTGGTATTAGCATGCAATTCAGCAGGGCTTAATCCTCAAGCCTGATGGGAATTGCAAAACACAAAAGCAGAGAATCCTTTACAAATTAGGCATAATAATTCATAATCTCAGCCTTTCATTATTATGTATATAACTAGGTCAGAAATTACTACCCTAACATATACAGTGGGACAAGCTGAAAATCTCCTTTCAGTACAGTAGATGATCTCATATATAATGGCTCTGGGATGGGGAGGAAAGGGGAAACAGTCCATTTCTGGTACAAATATATCAAGTTTAAATTGTTAAATTATACCCATTTTAATTAGGAGAAGAAAAAAAAAATTAAAAAAATAAAAGACATTTAGACCATTACCTAAACTGTGTCAGCGCTGGTTTTGGGGAGAAACATGGTAAAAAGCTGAGCTGGCAGGAGCAGTTTTATCTTGTCCCTTGGCTGAGTGTGCAGTAATGCGCTGCTCTGGGTACTGCACTGTGAAGTAACTACTACTCTATAGCAAACTCTTCCTTTTACCTTTAAGATCAAATTTGTTGCTCAGACAATTCTTTTTCCCACCGCCCCTCATATTTTAGGTAAAAATTGCAAACACAAAGCTCCTTGAGAAGTGGCACACTGTAATCCAAGCCAAACTAAAACTGCTCTTCCTAAATCCCTGTCCCAGCTGCCTCCAGCTCCCCTTCTGCCAGTCCTGCTCTCAGGACAGCTAAACACAGCCACCCACATGCTGCACAGCAGGGCTTCTGACACCAGCAAGGCTGTGGAAGTTTATTTTCACCCTCATTTTGCTTCATCTGTCTCTGACATCGTTATTTAATCATTCCTTCCACACACATGCAGTCCCCCCCACTCACCCCTCCTCTGTGCTCTCCCTGATATCAGCTCATTGCCTCCCTGCTTTCTACTGTTTTCTCCAGCTCTGTTCCTTCATCTTTCTATTTTCCCGTTG
Source organism: Turdus rufiventris (assembly GCA_013186435.1). Taxonomy (NCBI): domain Eukaryota; kingdom Metazoa; phylum Chordata; class Aves; order Passeriformes; family Turdidae; genus Turdus; species Turdus rufiventris. The sequence goes on along the minus strand of PYHW01010827.1, from coordinate 1,587,441 downwards.
AAACTGGTGATGGGAGAGGGAAAACACACGGCAAACTCAGCAGTATCCATAAGCCAGGGGTGAGATGCACTGAGCACTCCCTCACAGGATGCAATTTTAGGTCTCAGATGGTGTGCTCTGTTATCATTTGGGATGTTTTAATGACAGGCTACTGCAGTGCTCTGCCCTACAGAGGGAAAGGAGTCCAGGGCTTTACCTACAGGTAAATCCTGATTTAGCTTTCCCAGCCTTTGTCAAAATCTATCCCAACCAGGCCCTGAGTTAGCTTTTGATGACAGTGGATATAGTTCCTCAAGTTCAGACTGAAGTGTTGATACCAGCAAAGTTAAAGACATTTGACCTTTTGGAGCAAAGATCAGGAATCAAAATACTTGCTGGCTTGAGTCAGCGAGCCGGCAGAAAGCTCCCCTCACACAAAGCACGATGAGTTTCGTGTGCTCTAACACACTGTTTATTGATTTTTCGAGTATTATTGTTGGCCAACAGGGATGAAATTCCTCCCAACCTAATCACAACAGTTACAGCAGATTATTTGGTTAGGTAGGAAACTCTGAGGCTTTCTGCAGACAGCGTCCTCCATGTGAACCCCCTGAAATTGCAATCCTGTGTATTCCCATAGTCAGTTCCAGTGCAATGTAACCTCTACTAAAATAAACCATTTTGATTATAGGCTAAGCTTTACTTCTTAAATAATTTCACTAGCTAATGCACTTTAAAACTCCCATAAACAGTGTTTCTGCCCTCCGTAACTGCTACAGAGCAGTGACAAGGTACAGATTTGTCTCCAATTTCTTTATCTAATTGTAAAGCATTTTGGCTTAAAAATAACTCCAAAAAGACACATTAAATTTAGTTCTGTGATCCCTGCCCGTCCCACACATGAAATACCTTACAAAGTTGTCAACTGTTACTGAAAAAGGAAACTTTTATGATCTCTGTTCTTTGACAAATTAATAGAATTTTGAGTGCTTTCATTTTCACATATCTAACCTCAGAGACTTAAAATGGGCCCAATTTTCATGCATGACACTTCCAAAAGTGGGACAACAGCACAGAGGCATCCAACCCTCGCTCCCAGGTTTTGGAAGCTGTGCTCTCAGTGTTACACCACCCATTCACACCAGTTAATAAACAGATCTTAGTTTTTGCAGCACACTCATTATAATTTGGCAGGGTTTCAAGCTAAACCCTCTATAGTTTACTCATGCAAAGCAAAAAGCCCATTTATTCATCCCGTGTTTGTTTCTGGGCAAGCTCACCAATGACTTTGACAGAGTCCCTCAGAAAATGCTCTTGCTAGATGTGAGCCTGTGAATTCACGCTCTGCCACCCAGGCCTCAGAAACTCCCACCAACCATTTTCTTGTCTTGGATTCATGTTCAGAAGCCAGGTACAAGCTGAGGCCTAAGCACTGCTCTCCTAAGCCACACAAATTATTTGAAATATGTTTTGTGATTTTTTTTTGTTCTCTAGTCTGTGCCGCCCCCTTAAATGCCTTTTATTCAGTTTTCTACAAGTTTGTCTTGTTTTCTTTTCTTTTAAACTCTGAGTCAATATTTTATTGATATATTCCTGCTGACTGGAGGGATTTGCCTGCTGTTTATCACTGAATTTAAGAGAGTGCCAAAATAAACAGTCCTAAGTGAAATAATAAGCACCGTTTTCCTTCTCCAGGATTGCAAAAGTGCCCTCTAATGGCCCATCTTTACCTCTCACTTCTTCCCCAAACTCTGTCTCAGCTGAGCCTTAAACCCAGAGGGGGAACTCCTGCTGGCTGACCGACCTTGGGAATCAGAGTGAGCATGGAGCATCAGGAGGGTCCCATCTCCTCCCAGGCAGGGCTGCTCCCAGGGGACAAGGCCACTCTGTTTTGCCTGCCAGGCACCAGGACACTGATGCCAGAGCAGGTGGCTAGGGTTTCCTTGGATTTGAACCTGGAATGTAGCAGTGCCCTCCCTAGGTGAGCAGCTCCCAGGTTATACAAACGCTCCGGTAGCAAGAGCCACACCTCAGGAGAGGTTTGCTTAATGAACCCAGCTGTATTTACCTAAAAAGATCAACAGCTCTTCAAAATTCACCACCTTGCCGAAGTCTTGGGGCTTTTTCCTTCTTTCACAAAGTATAAATAACCATTTTATAAACTCGAGTTATAAGCACATACAGGAAAATAATCATGGCTTTTATGACAATTACAATTAATTCCTATCTTTTAATAATCTCCTTACCCAACCTTTCCAAAATCCCACCTACAAAAGCCCTACACAGCCCTCTCTCCTGCCTTTAAGACCTCCAGGTAACAAACTCCATCTGCAAATCTCCAGGTAAACTGCAATTAGGACCAGAAATGGAGGGGATAATGGGATCTGCAGCTGGCTCAGGTTCTGAGTCAAGGGACAAATTAGCTGGAGCTGTGACAGCACCTCAGGGAGTTTTCCCTCAGGCTCAGCAGGGTGGACACATCCTCAACCCAAGCCAGAAACAGGTGGACAAATGAAATCACCCCATTTTGGATTTCCCTGCTCAAGCCCACGGTATTTTCTGACCGACCGTTTTTCCCTGCACTGAAACACGGCTGTGCAGGGTACACTCTTGAAGGGACCAGAGGCTCCCTGCCCACTTGCCATCACTGAAATCCTACCCAGCAATCCAAGAATCCCATTTGTTTGGCTGCTGGGGATCCAAGCAGTTGTGTTCACTGTGCATTTATTTCACACAGACACTGACAGGAAGGCTCAATCTCACCAAACACACCTATGCTGTGGAAAAAGGGAACAAAGTATTGGATTCACCACATGCAACACTAGTACTTGTTCACAGTCATCTCCTTTGATCTATGGAAATAATTTGCTTTACTCCTCAACTGTCACCCAGACCTGTGAAGGACTTAGAACACCAAAACAAAAAAAAAAAAAATCTGGGTTTACCTGGGGCAAATGTATCTGGAATAACCAAACCCTCACATTAATTACAGAGAGTGGGAAGAGCACGACTGTAATTTAGTGAGGATAATTTCAAGGCACTGCCTGACACGGTGCTCTTGTGTTGCATTTCTCATTTTTTTGTATGGATGGTTAACTTTTTTTCTTCCTTACATCCTATTTTTAAACTCTGGTGTGCTGGGGGCAGGAGTTTTTTCTGTTTACATTACCCATGCTGCATCTCATAGTAAGTCTGAAGATTTATTGATGTGATTTAAGTCCAGCTTTGGAAATAAAAGGGCACTGTGTGACTTCTTTGACTTATTATAGGAATGCTGCAAGTAAAGAGGTAGTGAGCTTGTCCATTATACACTCAATTTCCAGAGATATATGCCACAAATACATGCACCTCAGCACACACAGTTATCACCTGAGGAACAGAGGAGTTTAAAAGTGCTTATAAATTTGGATTGTAATGCAATTAGTTATTTTTAATGTGCAAACAAGGAAAAATAATGCCCTTGCAATTTAAGCATTTACTGGGAGCTTGCTCAGTTTGTTTGTTTAGGGGGAGACCGGGGGGAAAAGTGAAGGCCTGCTGTTTAATGCTGACTATTCCCTAAAGGATGTGGAAAACGCTTGGTATGCTTTTCATTTGGGCCTTTTTGTGGTTCTTTCTTTCTTTTTTTTTTTTTTAAGCACTGCTTTTGAAAACTTGTTGTCTGGTCCTGCCTGGGGAAAAGCCTGGGCCAGGCAGGGCTGTGGGACCTCTCCAGGGGCTGGGGACAGGAATGCAGCCCTGACAGGGATGTGAGGGTGCATCGCTGTCTCCGTGGATTTTAAAGACCAATTTTTTGTGTAGTGCCCTGTTGGCAGGATCAGCTGGGAGGGCAGGAGCTCTCAGGGACCTGCAATCCATGGATTAAAGCTCCCTAAGTACACAGGGACATGATGGACTGTAATGGTGCCTTTGAAGCATGGAGGGTCCACTGTGTCAATAATCTGTGGATTAACCAAGCCCCCCTTGCAATTCCAATTCAACCCACAATTTTCCTTGGCTGGGAGTATTGTTCTAGCCAAGCAAATCACTGTAGCATTACAGGGGAAAAATACAACCATGTAAAAATAGGAAGGTGTGAAGAAAGAAGGGTGCAAGATTTCTACCAAATCTTAATGGACAGCAGTGGCAGTGAGCTACAGCTTGGGGGAGAGGGGAACTCCAAAGGGGCACCATTAGAAAATGCAGAGCTATCTCAAATTTGACATGTTGAAAAGCAAACACACTCAGGGAGACACAGCACCAAAAAATCAAATTTTACATGGATTATTTTGTTTCTAAACTGAGACTTATTTATTTTTCCACTTTTAGTGGAAACAGATTCAACCCTGATCGCAGCAAAAACGTCACCCTGGAGCTGGTAGCAGCTGGACCTCAGCTTCAAAAACCAGCTGAGCCAGGAGATGCCATTTGGGACGCTCAAGGAAATGCCTCATAGTTTTCCTTTTTTCAGTCAGAGACCACATACCAGCGCTTCTCTCTTTCACAGCCACCTCTGCCCACGGGGCTCAGCGCCGAGTGTCAAACCCAAACAAACAGCGCGTCCCCTGCTACAATGCTCGGTTTTTCCAAGCCTCTCCTGGTGGGGGGGTGGCAGTGGCACGGGAAGCAGGGATGTGCTGGAGCCAGCTGGCAGCCCTCCCCCAGGGCAGATATTACCTCCCCTGGCCACTCCAGCACTGGCTGGAGCCCTGCTCATCCTCCCAAGCCCGTACAAAACCTGCAGGTGGCTGGATGTCACTCCTGGAGAGGGCAGGCGTCACGGGATAGGTGACTGGGACCAGCTCCTCCACAGGAAAATATGTCACACTTGGAGAGTCTGACCCAGCTCGGAGTAGAGCAATTTTTTCCGTAGTCTCAGCAGGGGTTCAGCCCCAGAAGGAGAAACAAGGCAGAGAAATCTCAGTTTGCACAACTCCAGGCCATTTAAGATAACCAGCCCTGAATGCCACGCAGCTCTACCACAAATCTTTCAGCGCAAGCGCTGGGGGTGTTTTATAATGGAAAGTAATTATTATCCCCTTGTTACAAGCAATAAAAGTAGGGCAGAGACTTTCCTTGTTCAAGGAAATCCCAATATAATCCTTTCCTTTAATCATAAAACAATAGCTACTTTCCTCGGCCAAGTCATTCCGCCTTCAGCACAGCTCTCCGGGTGTAGGTTGCTCGCTCTCTGTAATGAATTTCAGCGAGGGGATTAGCGGGGAGGAACACACGAACAATTACAAATTACAACCAACACCAGCGTGTTGGTATTTGCTACAGTTTCCCACTGTTCCTCTGGAACACTTCAGGATGACATTACAAGTGAGCCCTGGCCAAAATCCTCCAGAGACAGGGATGAAATGTTAGGGCATGATACAGAGCAGAAAGGGAATATTGCTTGGAAAACCTGTCAAGTGCACAGGGGCTTCCATCACACAGGCAGTTTCCTCCAGCATCGGGAACACCACCACACACGTACACAGCCAGCCCACAGGCACTGCTATTCCCACTCACTTCCCTAACTCTACACACAGGGTTTTCCCACAACAGCGACTCAGGAATTCTCCTTTGCCATGTTATCCTCCCATTACAACCACTGAGGGTTTCTCACCTGCTGTAGCACAGAGAGAACAGCAGCAGCTTTCCAGAAGGCTGCAAGAGCAGAGCCAAACAGCAGCAGTAACAACCCACAGTGCTCATCTGCAATACCTGGGAAGAGACTGCATCCCTGTGCTGCCACCAGAATGGTGTCCTGCAGTGGCGCTGTCTGCAAAGGAATGATGAGTTTTCCTACTGAATTCAGAGCTTGGCCCATTTGAGGGCCAAAATCTCTGAGACCATTGAGTGCAGTCACTAACCCAGCACTGCCTAAGCCACTGGGAACCCATGCCCCAAGTGCCACAACTGCTCGTATTTTAGATACCTCCAGGGATGGTGACTCCACCACTGCCCTGGAAAGCCTGTTCCAGTGCCTGACAACCCTTTCCATAAAGAAGTTTTCTCTAAAATCCAATCTAAACCTCCTCTAGCACAGCTTGAGGCCATTTGCACTTCTCCTATTTGGGAGTGGAGACCAGTACATATTACTTATGACCACAGTAATATGTGTAATATTGATAGCTGATCACTCAGAATTTCCAATCCCTGAATTATCATCAGAATCCAAATCTTTCTAATTGCACTTACTATCCAAAACTGGATTCAGATTTAGTATTTTCTTCCTCCAGCTTTAAAAGTATGCAAAGGAAACCTCAGGCCCTGCAAGTCCTTAATAAACCCTTAAGGTGCTCTCTCATAACGATTTGTTGCATATCAGAGCAATTCACAGATGCTGTGTCTCATTTTCCCTAGCTGGAAAAGG
>PYHW01010827.1:1533365-1560685 GCA_013186435.1 Turdus rufiventris | reverse complement strand
CGGGAAGAGCCTCAGATCCCCCCTTGGGCTGACATCTCCCATTAGACCAAAGCTGCAATCTAGTCTCGCTGTTGTGAGGCCTTAACTCGTTCACTGATCCCCAGACTATGAGGAACCCTCCAGGTCCCCTCCCTGGCTGCCCCAGCCCTGCTCCACTCACCTCTGCCAGCCCATGGCCAGCATGGGCCTTGGGCTCTCACAAAAGCAGCCCTTGGACAGGAAGCACCTGGGTGCTGCCCTTTTATAGGGCAGGTGGAAGCAGGGCTGCTGCTGCTCTAAGTGAAAACACAGCATTAACCAGCATCCTGGCTCCTGGGGGGAAAGTGTTTTATTAATCAGAAAAATGCTTTCCACCCCATGGTGTCTCACAGACCTTTCAACTCGCATCTGCACAAATCAGAGAAATTCTTCTGTCATTCTCACAACGGTTAAAACACAAAAACCATTTTTACACTTCAAGATTATTTTTTCTTTAATAAGAGAGAGAAGTTTAACCTGATTAGAATTACCCTCCCAGCTCAGCACAAGGTCATATGGGCAAGGTAGAATTTCCAGGGTACATTCCCCATCCATGGGAGGCTGAGATTGCTTGACCAAAAGGCACGGCTATACACCACCTGCTTTACCTCATTCTATTCCAGAGTACTGACAGAGAGAGAGGGATAGAGATGAGGAATGTTGGGCGCCCCATAATCCTGATTACCCAGAAATTGCTATCATGACTGAGCAATGACTGGTAGGAAGATGGGTGGATGATGTGAAAATAAAGAAGTGCAAGTCTTTGGGTGTGAGGAGCCAGAGCCAAAAGGTACGGAGCATTATTTCACCCACAGCATCCACCATGCATTTCCAGTTCTACTGTTTATACAATTCATTTCATCTGAGAAAAAAATATTTTCATGGATGGCGTGTTCTTGCTATAATTCATGAGACTACGTAGAAAAACAAAACATTTTTCTCCACAGGAGGGGAAAAAAAATAAAAAAGAAAGGGACAAAAATTCCCCAAAGACCCCAAGCTTTTAAGGGAGAGCTGGGAGTGTTGATATCCAGTTCTGGCACAGCTGAGGAAGGAAAAAATCCCTGTTACGAACACTATGGTTGATTTTAACTAAACTCACCCCCTCAGAGTTGTCTGGGTCACTGCAGAAAGTGTTTCCTTTGGGGGTGTTTGAGCCTGACAATGCTAATTCAGACAGATCACAGCACCTGCATTGGGGGAACATACATCATTCCAAGAAAATCATGCGGAAAAGCAACTTCCAGGCATTTTATGTGCATTTAAAAAGACACAAACTCTCTATCATCCAACACCGGGAATACCCCACGCTTGGCATGAGCCAAAGTTTCCAGTCTTGTGCCCAAGCCTGCCAAACATGAAAAGCCTGTGACTACAAAGATAGCCCTGCAAACACCATTTTCTCCCATGAATAGCTGTGTTCAATCGTCCCTTTGGGCCGGCTAATGCTGTCAGATAATGAGTTGAGCAGCAGGAATGGCTGGAGCGAAGCTCGGCGGATGGCTGGGGATGGCGGTGGCGGTGAATGGAGCGCGGTGGCCGCTCCCAGAGTGAGCGCACAGAGCGCGTCTGTTCGGGGCATCGCTGGCTCTGCCCGCAGCGCGGGGTGCTCTGCCCGCAGCGCCGGGCACCTGCTGGGAGCTCCCATTCAGCGAGGTTACATTCTAATTGGATTTTCCGAAGGCAGCGCATTAGCATTTTCCATGATCTCACCCTTATTAGCCAAATCGCTAATCAGGAGGAGCGCGGCGATATTGTGTGCTGGTTACATTATCGGCTGCCGCAGTGTCTGCAAGCCAGCTCCCAATTCAGCAGAGATAAAAACTCCCCTCTCTCCAGCACAGACTCGGGAGTCTATTGTGGAGCTAAGGTTGCAGTCAAAGTCCAATTTTCAATAGTTCACCAAAAAACAACTCATCTCCAGAGGCTGCCTGGCTCAGTGCTTTGCTCCTGCCCTTCCTGAGTCAGTGCTATAAGTTAGGAATGTCACTTCTTTCATCCCTGTTGGCAGAAGCAGCACTGCTCTACAATGCAAAAGCAGGGGAATCCTTTCCCATGGACTGTCCCCCATTGAGTCCAGAATCAAATGCTGGACATGTTTAATCCTGTAAGGTGATTATTTCTATGCACAAAGCCTTGGTATATTGAAAGGAATGGAAATACCTGTTCCATAAGCAGAAATGACACATGCAGGCAGCCTTCTTTCTTCTTTGACTCTTCTTTCCACAGCTCAAAAAACCTGTTTGAATCAGAACTTCAATCCAAATGAAATACTCCTGAGCTACCAGGAAAGTAAGCAGGACATCTCATGATCTGCAAAATTCTGTTTCTTCTTTCAGGTAGGGTCCCAGCAGATTTAGACACCTGTTTCTCAACAGCAGCCTTCTTAAAAACCTGAAGGGAAGAGACAATCTTGCACATAGATTATCAAGTAATGCTTGCTGGACACTCCTCTACCAAAATTTTCTGAAAAAAATTAATTGTCTAAATACAATTTCACTTACAAAGCCAGGTTTTATTCTTGGTTAGAGGTTACATGATGATGTTTAAATTCATTACAAGAATAATTTGGAAATATAAAGCCATATTCACCGAGAAGTTAAACCCATTCCATATTTCTACTAAAATTCTTGCAATACAAATAAGTACACACAGAAAAAAAAAAAAACAACCCTGTGATTATGTTTTATATGAAATACTAGAGCCAAAACAAAAGGAGATCTGACCTGGCCTCAAAAAGGGGAAGTGGGTACTTTTACCTGGCCTGGCTTTGGTGGTACTCTGATTACAACTACACAGAGGGGTTTAAACAGAGAAGCAGAATTCCCTTCTACCAACCAAGCAAAGACAGAATTCAAAGTGATTTATCAACAAATCATTCCCTGGAATCAAATAAAACCCCTCATAATTCCCAAACAACAACAACAACAAAAATCACACCACTACTGGGCTTGTAAGCTCTTGAATTCAAACCAGATGTGACAGTCTGAATCCCCAGCAAGAAATGCATCTCTTCTCATCAAGCTTTTAAAGAGATTCTCACAAGGCAGCACAAACAGCATCTCCAGAACAAAGGGCAGTACGGCTTCCAAGCAGAGTTTAACTGGATCCTGAGGATCACCAGCCCGGATGAGCTGCTTTTCTATTGTCCTTGCAGGGATTTTACCAGACATAAATCACATGCACTGAAGAGATAAGGGGCAAAAAAACCCAGAAGAAAACAGAATAATGAAGTTGCAAGAGTCCCTTGCAGCATTTGGTTTACACTTCTCCAGGCCGGAGGCTGTCAGTGATGGGCTCCCTTCTCCAGGGAGGAATCTGCAAAAGCAAAAATCAATGGGAATTATTGTGACATTGAAAAATACAATTCACTTAGGGGTAATTTTCCTCTATTTTGTAACACTTTCACACACAAGCCCCCAAAGCCAACACTGTGCTTCATTACAAGACCGTAATCAAACCAATACAAGTGGCAGTAGCAGTGAAGAACTAAGAGTGGGGATATCGGAATGTTCCAGGAGTCTCTGTCTCAACTTTGCTCTAATCCTGATGGTTGATGCAGAGCAAACAGCAGGGTCTAATGGCTTTAAGCCCCTCTGTAAAATCTTTCCAGACTTCTAAAAAGATCAGCTGGCATTCAGCAGTGCTCAGAGGTGTACACTGGCATTAGGTGCACCCAAAAGAGCAGTTTAATCTGACAGAGGGAATAATTAGGTGGTAGTACCTGTGGCTAAACAGGTGTCTGTGGCCCAAAATGTGTCTGATATTAAGTCACTCAAGCTAAGAAAAGTAAAACAAAATTGAAGAAAGGAAATAGGCTATTACTGGTGCAACACATACTTCCTGAAGCTTCAAAAGGTTTTGGAAATGCTATAAGCCATCTCTAGTAGCAGAAGCACAAATGCACTCAGTATTTCGCTTAAAGAGAAACATTAGGAGTGATGAATCCTGATCTGTTGGCTCATTGAAATAAAATGATCAAATCTTGCAGCTGTTTAAATCACATATCCTGTTCCTCTTCCCATGAGACTTTTCTGCCTGGTATTCTGAAGAACTACAACAGATTCTGTGATCTTCAGCTCAAGCTGACTTTCAAAAGCACTTTAACTACACGTGTTCTGGAGTTAGGAATCAGAAGTGTGCTAATGGCCTTTGTGCAGTAGCAGAAATGGAGTTGTATCAGTAAAAATGCTGAAAATAATCCCATTTTCGTTCCCAATGGGGATGGCAAGCTGCTAATTAAATCTGTCTTTACTTGGAAGCACTGATAATTTCTCATGTAATGTATGCACTGAGGACAGGCTAATACCAAAAACGTTAAGGGTCTGGGATTTTTTCCAGGAAAATTAAGATGTCAATTAATTGACTTTTTTTCTGTCTGGTTTTTACTGAAGACCTCCACAAATCCATTTTTTTCAGTTTTTCATATTTTTCCCCCCTCTCCCTACAGATGTCATTATTTTCAGTGGCAAACCCCACACTTCTCCCTCCTCTTCTTCCAATTAGTTGCAATTATAACAACATTAGCAGCAAATTAGGTGCCTTGAGGGCAAAAATCTGGGAAGCAGCAGAGGGTGTGTGGAAAGGAAGAGGAGATGAGACTATAATGGAAGTAAATGGGCACATCCACGTGCTCATCTGGGCACCCTCAGGGCTCTGCTGTGCCAAGATGAGGAGGTGACCAGCTGCTCCCACAAGCCTCCAGAGCTGCCCCTGGAGAGGGAAGCAAAAGGCTCCATTTGGGCTTCTCCCCGTGCCTGGCATCACGGGATCCAACATAAAACTACCCAGCTCAGGCTGGAGAAACCCATTGGTTGTATCTGATGTTCTGAAGGAGTAACTTGGGTCCTCAAATGCACCTAACTGGGAATCTTTCTGCCCAGGAAAGAAATGCAGTAGGATTAAGTGTGGAAGTGAAAAAGGCAAGACGTGCCAGCAGTTGCAGCATGCAAAAGGGTTCTTGCTCTGAGTAGGCTTTTGAGCAATAAACCTTTTTTCCAGAGAATTTTGCATTAAAAATCTGGGTCCAGGGAAAGCCTCCAAGATCAAGCTCTTTTTTACAACTGTCTTTTCAATTTTGCACAGTTGGATAAGGATGTCAGTCACACTGCTTGCCAAATAAAGTGACATTAAGTACATTTGCTGGAAATCTTCCTGCCTTCATCCTTAAAAAAAATCAAAAAACCAAACACAAATCAACCACAAAAACCAGAGTCACATAACCAAGAACAAAAAGGTCAGGAACTGACATCAGGAGTGTGCCAGAGCACAGAGACTGAGGAGCTAAAGTTCCTTCTAAGGCAGCACTGCTCCAACAAGGCAAGGCTGGGAGAATTTAAGCACAATTTAGGACTAAGACTAAGGTACATGGGGAGGGACCAGTCCCAGAGGTGGGAAAGGAGAGTTATTCATAATTATTGCTTAAGAAAAAAAGCCCATGGTCAAAGGAAAAGTTAAGAGAAATTTAAAGGTTTTCCCTAGGAACATCAATCTACTGAAATAGCATTCCTAAAGGAAACTGCTTCATGCCTAGAAGTTACTGCACTGCTGATTTGTTTCCTATAATGAAGACCTAGCTCAGCAGAGAGATGATTTATTGGTCTATTTATAATCTACAGAGAAAATGAAGGATGAGAGCTGAGAATCAGGAATGCTGCTGCACATACTGGCTCATTTAGACCAACCAGGGTAATTAGCACTTGTATAAAACGGAGCAAATAAATGGGAACATCAAGAACTCTTGCTCATCACATATTCTTGGAGCTTCTATCTTGGAAACCTTTCTGAAAATACTTACAGGCAGATTTAATAGAGATCACACATAAAGGCAGGCTAGTGACAAGGAAAAACAGAGCATAGATCTTGAAGAAGTTTTTTTTCAGGGAGTGAGAAGTCAAGTTACATAGCCAAGCAGGGGAGAAGAATTCTTTTTCTTCTGATCCCCCAAGTGCACTGCCCTGGACCACACTGCAGTTGGTGGCTGGGCTGGTTTCATCCCCTGTTATAAACATCCTCCCTGTATCCTCTGGTGCAGTAAATCACTTGGAGTTGGAGTGGGAGGAATGGCAAAATTCATCTCCTGGTCTGTTGTGCAGACATAGCACTACTTTCCCTGAGACCACATCAGAACCTTCCAAAGAGCTGCTGTGTAATTATGGGATGCCCATCAGCCATTCTGGTGAGCTACATTCCCACCCTACCATCTCTTTTGGATGACAGTAAATAATGGAATAGTTCCTCTGTAGCCATCATCATCTTCCAGATCTAACAAAACAGCTTCTGGACTCAGCAGTCCCTGCCACCCCACATGGTACCCACTGGCACCATAGGATGGCAGATTCCCACCCAGAAGAGATTCCTTGTGGTGTCCATCTTTGAGTGGTGTGAAACAAGTACTTCAGAATACCCAGGAGTGATTTCAAATCCAGATACAAATATTAATTACTCCTCCCAGTTTCCAAAAAATAGTTTATACTGATTCTTTGGCAAGTATTTAACTCTGCTCACCTGCATGGCTCTGTTTTCAGACTTGGTACCTGATCTTCCAGAGCAGATCAGGAACAGCAATGGGCAGCATTTTGCCTTTAAGGTGAAACAACATCCTAAAGCCTGCACTTTGTTACCAAGGACTCCTAAACCTGCCCCATGCTGGCCCCCAGTTTTGGCACGTCATTAAATTTGGTCTTTGTTGGAGAAACAGAAGCTCTAAGGAGAATTCTGAGGCTACCTTTTCTTTAGAACTATTACTAGGTGTTTAATGAGGCAAATGTGTGATCCAATAATGTGTAATAGAGACATTTTATGAATTGCAACAAAGCTATAACATAGCTGGTATTACATCAGAAACCTCACCTGTGTTGCACACACACTAACCTTGACTCTCCAAAGCAAAGCTGTCACATAAGCACTCAACAGACAGACAGGAAAGTTTATTCTACATCCCTCAAAGGCCTCCATTTGAAAAAAAAGTCCATTTAATACATGCTCTGTACAGCTGTTGTCTTACCATTTGCCTTGTGCTGCACATCTGGCGGAAGCTGGTCAGGAACATACCACTGATAGTCTGGCTGCACAGAACAATAAAACATTATTGCAGCAATATGGACTTCACAATCACTTCAAACAAAAGAACAGTGACATGATAAAAACATAATTGTGCTATGAAGCTTCTCATTAGCCTCACAAAAGTAGTTTACAAAATCATCTTATATTTAGGTTTGTTTCCAACCATCCCAGTCTCCCAACTTGCTTCCTTTCCTATGGCTTTAGAAAAATCGGTGTAAACCTTTCTAGATGCCACAAATCACAATGAAACATTAAGAGAACCAAACCAGATTTTACAAGGGCTAAGGAATAAAGTGCAGCAGCAGATACCAGCAGGCATCTCCCTCCACCAGAGAAACCTGGCCCACCTGACAGGTGAAGCTGCTCCAGTTTGAATGCATCTGTAACAGCTGTAAAATGCTCCAGTGTGACAGGAATTAACCATGAAATAAAGTTCTCTCCCCTCCTCCCTTTCCTCACAGGTTAGCCCTGCTGTGACTACAACATTAGCTATTATCAAATAACTTCCTGAAAACACCGTGGGATAGGGAAAGTTCCCATCTTTCTTGGAAGAGGAAGTACTGGAAAGGTTATGTCCATGCAGACATAGTTTTGTCCAGGGAAATCTTGGAAGAAATAGTGCATTATAGTTTATACCACCCACTGTGGTAAATGAGTAGCAAATTACCACTAGAGAAAACTACTTTAGGACCAGCCATTTCAGCTGAAGCTGTGTTAGGCTGTCTGTCCGGAATGAGTAGCAAGCTTGTCAAATTCTAGGTAATTGCTGCTTCAAATTAGTTAAACTGGAAAAATGATTCTTGTTTTGTAGAAATTACTCTGACAAAAATCATTGAGTAGTCCCAAGGGGAATCTTGCAGATTTCAATTTGCAGGGAAAAAATTTCCTAGACTCCTACAGAAGTTTTGCCTGAATTCAGATGGCAGGATGAAGCTGAGATAGAGAAAATAGATTTAACTTTTATGTTCTGCTGTCATTCATGCTTGTACAGCAGTAATCCCTCTCATACACTATCAGGAAAAAAAGGAGCTATTGTATTTTAACTTAAGTTGTACCAGTCACAGGAATTATTAACTAATTCTGTGCTTGTGGGCAAACAAAGTAGACTTTGATACAAAGCTTTAAGCACAGGTAGTTTTTCACCAGTGGCTCAAATAACACTCGTTTGCATTGCTTTTTTGAGTTTCTGATTAATTTTATGTTCTCTGATCAATTCTTTGCTTTTTATGTACCTATCCCTCACAAACTTGAATGAATTTCAGGAACAAGATATTTATTTCACATCAGACTAACCAAAATGTTTCTACTAGAGTGCAAAAAGGAAAGGAAAAGTGCACGAACAGAAAAAAGAACAGCCTAAACATGCAGGATTACGTATCAGGACGCCCATTAAAATCTAACACCTCTCTTCATTGCTAACAAATTGCTCAGGGAGGTACCCAAAGCTCAGAGCAGCAACTCACACAGGCAAAGAATTGGGAAAAAAAGGGTCAGAATGAAACTGGGAGTTACGAAGCAACCAGTCAGACTGACACCGGCGCTCCGGCTGGAATGACAAAGTTGTAAACCCAGTGATCTCTCACAGAATTAAAAACCCAGATGATGAAAGTTCAGGGAGAAGAGCCAAAATAATCTGGGCCAGTGTCCAAATTGCAGGGAAAAACATTCTGCAATACTTCCAACTTTGATAAATAGGCAGATAAGCACACTCCTGAAGCACAGAAATTACTTGTCTGACCACAGCTTTTCCATTGGATTTCTACAGCCTGAAAGCCTTACATGCATTTTGCAAAAACTCAGCTATAATTTCTCAAATAATGAGCATCTTTCCATATGTGACAGTTTTATAGCCAGAAACAGATACTGTGTATTTAAAATGACATTCACCATGTTTAAATGCATTCTCACTAGATTGGAACAAGCCAGCCCACTTAGATAACCCAAAGCACTTCAAAAATATTCTTTGAAG
Organism: Turdus rufiventris; assembly: GCA_013186435.1. Lineage (NCBI taxonomy): Eukaryota > Metazoa > Chordata > Aves > Passeriformes > Turdidae > Turdus > Turdus rufiventris. Next base: position 1,551,633 of record PYHW01010827.1, on the reverse strand, counting down.
CAGTATTTTCCTTGGAATAAATAACTCCCACTCCCAGAACCTGCTCCAGTGCAAAGCTATCCTTCATGCTGAGGGAGACAGGACCCTGTTGTGTTCCAGGAAAAAAGGCACATTTCCCATTGTGTTAGCCACACTCAGATAGAACTTCCACTTCTGCTGATTTGGTTTTTATTATCTTATGTTGAAGACTCAGAGCAGATCCCTACTTCTGGAGTGGGGTAATTATACAGCTAGAAAGGGCTCTGAATGTGTGTCATGGAATAAATTAATCTAAGAAATCAGCAAGATTCTAATCAAACAACCTTATTTTTTTAATTAACAAACAAATGTAAAAGAATCCTGTTACAGATAAGAGTACTTGCCAAAGTAAATTCGATCTTGATCTGGACTAAACAACAGGCTTGGAAATCACAGATTGAGATGCTGCTGAGGATGGCAAGGTGATGGCACTTGTGGCCACCATGCTGTGACAAAACCACAGTGTCCTTGTCACACAGGTGGTGATGGGGGACCTTACCGAGCGCTGCTGCTGCGCCCTGTGAGGCGCTGGATGCACCCGAGGATCTGGACAGTGAAGAACCATCCCACAACCCCCATAATTGACACATGGAGGGTGGAAGAGTGGAGCTGGGTAACTGGGCCTCTCAGGCTGCATTGGCTGCTCTTTTGTCTGTCAAGAAAATAAGAACAAGAAGAAATGCATCAGCAGTGGAACACAACCAACAGAACATTAAGGTACAATGAGTTGCAATGCTGCTTGTTTAGACCTTCAGACTACTTATCATTAAAAAAATTATTTAAGGCAGCTGACTTGTGCCACACCAGAGTCTTGACATCTTTTATGTGAGGAAAACATTGGTTTCAAGATATGGCAAGCACATTCCTGTATCTCTTATACTCCAAGACATTTTTTTATTATATTTTCATTACACTATATTTTCACTATATACTATGTTCACTGTATTTTCATTACACACAGTAGCTTTCAATAGTTTGAAGCACAACTACAAGGACAGTCACTTGCATGACAGGATAAGTAAATAATTTTTGTATAGGACCAAAGTTGTTGGCCTCAGATTTGGGTCTCCCTTTTCTTAGGCCCTCTGCATTCCAGTAGAGTCAACAGGAATTTGCCTAAGGAGAGAGCAAGGAGGGGTAAAAGACGATTAATATTCTGTGACTCTGTGAGTCATAACTAAATAATTTGACTTAAGAAAACAAACTAATAAATATTTTATATGCCTGCTCTCATCTTTAAAATCCTCCACAAGCTCTGTTTAATCAAATCCCGAGGCAGGAAGAGACAAACAGGAAGATCTCCAGTGTGAACTGTTGGTGCACTGCAGGGACAGTTGAGCACAACATTGCTGAAACCAGCCAGGGCGAGGGGCACCGGGCAGCACCCGGCCTCTGACACTTCAGCAAGACCCTACCATCTATGATGCATGGCTTGGTTCAGAATGAGACAATCATTAAGCTTCTGTGTCACAACAATGTTGGGGAGGACAATAAATCACCACAGAGCATTTTGGTAATCAGCCGTTCTTTTAAAGCATTGCACAATTTTGTCAAGACAGGAAACCTCGGAATTTCGTCATTATTAAATGGGGATTGAGAAAGCTCAGAGTTTTGCATGCCATGATTTTACTATGGCTTCCTACTGACACTACTTTGAAGAGATAAAAAGGATGTTGCAAGAAAAAATTATTGCAGAGGCTGCTTAGCTAATTTGTATGGAGACCATTTTTTTTCCTCAGTGATATTAACATGACTCTGTAATTCAATTGCAGAAGTCAGCATTAACTACAGAAGCTCTTTATTTCAAAAGTTGGTTTGATCTTACAACTCTTATATCAAGTGCCAATGAAACAATCAAAGTCTTCTGGATTTGTTTTTGGTTGTGTCCACCCTCCCCCTCCTCCATTTTCAGATATGTTTGAAAAGTTCTTGCAATAAATACTCCCTTCATCTACTTTATTTGGAAGTCTTCTCTAATCGTTTCTCATCTTCTTACTGCATTACTTCAGAATGATTTCATCCCAGGTGGTGACCTCATATAAAATCCAATGTCAATTAATGGAAGCCAGAAAGCCTTCAGTTGTGTGGAAAGTGAGAAAAAAAAAATAAAATACACATGTGCTGGCAATGGGAGCTTTCTTTTGACTCATACCTGAGAGCTGAGTTTACTCAGTTGAGATTGTAATCTCCCATTAATTTTCTGCAATGCTTCTTTCTCCTCATTAAGCCTCTCTCGGTCAGATCTCTCCTTTCTGAAGTCTTCCTCATATATTTGGACCTGCAATCATCATGAACAGTATGTGAACTTCAGCAGAGCCATTTTGTGGTTTGGTTGCTTTCTAAGCACTACCCAAGCAGAAGGGTGAATTCCAAGGGGATCCCTGTTCTGTACAATCCTTCAAACAAAGTTTCCCTGTTTTCTTTTTGTGACCGATACAAAGTGACAAACAATAGCAATTATCCAGTGGCACACATCAGCTGAAACTGTCCCCAGTGCCAGTTTTTGCAATTCAAAAAGCTGACTGGCAAATAGCAGTTTCAAATATTTAAACAAGATAGCAAATACTAGTATCAATCTTTTTAAGGCATTAGCAGTAGCAGAACAAATATTTTACCAACATTTTTGCAGTTTTCTCTTCAGTTCTGGGCATTTTTAACTCCCTCCTGTATCTCAGGTGCAAGGACTTCAAGAAGAACCTTCCCATGCCAATGTAGAGGCAGAGGAAAGTGCAATGTACACAATTCCAAATGGAACGTACACAATTCCCAGTGGAAATACAGATGTTTGACCCTGTTCCTAGAAAATAAGCTGCCTTGCAATGCTGAAGGATGGAGTGGCTTTGTTCTTTTTTATGTGGTCAGGAATCACAGAGCTTCATCCCATTAAAAAATATCTGACCACCCCAGGCATAGGCAGCAAGCACACAAATGCATAAATTATTTGGTGTTAAAATGACTGCCTTAATTCTTCAGCTAATGGGTAAGGCATCCACCTGGTGAGAAGCTGGAGGTTGGTGGCACTTCTGCTAACAAATAACAGCAAAGGCATGTTTGGGTGGGAACCACCACCAGAACTTTCAGAAGCCCTTTCATGTCCTCTTGGTTGCTCACAAAAGCCTGCTGACAGTCTCTTCCCAAAAAACTTGCTGTGGCTCATGCCCTGCCCATTGGACAGACTCAGTTTTCTTTTTGCTGGAAGCAGCGTTATGATTTCACAAAAGGACTAGAAAAATGTTAATATCTCAGGGGAAGGAAAAGGTCAACACAGGGCTCTATAAATTCTTTTCCTGACCTTCTGAAGCAGAGACAAAGCTGTGACTTGCAGAAATCCCTGCATCCCTTGTCCATCTACACACTTTGTCCTCAGTATTTCCTCATTTCTTCTCTCCAAATTCCCTCCCTCCCACTCTCCAGCTGTACAAGGCACTGCAAGGAACCTCTTTGGCACAGTTTTGCCATTTATTCTGCTGCCCTGAGAAAGAGGGGACACCTCCCAAGGAATGAAAGCCTTCATATCCATTGCTGTGACCAGGGATGGGCTGATGACAGCCAAGCTCCTGTGGGACTCTGTCACGTCCCTCTTTGTCCCAAGACTCCCTTCTCCATCCAGTTAGAGCCTTCTGCTCCATTTTGTGTAGAAGGAAGTCTGGACTCACTGTACTGATTTATACAACTAGAAAAACACATTCATAAAATGGATACCCCATGAGAATTTTGGAAAAAGAAAAGGTTTACTCTATTTTATTGTGTAGAATGAAATAACTCATTACTGTACAATCAAGTGCAGGATTTTGTTCTCCAGCATGTGGCAAGCATTATATTAGAGAGCAAAATCTGGCTCTGCTGTCAAACGTGACAGAAACAAGTATTTTATTCCCATTGAATAAAATTCCCATTCTGATCACATCCATTTGTGTGTCAATAATGTTAACCCTGACACTATCCAGGACGACAAACCTGAAGTGTTAAAATTACCTGAAAACTGTATTGTTTTTAAATAGATTCTTTCATTTGGAAAGAAAAACAGTGCTGTCAGCATTTGAGTTGCTCAGAATAAAGATTAAAAAATAAATAAATACCAATCTATAGTCCTTGGGATGCAGGTTGTGGATGCAAATGGTTTGTCTCACACTTAGAAAAACTGCAGTGCCAATGCTCTAGTTTTCCAAGACTAGGATCCTTGGATAATTCACTATACTGGCAACTTCTAAGATAAAAGGAGCAGGAAACAAACCAGTAATGGATGAAATTTAGCATTCCCTCAGGATGACATTCAGCCCCTAGCAGAGAGCTGCCAGGACACCTCCAGCAGTCAGGAGAGCCATTCTGCTCCTTTGAGTCCTCCTCAAGTCCTTGCTCCAGTCTGGCAGGACTCAGTTTCACTTTGTGGACACTGCTATGATGACAGCACATGGGGAAACATCATTCCAAAGGGCTGTGCCTGAACTGGCTCTTCCTTTCAAAAGCTCCACACAGCAAGTTTACCAAGCACAGTCCCTGGCAGAGAAGGCAAAATTAGGTTGTATAAAATGCATCCAAGCTCACTTGAGCTGTTCTTACCTGCTGTTTAAGAACTTCAAGTTGTGTTCTCATCTCCTCAATGCTGTTCCTGTCACCCTTCCCCGGAGGAGTCCCAACAACAGGTGGGTGCTGCTTTTTCAGTGCATCCAGGAGGGCCTGCAAGGTCAAACAGCAAAATTGCTGAATAGAGATTCACTACAAGAAAAAACATCCTTTAAGATTATTAGAAAGAGGTTTCCCCCCTTCACTTGTAGTTGTTTCAATTAGATACACTGGACATAAATCCACTTTATTAAAGTCTGAATGAAATGTTTTTTGTACTGAAAGTAGAGATTCCTTCACATGGGACAAAGCAAACCCTGTTTGAAAGGAAGTTGTGTAGTCTCGATAGTTTGTCACTAGAGGGAGTTATGAATACACACAACACTGGTACCACTCTGAACTGTTTCACACTGATATTCTGCCACAGCTCTTTGCAGACTTTGTTTATTTGTAACAGTACTACACAGCTCTCCCTTGGACTGAAATAATCTTTAAATCACTCCTACATCTCTCTGTCTACACCACACATTATAATTACATGTTTTCTTTACTCAAGCACAAATACCATTCAGAACTTTTCAAATCCTCTCACATATGATATGAAACCCTAACTTCATCCCTCTTATAAACTGTATTCATGTCGATGATCCTCAGCTCTCCCTTGCTGCCCACACTCCACGCAGGAAGGATGGAAGATATTTGGAGGGGGAAGAGGCAAAGGGGGAAGAAGTGGTCAAGCAGGAGAACCAGTATTCAAAGTAATTCAAGGATTGGATTAATTATCCAAGACCCAGGGAAAACCAAGCATTTTGCACAGAAAAGGAAAGCTTTTTATCTGATGAGGTGCTGTCCCTAAGAACTGTGCAGAAGTGAAACTGGTGTAATAGTGGCAAAGCTTGTATTCCATGCCAATACATAAAGAAGGTTGAACCTAAAACTGGGAGGGTGAAAATACAGACCTTGATTACTGATTAATCCTTCTTCTGCCCCTTTGAATCCCCACTTTAATACCTTTCTGAGGAAGTTCTACAACTCAGAATTATGGAGGGGAAAAAAAAAAGAAAAATCCAGAAAATTCAAGCTTCAAAAGGCTAATGGTAAGGTCAAGATTATTTTTAAACTAGATTTGTAAACAATACTGGGAGACCCTGCTTTATCCATTCACATAAAAAGAAGAAAGTTGTTTCATTTCAGAGAATTTATAACTTCAAGTGGCTGAACCAGAAATAGTAGGGGACTAAAGTTAAAAGGGCAGAGGGTCCTTTCCTGTCTCATGTGTATTCATGACATAAGATTTGAAGGATGCAAATGCACTGAAAAATCAATAAATTACTGTTGGTAAAGTGTACATGAAATTGATGCTTCATTTAAAAGAATGGTCCATATACCCATCTGTCTTACTACAGCCACATCATAAGACAGCAAAATAAAATATTTAAATAAGTTCTTTAACAAACAGGCCTTGAATTAAAGTTAGAATGGAGCTTTGAGCAAGTCTTGTCAATGCATTTCAAAAAGATCTAGAGGTCATGGATTCTGCCAGATTTTTTTCTTATAGCAACATTACATTTTTTGGCTTGACTTCTGTACATCATAGCCCTCCAGCTTATTAAAGCATTTATTAAAGTTACACAGCAATGGTTACTGCAGTGCATTTCCTCAGGAAGTGTTTGTGGTTCACCATGAAATACAAAATTGCTAGAAAACACCCACTGCTTTATGTGATCTTTTGATGAAAGAAAATTACATTTATTACTTTCCCTCTGTTAAAAAAAATCCCATGTAGCTATTTAATGACAATTTCCTTGGTGAGACATATATACACATAATATTAGAGGTATAAACATGTGTATGTATGGGTATAAAAAATAGGACCATGTCTTCTGAAAAGAAGTCATCATTCTCAAACACAGAATACAGGTAAAATGAGTTTTTAAGCTGTGTGACCTTTTCTTTCAACCACAGTCTTACACTAGGTGCATAGAGAAGTATCTCTGTGCCATTTCCCTTTTGCTCTGGGAGGGAGGATGTGAGAGGGCTTAGACCTGACATACAGAGAGGTTTTATAGGAGAAGCCAAATACTCTCTCCATTTTTCTCCTTGCAATGCACCCATGCACAGAGTGAGCTGAAGTGAGCTCCTGATTGTTTCCCCAGCTCCCAAATGGTGATCATGATTTTGCCACCAGGTTGCTCACCCAGGATTGAAAAGATGATATCTGGATGGTTACTGAAACAGAGATCCCACAATCAGAGGCATCAGTAGCTCACTCCTGTTCCTACCTTGTTGAGACGACTTATTTCACTCTCATAGTGTTCTTTCTTTCTGGTCAATGAGGCATTCTTCTGTTTCAGGAGCCTGTTCTCCTCCTTCATTTCATGGAGAGCTTCACTAAGGACTTCTGTATCTTTCTGGGATGCAAAAATACAGAGATGCTGCAGAAATGCAGATGGAAACATTTTTCAAGAATGATTTTCAGAGTAATCTTCTGTCTGACAGATGTGCTGCATTTTTGTTGTCCCAAAGACAGTTGGAAAAGGAGGCATCAGGAAGGCAGATCATTAGTACATCCAGACATGATAAAGTCTGTAGAAATTGTTTTGACCACTCACCATATGATGAGACAGAGAAAACATACCAGACTAAATCCCTGCTCTCTGCAGTTGCACGAAGGCATGGGACTGCTGGCAGGCCAAGCAGATCAAAATCACATCTACAGTTACCCCAAACCTGCATTTCTCTTACGTACTCAGGGAATAAGACCAGGACCAAATGTATGGCCACTGCCATACAACATTGAAGACAAAAACAGAAAAAAAAAAAAAAAAAAGTATTTCAACTATTTTCTGCATCTGCTTTACGTGAATAAAAAAGTGAGATCCAACAATCACAGGCACAGCACACCACAGGAATGGGTTTTTTTCTGTGTAAAAGGCACATGTCTTTGCACCAGCCACACTTTGAGCTCATCAGAAGTTCATCAGTATGTGCTAATTGAGCCAGTAAAAACACCCCTGGGTAACTGCTGCTTACACACAAGGAGGCTTGACTCTGCTGTGTTCTAAGTTAGCTGGGATATTTTAATTTTCTCAAAAAAATAGGCAAGATCGACAGGGTATCTCTACAATAAGTATAGAGCTCATCCAGCAGCTAGCTCAAGCTGACAAGCACTTACTGGCTGAGTGTGAAACTTGAAAGAAATTGCAGATTTAAGACCAAAGTTCCATGCTGGTCGACCTGTGCCCATAAAAAGGTTTTGGACTACACTGTCATTCAGTTCATTATTCACGTATGCAGCAAAAAAATTCTGATAGAGTGTACTACTCATCCTTATTTTTATGGTAGGTATTTTCCCAGGTTTTATACACTAAAAGGCAGGCAGTAACATGAACAGAAATATGGACTGTGTCACATTGAATCAACACTCAGAGCAAATACAGGTAGTGAGTGTTAAAACATGTAAAGTGTACTATGGATTTGGAATCAAGAATGTGCTTAGTTAAGACTAATTGATAAGCAAGTAAGAAGAATGTTCTGCTTATGCAGATGTAAGCTAAGGGGGCTGCACTTCTTTTCCTGCAGCAGCTAACTCACATTTTATCTGAGCCTGGAAGTGATGCAATTGTGATGCAATTGCCACTTGCTTCAGGTTACCATGTGAATAGAGAAGCCCAACTTCAGCCATCATCACCATCCAGAAACTCTCACTAGAGGTCATGAAGTACATGATAGCATGAAGCAGAATGGGAACAGGAAGCACCACCCTGGGGGGTTTCTAAAATGGAGTACAAGGTTTGGTGTAATGCCCATCATTCAGGCTGGTGGTTTTACTGTGGTGGGAATCCAGCTCAGGGATCTAAATTTAGATGCAAAAGCCAACCACAAGAGCCAGTGCCCAAGGAGCCCTGAAAGAGCAGCCCTACCACTCTGAGAGTGAGGTGAGCAACACTTTGGAGCAGCTTATCAGTCCAGACACTTCCAGCCCTGATAACTGCACTGGCAATGTCATTAAAATTTGCAGAGAGCTGAGATAGCCAGCACATGCATGAGAGCCTGCATTGTCAACACCAAAACCCAGGGGACTGGAGCTGCATTCACTCCTTGAGTATTTCTTACCAAGCACTTTGTGCAACATCTGCACTGGTGCTCCTCTCCCATTTGAAATAACTGCAGCATTTGCCTTCACAAAGAAGTTCACCCTGAACTGAACTGTGAGGAGGGAAATCTGTGCAGTTTAGATATCAGCCTGCTCTTTACTCCCCCACACACACTAATGTTGTGCTGTCTGCCAGTCATATTGAAATGACTCTTTCTCCATACACAGTTCTGTGATGAGGCAGCCCCTGCCTTGGGTAGGATATTGAGGAGCCACAGTCTCACCTCTGTGCACAACCCACGCTCTGCCTCACACACGGGGAGAAAGATGAAAGGCAAGAGAGAGCTCACCACAGAGCACAAGAGGGGTGCCACAGGGCACCCTCCTACCTTTTCCTGCAACAGCCTCTCTCTGCCCTGTGCTCTCCACCTCTCCTCCTCTGGATGCTGCCGCTGTCTCTCCTGCTGCAACTCACTCACTCTCCTCTCCGACACGTCCAGCTTTGCCTTCATCTCTGCCAGCTGAAAAGCAAGTGACAGACCATGCTGGGCTCACTGGGGATTCTGGAAGGCACAGCACCTTTAGGGTGTTGAGCCAGAGACATAAAACAGCTCCAGATTAAATGAGGAAGAGCCATTTGGATTCCTCTTCTCTTTGGGGGAAAAAGAAAATGAATGATTCAGATCACAGTAAAGTTTTCTGGAAAATATTAGAGAGAAAATTTTCCTGATAAGCACATTAAGTCATTCCATAAACTTCTTTTTCATAGCAGGAAATAGTGGATGAGAAGTGTCAGTCAATGAACCAACTTGGGTTCTGGAATACCCAACAAAACTGTAAGCACTGAATGTCACTAGGCAGCTGATTATAATGTCTGCAGCAATGATGCAACACAGCCATAAGCAAGGAATAGAAGCTCTGTCAGTTGGATCTTGGATGGGAAAAAAATGAAAATTAGAATATTTCTTTACAATTAATTTTGAATGTCTCTGCTTAGAGAGGGCAATTTTCATGGAGAATTTACCAGAGAGCCCTCAGGCTTCACAGGAGATGGGGTAAGAACCAGCACATGTGTGATGATGTGGATCAGGGGCTGGGCACACCAGGTTGATTTTCTGTAGGTTGTGTTCTCACTTCTGTGCCATTTTTACCAGCGTGGAGGGCATGAAGATCTCTGCTGTCATGTCCACACTGGTTCCTGCTATTTTAGGGAGACCCTGCTTCTCTGGTTAGTTTGTCCTACTGAAGACTGACACACATTGGCTTCATTTTTATATAATGAAGCTTTTTCAATTTCTGAGTTCAAGACAAAGTAAGATATTTACCATGGCTATGGCTGGCTGGTATTTAAACACAAACTTAACTGTCAGCAGGTGGCACACATATTGCAACAGAGGTTGTCAGCATTGTTACCTGCTTTTCATAAAGCTGTTTCATACTTCTAAATTGATGATCCCATTGCTTGTTCACTTGCAGAAGCTGTAATTACCAGGAAGGCACAGTAAATAACCCTTATTTCCACATTTTCAGTAAATCAAAAACAGACTGGCATTCTGATCCTCTGTCAGTGAATGTTCCCAACCTCCTCATCATCTGGCCAGTTCATTTATTTCAGAAGAAACAAGCTGAAGGTTTGGCAAGCCTTGCAGCCCATCTGTCAGTGCTACGGTATTTCTGTTAAAGCACATGAACGTTCAGGAAGCAGCACTCAGCAAACATGCAAATACACAGTAAGCTACAGGTGGATCATTTGTAACACTGCACAAGTCCTAAATGGCCAAGGACTTTGCTGCTGGTTTGCTATTTGCTAAATTCCATGAACATATTTCCAATTAGGTCTTTGACTTCAAACACATGAATGGAAGATTTCTACTAACTGGAATACTACTGGGTGCAAACCCTGCTTGTTGTTCCTTGGCCTTTAGCAATAGTGGTCATGAATAAAATTTGCCCTTTGTACTAAATAAAGTACAATAAGAAATCTGCTCTTGCAGATTCATAGGCATGGTACAATCAGTCACCATGTGGTTAAGGGTATATTTAGGGTTACCTCTCGTCTCTGTCTTTCCAGTGTGAGGATCTGTTGCTCCAGAGAATTGGATGATAAAGGCTTCTTTTTGCTCAGTAATGTGTGCCTTGACTGGAGAAAAGCAATGTTCAAAAATTAACACTTCTGGCTTGTTCTCTTCAAGATTCTCATGCAAAGCTCCCATCCACCCTGACAGGTGCACATAAGGAAACTGAAACAAACGTTTTCTTACACCAAATTTGTATCTAAATACCTTCACACCTGCTCACAGCTGATTCTGGAGCGTACATCTGCTTTACACCCACTCAGGCTATGTTTAAATTGAACTATTATGCAAAGAGCCTCTGAAATAGCCAAAATTGCATCTATTTGTACCATCGGAGACACAGAACACAAACCAGATGACAAATACAAACAAGGAGTACATGCCACAAAAGTTGAGCATGACTTGGAGTGGGTGTTAAGTAGTTCCCCTCATTAACAAGAATAATTAGTAGGATTGCCCCTGTAAGTGCTTGCAGGCCCAAGATGATAAACTTTAGCACAATGGGCTCAAAACAAGCAACACAGAAAACAAAGAGGCCATTTGGGGAAATTTAGAAGACCAGTCTGTAATTGTTCCATTTTTTTCAAGTGTGGAGTTTGACCCATGCAGGACAGCAGCAGAGAGACCCTCATCTATATAATGGCAGGGTTGTATATCATAATTTCCAGGAAGTTTCTATGGATTGTCATGAAAACAAACATGTGATCTATTAGAGACAAAGACAGAGAACTGTACTGGAAAAAAAGAGACAGTCTCATAAAAATAGAACATACTCTGTTCAGATACATGCTCAAGGATTTTTGTTTCCCTCCCTAAATTCTCAACCAATATACGAAAATCAAGAATAATAGTGTGAGCACTTCTGAGGTCTGGATTAAATTTTCTGTAGATAGAGAATTTAATGCTGAATACCAATGAAGATCAAAGGACAGTTTTGTTGTGTCTTTTCAAAGGCAAAAATCCCAACCACATATTTGCCCCATGGCCAGTCCTGCTGAATTCTGATGTGGAGCCCTTGACTTCCAAGCCAGAAAACATTTAATCCTTTTTCTTGTAGTTCAGAGACATGTTTAATTTAGAGTATCTGAAGCAATACGTGGCAGCTAATGGAGTTCTTCCCTTGCTGAATTGCTTTCAGCACCTGGGCCTCAGGCATATATTGAAGAGCATGTTGAAGAATAGTGATAAAGTGAATAGGGCAACTCACAAATCTAACAACTGCACATCCACTTGGCACCAACTAGCCCAAATACTGCTCACATAACTTGTGGGGTCACTCAAATGAACCAATTTGTACCTTTTGTGCAACTATAGGAGGGCAATAAAACTCATTAGGAAAGGGCTTCTTTCTAAGAATGCCATCTGCAGAAAGATTTCTAACATTTCCTTCCACTCTTACACAGCTTAATCATTCAGAAAAATCTATTAGAACACAAAGATCAGCCCATAATTGTCAATCTACCTGCACCAGCTCCTGTTAACCAGAAAACACGTCAGAGAACAGCCAACACAGTCACTTACTTCCAGTGGTTCTCCTGGAGCTTCCATGTCACTCCCACCTTCCGAGGTGCATCCAAGCCAGCCTGGAATGTTTCTTTCACTGTGGGTCTTTGGAGGAAGAACAGCAATGAAATTTATGTTGGCTAAAGGAGCAGGAGAATTGCTTTCAGACCCAGAAGATCCAGGAGTGCTGCTTGTGGAAGCAGCCAAGGCCCAGAAAGAAGTGGTGGAATTCTGATTTTAACCTTTTCCTCCTTCCTGGCTGGGGCTTCCCAGAATGGATGAAGCACAATGCCTATGACTAATGTGCCAGGCAAGGCAGTTCTCTGCTTTGTGAGCATGGAAATCACAATTGCCTGGCCAGTTCCCCCCAGAGAGGAAGTTGCATTTGTAAGGGAAGGAAGGGTATTTGCTCTTTCAGTAAATAGGAGGACAGGCTTTTCTATCCTTGCTTCCAGTCATATAAAAGGACTTCAGTAATTACAACAATTATTGACACTAAGAGTGAACTACCAGAACAGAAAAATGAGTGAGTCATGCCTCTAAAGGAGCAATAGCAAAGTCTGTTAACAGCTACAGGGAAGAGTACCTCCTTACAAAAACCCCAACATGTTTAGGGGAAAACCAAAATTGGAAAATTTGTTTCCCCAAAGAAAAGCTGGACAAAGACGAAGAATGACAGATGTTTTATTTGCACTTCTGCCACTTGCCTTACCTGAGCACGGATCCAGCTTCAAGCTACTCAAGACTTGGGTGTGCCTCAGTGTCCCATTTGGAAGATGTTAACCATAGTTTAACCAAGTTAAACTCATAGAAAAGATTAACAAAGAAAAGGCTTCCACAGACTTCCCATAAAAAGTTAGAATGAAACAGAAAAGTGCAAAGCGTTCTCGTCTTCAGTCTTGCAATTCTGAATTATAATGGATTTCAGAGGGAAGCATGAAAGAAAAATCCTGCTCCTTATTGTGGAAATATCTCTGGGTCTATGGCTTTTGCAGTGGCAGCAGAGGTTGCTTATTTCATTTTCAAGGAATGAAATGAAAGCTCGCCTGTGAAATTTGCCATAAAATAATAGAAACACCTCTTTCAATTTCCAACAATGGATTTAGACAAAGTAAAGCAATCCTGTGAAATGCTGGAGTTTTGCAGCCACATTCCAGATCTCTGGTTCACAATGTGTGACTAAGAAACTCCTCTTTTGCAACCACGATTTGGAAGAAAGCTACTATTCTATAATATTTACATATGAAATATGTCCTGCTACCCTGAGGTAGTGAATGTGCTGCTGTGCCTATCTCATCCAGCTTAGCATTCATAGGGATAACTGACTGCCATGTGAAAACAGACCAGAGAGAGAGGAGTATGTCTGAAATTATGCATAGAAGAAATGCCAATGAGTAGGGAACAAAAACTCAAGCTCTTCAGAGGTATTCTGGTGGTATTCTTCCAGCAAAAACTGAGAGGTTGAAGCAAAATCATTTCCTGTCCCTATGAAAACAGTTAATAGCACCAAAAAGAAAGAGAAGTAGACAACAACATTCATTTTCATTGGCATCACAGATAAAGACGCTACATTTTATGTTTGCTGCTACCAAGAAAAACTTAGTAGCACAACAGCACTCCAGAAACCTGAGCTATACAGAAATCCTTGAAAGGAGGACACTTAGAGACCTATCAGGCTGCAGAATTCAAAAAGCTCCACAAATATTTTAAAGCATCTATGCTTGATTTGAAGATATTGAACAAAACACACAGTTTAAAATTGCTTGGAAAATTCCACCTGAAAACCAGACTAATGCAGTAACAAATCTAAAAATCTGCCAGGTATGGAAAAAGCTGCTCAGGAAGTAAGTGGGAGGATTTGCTGCCCTTCACACTCCCTAAATTAACTCCCAAATGGCACCTTTCAACAATTTAGAAGCCTCTTATTAATTTCTATTTTATTTCCATGATACTCTGTATTTTCTATTAGTAGCAGCTTTGAGATTGTTGTTTTGTTTTCTTTTAATGTCCTGCTTAAAAATGAGAAATGTTTTAGTTTGTATTCTAGGATGACCTGAGGAGTTGCTCCCTTTTAGGCATCTTTGGGAAATTTGCAAGTGGGAGAAAAATCAGAGCCTTGGAGCTGTGGTCAGCCCTGAATCCTCTCACAAGCCTTGGCACCACAAGATGATAAAAGTTCTCATTTTCAGAGCGCTGGATCTTAATTCTGGGAACAACTTGTGTCACAGCACCACAAAATATCACTTGTAAATTCAGATAATGAAAACCATTTCTCACTTCTGAAAATCCTTTGTCTGTTCAGTAACTGCAGTGAAACTAAGAATCATTAAAAGGCTTGATGCAAGCAAATGTGAGGCTTCCCTTGATTACAACACAATTGACCAAAATGACAAAGTCATAGGTTTTTGCCTAGCTGATCATGCATCTGCTGTGAGGTTTGTTGGGGATTTTTTTTTTTTTTGATTTTTAAAAAAATATTCTTCAGTTGCAGATTTGTAGAAGCTAGATTAACTCTCAGATTACTTGACTTACAATTTGGTGGCTTTTGGAGAGCCTTGTTTTTGGCTTTATTGCTGAAGCCATCATGCCACAATATCCATTTTCCCAATCTGAGGTATGTGGTGAAATGGTAAAAAATGAGAGATTTTAGCTGAAGAATAAAACTGGCTCTTGAATTAGAAGAATCTGTCTCTTTGTGCCTCAACCTGGCCCCTGTGCCTCACCAGGGAGGTGTGCTAGAAAGGGATTTTCCCTTCAGTCGGTGTGCCAGCCTCAGCCTTTTGTGCTGCCCCGTTACGTACTCCCTCTGACAAAAAAATAGGTGCAGATGCAAATTTGTGTCTTAATACGTGGGAATCAGATAAAACTAGAGCAAGACAAGGTTTCAGAGTAAATCAAAATATTTGAGCACAGGCTCCTGCTTCAGGATTTCCTTTATCCACTAACCGTAAGAGCATGGCCTCCCAAGTACTTAAACACTTGCAAACTCAGGCCTGCTGATGAAAAACCAAGTTTCATATGAAAATAATTGGATGGCATTTGCAAATCTAAAAAATGCCAATCTAGTCCCTTTTCTGGAATGGAGAATGCAGCATCAGGACAAGCTGCAACTGAAGGAATCATAGACTGAAGGATATGCTGAGAAGCTCATTCTGAGGACCTATATTTTCTCTCTCTCTCAAATATTTGCATTTAAAACCACACTAATATCATAAATTTTAATGGAAAAAAAATCCTGGCAAAAAGGGAAATTGGTTTACAGACATTTTACAGATTAGCCTTGAAAGCGATAGAAGGTCAGATGGAAATGCCATTCTGCAGAGTGCAATTTGTACTCTTCACTTCAGAAAAAAAGTTACAGAATGAAAATGACCTCCTGGCTCTGACAAATAACTTCCTATGAATGACTGACACTGTAGGGAAGGGTACACTTTTGTTTCATGATTAACATTGGTTTAGCTCTTAAACATATAATTTGCCCCTCATTTTAAGTCCAAATCAGCATAATTTCACAAACAGATATTTTCTGGTGTGAAGGGGTTTTTAATATTATTTCATTATCTTCACAAAGTCTACTGGGTGTTAAAAGTATGACCTCCTTTCCCAAAAGACACAATCCAACACAGGTACTCCTAGCACCCTACACTGAGATTGCTGAAGCTCATCAGAACTGTCAAGCTGTCACTAACTTGAAGCCCAGCTCAATAATCAGCCAAGTGAAAAGCTGCTTGACTTAAAATTATCAATAAAAAACAGCCAGCATGTGTCTAGTGCAGAAATATCATGAAGTGTCCCTCTCTAAGCTCTCAAACCACACACACACACGTATTTTACAGGCAAGAAGTGCTATAAATGCAAAGAGCATAAAAGCACCACAGATGAAATAGTGCCACGGGCTGCTGTGTGAAGCACTGCAGCACACCCCAGAAAGACTCCAGGTGAGCACATCTGTTCTCTTCCTTCCCCATATCCCCCAAATCCTTTCCTATGTCTCCTTCTGCTGGAGAGAGGCTAACATGTGCAACTTGGTGTTTCCATGGATCATCTGTGGCTTGTAATTTTACAGGTTGGTTCTGCACTGACTTCTGCTTCACCACGCTTATCTCTCCCCTACCTCCGGCTTCTCTCTCACCGTTTCTAATCCCACTGGTCTGACCCTTGGTGTCTCCTTAGGCTCGGCTCAGCTTCATGCCCCGAGGTCGTGAGTCATTCTGGAGATGGCGGTTTGCATGTGAAAGGAGCTGCGTGTAATTTCGGATTTCGTAGAAGAGACTCATCTCCCTTTTACCTCCTCATTAATTTCCTGCATAGTGCCTCGGGCTGCAGCCTTCAGTCTTCCTTTCCCCATCCCGTGCTGGAGTCACACAGGTAAGAGCCTCATCCCTTGCAGGTGGTTCATTCATGGTTTAATCATTCCTCTCCTCCACATCCCTCTCTCCTCCTTTTCCCAGTTTGTGGAAAACAGGGAAATTCCTTCTATTCTCGCTATTTTAGGGGAGAGGAGTGAAACTGAGAGGGAAACCCAGAACAAGTTTCTGTCAGGCTTGTTAACCACTGCTTCACTGCAGGCAAAGAACCGCCTTAGCAGGTGGCTTACGATTTTCTGTTTGCAATACCACAGAAGTGTGGGTTTGAATCACCACCATTTTCCTCCTCCTCTCTTCCTATTCACCTAAAAGCCTTTTTGACACTTCCACAGGTCTTTGTGTCCCACACCTCTGCTCATACCCAGTTAAATCAGAATTTGCAAATGCATCAAAAATGACAATGTTTTGGGGGTTACACAGTTCCAAGGATCTGTATTTTCCACAAGGCACATCTGGCTACAGGGTTTGACACTTAGGATAATAATCAGTGGGTTTAGCTGACCTTTTAAAGCACTACAAAATGGTCCTTCTCAGTCGCTCTTCCTCATACCAGGAAGTAGCTGTATCAGGAAAAAAAATGTGTAGCAAATTCATTGCATCATTTCAGAAATCCTAAAGTTTCATGCATAGTCAAGCCCCGCAGAGAACATCCCCTGAACGTTCTTTCCTGGCAGATACACATTGCAAAAGCACACTGTGATTACCTTAAGGGAACATGAAGTTCTCTGAGGGCTCAGCTTCTCTTGGGCAAGAGGTTTGGGGTCCTCACACGACTCCAAAGCGTTGCTCTTCCCTATCAGGTTCCTTATCTCAAGATCCAGCTCTTTACTTTCACACCTGCTTAGGAAGAAAAAATTATTAAACTTTACACCAGAACCTGAGGCTTTCTTCTGAATGTGAGAACACAGAGCTGGTCCTGCACCAGGCTCCTGCTCCCTCCCTTCGTGGAAACACAAGCAGAGAGCACCAGAACAGTGACCCACAATTTCTAATTGCTTCGTGGCAGAAATTCATTCAGAATACTTACACAAGAAGCCTTTATGAATTGTACTGCTTTTCACCTACAAAATCCAAATCGACCCTTTTGGGGATTATATGAAGATCACCATGTGCCCTCAGCCTCACCCACTCAGTTTCAAGAGTTTTAAATTTAACTTCGGCAAAAATACAATCAGAATAGTTGAATAGGTTTAGAACTGCAAAACTATGTGCTCAGTTCACTAAGTCTTCTGATGGCACATTTTGTTTTCTCTATCACTTTGTAGCAGACACCAGATATGCATTTTCTTTTTATTTTTCCTTAAAGGTTCCTTTTTAAAATATTCCTATTTTGGTTAAAAAATTGGTCTGTTGAGAACATTAAAAATTATATATTTTTTTTTAAGTGGGAGAATTTTTTTCTTTCAGTCTCTCTGCTAAGGACTTAGGTGCACGTAAGGGCTCGTTCCAAATTCACAGAACAAACTTGCAGCCAGGGCTGATTCATGTGATACATTGTAATGGTGGAATGTGACTTCCAGATAATTAACTTATATAATTAACACAGGCCCCCTAAATCTCCTAGATCAACTCAAATTATCAAGAGAGATTCATCCCTTTTGCGAGCTTAGACTTCATTGTCTAATCAACTTCAACCAATTCTAAAT
>PYHW01010827.1:1492966-1533340 GCA_013186435.1 Turdus rufiventris | reverse complement strand
AAATGCAAGGCTCAAAAATATCACCAACCTGTTACAGCAAGATTACTTCTTGATTTAGGCAGAAAATACAAAATTCTCTATTTGAACCACCAGAAAAACTGAAAGCTGCAGGAGTTTATCCATCATACTTCCTGAAGTTTAGACAGGCAATCCTCAGGGATTGCACCATAAATTCTGAGGAAACTCCTGAAGCAAAACTGATAAAATTATCCAATCAACAAACCAATCTATCTTAATCATAGGAGTCAGTGTGGTGAATTTTGTGCTGATAGCATAGGATGATTCATTTAATGCTCCATATTTAAAAAAACAGAGACTGTATCAGAAATCTATTTTCACTAAGCATAGATAGGAAATAAAATACCAACAGTAGCAAATAAGGGCTAGTAAAATTCGAGAGGTTTTCTTTTCTTTTTACTTGCTGCTGGTATTTAGATAAGCTGTACTTTCAGGGCCATGAGGATTAAAAGCAAGACCTTCCAAGACACATTTTCATCAACTCCAGAGTGGTGCAGCTGCTCTGAGGGCTGGTGGCACTTTCCAGAGCCTCAGCTGTGTGTGGGTGGCAGGTGAGCCCCAGCAGCAGCACAAGCATGGCGGGGCAGCTCAAAGAGAAAAGTGCAGGAGGAAAGCAACCAACCTTGCAAAAGAAATCCAGCTCTTCTCTGTCTGGCTAAATGTTGCAAAATCCTGGATAAGCCAGGGTTAGTGGCATTTTTTCTAAGCAATTCTGTGCTGAGGTTCCCAGAACTCAGGCAGCAGCCAGAGCAAGCACTCCGCACTCTCAAGTGCACTTCCCTGGAAAACAGCACCTTCAGCCCACTTGGACTCCAGTTCTTGATGCTGAGACAACTTTGTGTAACAGAGGTGCGCATACCCTGTGCAGAGCTCTGGCTGCTTCTGAGGCTGCTCAGAAGAACTGAAAAGCCACAGCACGGAAGCAGCCACTCGCTGCTGCCATTTACCACCCCCAGCTGCCAGCACAATCTACTCCCCCAGTGCTTCTTCAACTCTTTTAAGCCAAATAAAGCAGCTTAGCCTAAGGAAAAAAATACTCAGAATAAAGGAGCAATGCCTGGGTGCAGCCCTGGGGACAGTAAAAGATGAGCAGCAATCTGGCAGCAGTGCAGCAGCAAATGCTTAGGCAGGCTGCACTCAGCTCTGCTGCTGGTTCAGCCACAGCGAGTGGAGATGTGTGACCACAACCTCCTGAGGTCAGAGCATGAACCAAGCTGAGAAATACCCCATAAACATGGGGGTTGGCTTTTCATATCTTTTTTTCAGCCAGGAAGTGTTCATTCCTCTGCTCCCCACAGTTTGACGTTGTAGCTGTAAATGCTATTCACCTCTGGCTGCTCCTACCCTTGCCTCTCTGCATTCTTCTTTCTGAACTTACCTGGGCAAGAGCAGGACCCAGCTGTGCCTGGGTGAAAGAAAGAGAGCTACAAAAGGCTCAGATCTCTACAAACCAATTTCTGCTGTGCAACATCCATGTGTTTGATGATTATCATGAAAGTCAGAAAGTTACTTCATTTTCAGACTGAGAAACTATGACTGTATCTATCTGCATTTTATTATCAGCCACGTTGATAATCAGGAGGATACATTTATGGTGAGCTAGAACATTAATCATATCTGATGTGCAGATCTGATCTGGAATCTGGATTTGCAGAGCACAGAGATGCTCTGAGTGCTTGAATACATCAAGGCACTGACGATTAGGAGCTACCCCAGACCAAGCCAAGCTGACTATCAGAGCTTCCCCCAGAAAGCTCTAGAGGGCACACAGCATTCAGATTCTGCACTGAACAGTTTTCAAAATTGCTTTTGGTTTCTTGCAGTTCACAGGTACATGCCCTGCACCATTAAAACTTTTCAGAAAATATTAAAAGCATTTTTCTTTGGTTATACAAGACAAAGTCTATCCCTTCTATGTGCTTAAGCTTTCTAAAGTTCACAAATATATAAAAGCTACACATAGCAAGTTGTGATTACTGCAGGAGACAATAAAGGTCAGAATTTTAACTGTCCTTTGTATACTTTGAGTTAGTTGCAAAATTTCCTTTTTTCTTTTTTTAAACTAAGGTATTTTACAGGAAAGCAGAAGGTACAGATGCAATGAAGGAATCTTGCCTCCCAAAAAAAGTTTTAATAAAAGATTTAGCAGCTTGCAGGGAAAGAAGAGAGCCCAACCTTTCTCACAATTTCCATGTCATATTTGAAAAGCCACGTCCTACAAGAATAAAAACTTAGGCATGTTCCCTTTGGTTTTCAAGTTGTCATATCCATGCAGAACTTCACTGTGAACTCCATTTAAGGTGTTTTCATTTCTCCCACGTGTTCAACTTGCTGCCTTTAAAATGGTTTTCACTTCTTGCCCCGTGGTACATCTTTGCACCACTCCTGTTTCTAGGCTCCACTGGTCTATTCATGATCACTGGTACTACTTATAATAGTATAATGCTCTAAGCAATAATGATTTTTTATAAACAGTTGCATATTTTTGACAGCAATTCCATTTTTAAGCTGAGAGCCAGAACATGATCAACCCCAAACTTTGAGTTAAGCAGCACAGATTGAAGGCTGAGAAATACAAATTTCTCAAATAAGCAGGTACAAGCTCCCTAAGAGTCCCAGTTTTATCTCTTGGCTTTCCCTGTTTTTCACTGGCATTATTCCTTTCTCACAGCAGTTACATGGCAACAATGGACATACCTACTTGTCCCAGGGCATTTATTACACAATATTAATACCCAAGCCATACAATTCTATTTTAAATATTAATTTCAAGGCTGGTGTGTTGGGGTCATTCTCCTGTGGTGGTGAAAGCACAAATACACACCATAAACAATTGTGAAAAAAGGCTTTAAGCCAGGATTTACAGCCAGACGCCAACACCATGGAGTCATATTTTGATGGGAAATGAATTCCAGAGTTTAATGGCAAAACATGTGCTTCATCCCCTTGGGTGGGCATTTGGGATGTAGGATTCTTGCTTGGCTAAGTCCAGGGAGTAAATTCATGGAAAGGAAGAAATTTCTGCATTTGAATTGTGGAGAATGAACTAATCAGATAAATTTAAAACGTGGAAAATGTCAAGAGATTTTTTTCAGCTAATATTCCCCCTCTTTATCATTTCAGAAAAAAAAGGCCTGTAGAACAAGGGAGAGAATCAGATTGAATTACAGAATATTTAATCTAACTTGCACTAGAAATAGACTCAATTTAGGAATAAAAATAGGGATACAGATCTCAAAAATGACAGTTTATCTGTAGAACAAGCCTATTCTCTTCTATCCCATGTAATTTTGTTCCTTTTTAATTCAGTTTTGTAGAATTGATTTTTTTTCATGCAAATGCATTGGGATTTTTACATTAAAATCTTCTCCAGATAAGATTAAATAATAGGAAAAGAATTTCCAGTCCAATAAGCAATAAGAAGAATAAAATTTTGCCAAGAAGACAGAAAAACTTTAGTTACTGAAAAAAAAAAATTTGCAGCCCTGTAAGCTCTTAGAAGTTTAGCAGACTCTGAGCTGATAGAGAATAGTTAAAAAGTGGTGCAGCTCCCTAAGGACCAGCAGTGCTATTCCAGTACTCAACACTCCACTCAAAGTTTAGACTTGGGAATTTGAGCCAGAACTTTTGAAATTGAGCTCCACTCGTTCCATGTTCCACCTCACATGTACCACCATAAAAAACAGTTTATTGGGCATAAAGCATACTGTGCTGGGACAAACACAAAAAGAACACCTGCCTTTGATGATTATGAATAGATACTTAAAAAGAGTTTAGTGGGAAAAAAAAGGTAACACATTATTTCAGATTGTTTCTATCTTAATATTTTAACCTGAGTTTCACTCCCAAAAATGCACCCAGTATTTCAAGAGCATAGCTGGAAAGCAAGCCAAACATCAGCTGAGATCTACCTGGCAGAACTGTGCTGGCTTCAGAGTGAGACGTCCCACAGGTCAGTGTGAGATTAGGAATAACCTCACCCCAGTTCCAAGAAGAGAGCATAAGATGTATGATAGGGGTTAAAACATGCACTGTGACCATAGCAGAGAAACCACTTAAAACTTTCCCTCAAATCTGATGCAGCCAAAACATCTGCCTCTCACCCCATAAACGTCCCTACACTTCTGTTCCCTTTACGACAAAGAATGGGCCTTTTAAGGCACATTTAATAGCCAGCAGCTGTTGGGCTGTCAAATGCCACATCTGGAGAAGCTGTGTGCTGTTAATGTGAGCAGAAACAATTATTCCCTAATACTTTTGCTTAATTTTAAGAATTACACAAATGACAACAAAAGGGAGGCATGTTCTTAATGGAAACACATCTGGTTTTCTCTAAAAACAAGCAAAAAAAAAAAAAGTGGGGGAGGCCCAGTGATTTAGTGAAGCTGCACCTATAATCCATCCCAGCTCAGTGAGGAGAAGGACAGCTACTGACACACAGGCACTCAGTGTCTCAGTGTTTGACTACTCCCCTCAGGAAATTTGCAACATGCAAGAAGACCATGGCTGTTAGTGTGCATTAAATATCACTTATCACAGTGCTGTTCCCTCCATGCCTGGGTGTTCCTGTCCTTGGGAAGTTTCCATGCTGCTGCCTCACTCCTGTACCCTACACAGCTTGCACATCAGGAAAAGAGCATCAACCCCCTTCCACTTGGATCTTCTACTTAATTATACTACCAAGACATTGACTGCCTTCCTGATGGACAGCATTTGGGCTGTGTTCAAACCTCAGGAAAGCCAATTAAATTATTTCCATCAACTTCCTCAGGCTTCAAATGAGCTGTGAGTGAGCTGCAGACAAGTGCCTCCCTGGAGAGGCAGCAAGTGGGGCACTGTCACCCAGACTCATCCCCAAGGCCTCACGTAGCTGCGTGTGGATCACCAGCACAAAGGGAATCGATTTTCGCCATGAGAATCAATCAGCTGGAAAGCTTGGCCAAGCACAGCCACCAAGCAGCACGTGCTCTCTGAGCAGATGAACTCCCCCACTGAAAGGCACGCATGCAGAAAGCTGTGGGGAGGTGGCAGGAACGTGTTGAAAGAACTGAATGCTAGGAAGACACAAAGGGAGGCAAATCTAGATGTTTTCAAGAGCTCACTCTTTTTTCTGTGGAGTTCAATGCCTAGAAAAGCTTGTGCCCCTTTCAGGGCACTTCCCTGGCTTCATTAAGTGCCTGTCTGGAATGGTGTCCCTCCCATGGTCCCTTCTGGACTGGCTGCTTGCCCTGCAGATTCAGCTGGAGCCCCACGAGTCTGTTCCTCTGGAAAGCTGTGACTCTGATGCACAGAGCTGACATTTTTAACTGGTACTTGACACAACTCTCTTTTCCTATCAGGCATCACCACAGCAGCCCATTCTGCCTCCTACTTCAGCCTGGGCCAGGATGGGGATGCTTCACCAGCACCTTGCTGAGCTGGGCTCAACCTCTGCAGGAAAACAAGTTCATGTGAGTCCATGTCTCCCCCACAGAGCTGAGGTATTTGCAGTGATCTACTAACAGCACGAGCAGGACAGACAATGAAAACCATTTGGAAATGCAGCCAGGAAATGTAACATACAGTAGCTGACAGGGGACAACCAGCTCCCTGCCCATGGTGGCTGCCAGGCAGCCTCAGCTGAAAGGGAGAGGGCACTCACTGCCCTATACTTAATAGTCTCAGTATTAATAGTAGAACTATTGCTACCTTGTGAAACTGCAGATGCCCAAAAAATTTTTAACAAAGGAGTTTTTCCATGTAACATCAACACAGTACCTTTCCATCTCAACACACTGATGGGGGCACAGTTCCACACAATCCTCTGCATCTTTCTTCTTCATTTTGAGCTCCTCACAGTGAATCTATTAGGAACAGGGAAGAAATAAAAATCAGCAATCGAAGAAGAAAAAGTTAAGTATACAATTGCAATGAGACAGATATCAGTGTCTTATATTTCTATTTTATTCTTCATAAACTACAAATGGTTGACAAGCAAACCAGAAAACTACTTCCTCCTTCCCAGCACTATCCCCTGTTAAGTCCACTACTGTGCCAGGGACAGGTCTGCAAGGGCAGGAGCAACAACAATCTCTGGCTGTGGTGACAAAAATCTACCCAAGGAACAAAGCTGCCAGCAGTAGCAGGAACATTGGAATGGTTACAAAAAGGCCTTTTATTAATCATCCTAAAAGAATAAATTAATTTTCATACTCTAGAATTCAAGCGTGTCCTCACATGTCCAAAAAATTCCTATGCTTCACTGAAGTGCCCAGTAAAACTACTGCTCCAAAATTAAGAGAATTTGAGTAATGACTCTGATCTAAATCATTTGGAGAGAAGAAAGAAGAAGCCATATGTAAGTTATTGAGCATGAGCATGTTGTTCAAGCACTCTACAAGCTCCTAACAAGCTTCCCTCTGGTCAGACAAGTTGTTCTCCAGTACTCTATTTCCAAAGAGAAATGAGACAAAAAATCTCAAACCAAGCTCCCAAGAGAAAAGGGCTGCTACAGGGTAACAGTAGCAGTGCACCTTAAAGTAATCCCTTCAAACCGGAGGTTTTGAATTAAAACTCTGATCATGAAAAAACAAGCACCACCTCTCCATCTCAAGTGGGAGAAGAGATCTTACAACAAGTGAGCCAACATCACCTCATCCACAGGAATCATTCTGCTCTTGTGCTGCAGGCTGGTGACAACCCTGGGTATGTTTCCTCAGACACCTCTAGTTCATCAGAAAAAGAGCCCAGAAACCTTATTCTTGTTTTTAGATCAAACAACATAATTGTGGTAGTTGCCAGAACTGAGAATTGACAGGTTTCGTAAGACCTATCTTAAGGACAGCAAGGTGACCACTGAAATGAAGTGGGGAGCCATCCAGAGCTAAACCTGCTAGTTATAAGCAAATAAGTTTTCAATTACAAGTCACCCTCTTTATTGGTAACATCAACTTAATGTGAAACCACAGCTGAACATTTTATAGAAACCATGCTGCTTCATCTATGTGCAGGGCAGAAATTTAAAATGAAAGGTTGCCAGCAGAAGATCTGAGGTGTTTGGCATCCCTCCCCCTTCTTAATTCCTATTCCTGCAGGCACTTCACACATTCTATATGCATCTGGTAATCACTAATTACAAGGATCCTATTTAGAAAAAAATGTCAATTGAGTTTCATGTGAAACTTGATTCCAGCTTGTCTGAGTTTTATGAGTGTCTGTTTCATCATAACACAATCACGTTGAAGTATGGAAAGCTGCAGTTGATTGATTTCAATGGGAGCAGCAGACACTGGGGACTAATGAGGATTAAGCCTTATTTTGGAGTCCCTGAACTTGGCCTGCATGTGTCTAACTTAAAAAAAATCAAATTTGAAAAATATTGACGTGGAATGAACACTCTCTACAGCCACTGAAACAACAAAAAAATAAAGTAAAATGACTAAAAGAAATCATAACAGAAAAAAACCCAAAACTGACCCTGAACACTAGAATTCAGACTGTTGCTCCAGCTCTAATTTGTCCCACTGAGCTTTGACATTTCACCAGTTTCAGATGTATTTGCCAAGCTGGGCACAATATTGCAGCCCACATGAAAGGGATGCAGGTCAAATGTTACTGAAAATATGACACCCATGTTGCTAAGAGTCATGGAAGAAGCAAGCAAAAAAAGAGTTTTCGTTCTGAAAAATTGCAAAGGAAAAAAGCAGTGGTGAATGAACAAACAAAGCACTTATTTAGTTATTAGAGGTGCTCTTTACTGGCTCAGCAGTGTGAGCCAGATTTGGGGGTCCTGCTGGGGAGCGCTCTGGGGCTGCAGTGAGGGCGCTCCGGATTTTCCGTGTCCCTGCTCTGCTGAGCCAGGGAAACACAGAAAAAGCTGCTAAAAGCTGACAAGTCCCACATCCCTACGTGGCCCAGCTGCACACCCAGGCACAAAAACATGCATTTCTTCAGAAGCCCTGCTGCTGGGGTGGGGGACATTGGGCAGGTCTCCTGACTCTTAGTCATATGCAGATTCTGCGGCTAAAATCCAAATCTCCGTTTGAGAACATGAACAAAAGAGATGTGACCCAGTCATCGTGTCCCGTGCAAGTGTTTGTTATTAGAACAACCAGAAGATTTTACAACCATAATATGCAGTGTAATGCTGTAGGTTTTTATTGGACCTGGCAGACTGAAGCCAAAATGGATAAAATTCAGCTACTTCAAAGAATTAAGGCTCTGTAAAAAGAGAGGGTTGTAATGGTCATGTAAAGGATTGCTCAGAATTACATAAATTCTCTGCTTTCTGTCAAGGCTTTTAAGAACAGGAACACCCTGAAGTAAAGCAGCATCAGTTCTGCTCACAGATTTATGGGGTTTTGCAATAATTGGAAATGTTTGTTAAAAAGTGTGCAGAATTTCCTTGGTGCTCACCCACCAAACTGATCATGGCTCCAAGCCCTAAGTATTTTCCTAGATATGCACAGAATAGGTCAAAAAGGCACTTTTTTACTGGAGTATTAATTTGCATTGAAAACTAATTTCCTACATAGAAAAAACACATTTGGAGAAGAAAAAAAAAAATTTTCAAGAAAGACAATGAAGACTCACTAATTCTAATGAAATCTTAACTGTAAAATTGATTACAACCAGAGAAGCACTCATCACACTGGTGTTTCAAAATATTTTCCAAAATGCTTTTCACAAATGTTAAATGTAAATGTTAAATTTTGCACTGCTCTTGCCCCACTCTCTTTTTCTTTCCCAAGTCCAGTTCTAGCTTAAGAACATCTGATATTTCCAAACCTTTGCTCATTTTACCCAAACTTGCTCAGTAATTCACTTACATTTCATTTGTACCAAAGCAATATTTTGCGGGAATACAATGTAAAATAAATGCAAAAGATGAGCCAGACTAAAAATGGAGAAAAGGGAAAAGGAGATGTTTGGTTTTCCTGCCTAGATCAACTCGATAGTTCAATTTTACAGAGCACCACCATCAGCAAACATTGTCCCAGTAGAGAACACAGAAAAGAAGCACTATGCCAAATAAATTAAAGTACATGCTAACAAAATCCACATAAGGAATAAAAAACCCACTCATAAGTTACCTTTCCAGTAAAAAGTTGTGAAAGCTGCAGGGCCAGTCACAGCCAGGCTGAGTAAACTTACCTCATTTAAGCATTACCCATGTTGCAAAACAGCTCCACAACAAAGTGGAACAAACACCATCACCAGTGCTGTTGATAAACAAGCCAGCAGGTGAAATATTGTTTGTGCGTGGGTGTCGTGTAGGAGGAGTGGGAGGGAGAGATGCATTATTACAGTAAATGTGATCAAAATGGAAGAACAACCAGAGAAATAAAAGAGCATTTGATGAAAGAGAGCCTGAGCAACACTCACTGAAACTAGTCTGAAACAGGAATAAAGTCTTCAAGACTTTTTTGGCATGAAGAAATCAAGCATAGAACATTTCTCCCATCTCCCCCTACCTAGATATTGCCAGGTTTGGTTCTCAGAGTAGCACCTGAACCAGCCATTACATTGTGTGTGTCTGCCCTTTGAAAATGCAGCTTCATACACACAAATGCTGCCTAGAAAAAGCCACAAACACAGCAAGATCTCCCAGTTGTCTCCTCCCCCTGTTATTTCCTGATAAAGTGCTGAAACTTCAATATAAGACAGTTCCTAACCAAAATTTTAAATGTGAAGCTTGATTTTAGCCAAAAATAAAGAGTAGATAGTTTCCTCAGCTCTGTCTTGCCTAATTTAATTTGGACAAAATGAAACTGATACCTGCCCTGTGTGATACAGGAAGATTTCATGCTGTATACCTGAAGCTGATCTCAATATTAAGTAGAATTCTCCTGGATGAAGGCAACAGTAGATTCTGAGCAGCAATCCCTGCAAAGAACCTAATTCCCAAATGCCCTCCCATGGAGCTGTGATAGCCACAACTTGATAAGCAGTATAGGCTATGCTCCTCCATACTGGGGATGTGAAAATGCTCCTCTTGACACACAAATTTGTGTTGGTGAGTGCAGAACACTGCTTTAAACAACAGGACCTTATTCCAAATCAATACAACACTTGTTTCTTTAATTAAAACTGAAACTAAACCGATTTACAGGCATGTTTCTCCCTTTGCCAACCAGCAAAATTTCTAAACATTTTTGGCCTCAAGATCTCGAGAAGACCTGAAAGTCAGAAGATGATTCCCCAGCGAGTATAAAATCCTTCTTCAAGCAGAAATCAGTTGCACAAATGTCACCAGAAAGCCACCACAATCGTGCCCAGCCTCGGGTGACACACATTTTACATTTGGGCTCAGCATGTCAGCCACTCCACACAGGCACCTGCACCAGTGAGTTTAAAGCACACAGACTCATTTGAAAGGCCACGAAACGCAAGTTCGGTGCCAAAAATATCTCGACCACAATTCCAACATGCAAAAGAGTCACATAAGAAGTGACCAGAGGAAGTTGCAAATATCATCTTACCAAGCCATCAAAGTGACACACAGCCTACCTCAAAACACCCTCAGTACTTCTCCTGCTGAAAATGAGACTCCTCATTTTTAATACATTTAGAATAAATATTTTCTTCCTAGCAGATGTTCGGTTCAGCTAAAGCCAATTAGTGTACAAAGTCCATGATACCTTGAGCACACTCACTGTATACAATTTCTGCAGAAGCAAATCGTTACTAGAATACTAATTAATTTTTAAAATACTATAAAATGTGTTGATAAAATAAAGCCTTCAATAATTAATATCTTTTCAATGCTATTTTTTCATTATCTGTGTCCAGCTTTAATTTGCTCAACAAATTATTTGGAGGTGTGTAAGATGGGAAGGAAGTATTTAGTTATTTGTTAAATGTCAACTGTAAATTATGCAGTAAAAAAAAAAAAAAATTCTTTATTATTATTCACTACCAAAGCACGGATAGGAAGCTTTCCTAAAGATAAAATACAGAAGTGAAAAGGAAAAATGCTGCAGTATAAAAGCAAGATTAATAACTATGATAGTCATTGATAGTGCCCAAAATATGGGGTTTTGCTGAACAATTTTTAATAAAGATGTCACTGCAGGGAAACTCTGACGGTGTGACAGGAAAGGAGAAACTTTCATAATCCAAACCAAGAGATAAAAGTTAGGATGTATCAAATCCATGACTTTGGCATCAAATCTCTGCAGTATAAGGACGTAGAATATAAAAAAGCAACAGAAAGGAGATTGCTCCAAGCACAGGAGCCACGTGGCCACAAAAAAAGGCACAGGCAGCCCTAGTTACAAAAAGCCATGCACCAAAAAGAAAGGAAGTTTAACAACAAGAAGAAGAAAAGAAGGGTTGATTTAGAAGAAGAATGTAGCTCTGTTCTATGCAAGATTCATGCCCTCCAAAAAAGCTTCAAAATCCCAGGACAAAAAAAAAAAATAAAACAAAGGAGAAAGAAGAGCCCACAGAAAGGTAGGAACGATCCAATCAGCCAGTAGCAAAAAATCACTGGCCTTGCTTGGCTGGCAGGAACACCTGTCCTAAACAACTCAGAAGCACAGGCTGCTTTCCACACATTCCAGCACTCCCATACTTCTGGGTGTGTGGTACTGCTGCTGCCACAAATTCAGACTCTGCCAGCAGCGTATCATGATGCCCTGAGAATCCAGAATCAAGCCAAGGAAAGATGAGAATTTTTGCTTCATTTTGGAAGGGAGGTAGAACAGTTTAGAGCTCCTACAACTGCCCCAGCACAAAAAGGAATGTGGCTTCTGGCAGCAAACAACACCAGCCCTGGAAAAAGGATGTTGTACTAATGCAGCTCCAAGTATTCCTTACTCAAGGTTAGGATGCATCAGAACTTCTGAGGTGCAGCTTTAATGCCAACTTACAGCCACAAGGCAAGTAAAAGATCACCCAGCTCATTCTCAAATGCTATGTGGATTATAGAAAATAATTTATAGTAGATGTCCTAATGATAGAACTATCTAAGGAAATCCTGTGCCTTCTCCAGGCAGAGTTAGTAGCTCAAGGAAACTCCACAGAACAGATGAAACCTGCAAAGTTCTCAGCAGAAGCCTTATCCAAAAAAAGGGATTTTGGTCAAATCCAATACAGGTGCATTGCATCTTGGTACCACTAAATTTACCCCAAAATAACTGTTCAATATAGTCAGCAATATATATGGCAATATATCCTTTACTATTGCTGTACTCTTCATTGTCCAACTTTATTCAGGAAAAGTAAATAAAAGAAGATTCCTATAGTGATTTTACATAAAAATTAGGAAGAAATTAAAAAGTCACTTAGGGAAAAAAAAAACCTTTAAAATATCAGGTTTTGGATTTGAGGTCTTTTTGGTAGCTGAGAAGGGAAAAGAGGCACATGACAACTCTGAGGCTAAGAAGAGATCCACCAGCAGAAATTTCCAATGAATGCAGTTACTCACCATGTTTAGGGAAGGTGCCCGTCTCTGTTCTGCCAGGTTAGGACATCCCAGTCTCAAATAAAGGCTCTCTGAATCAAATGAGAACTAAGTGGTTTGGAGGCAAATGTCTATCTGTGTATATATATCTCAAGGTTTAACCTACACCCCAGGCTTGAGGGAAACCCCTTTCCTAAAGTCATTCTACCATTGAGAGCACGTTCATTTCTCTCAAACAAACACAGCCCACACAGACCTACTTGAAAGCACTGCTTGTAAGAGACCACAGAGGATTCCCTCTGATTCTTCAGATTAGCACGGAACAGTGACACGACGCTTCGCCCACGCAGCAGCAAGAGCTGCTCTGTGGGAAAAGAGGTGGTCTAGCATGGTGGAAAAGCTGCATCAACTCCAATTGAACAGAACACAAATATCAATCTAGAAGCAGAATAATTTACTGTAAGGGGCAAATAGGTCAGGGAGCCATTTCTAGGAATGCATTTTAATTAGAATTTATTCTAAAGGTTTCCCTTACAGAATCAGTGCTCAGTTTGACCAGCTACAGTCTCCTCATCAGCAGTGACATTCAGTTCTACCCCTGACAAGAAACACCACCCTATCATATCTGATTTTCATTCTGAGGAAGAGGGCTTATAGAGGTGAAGGCTGCAGAAATGCCTCCCCCTTCACCAGACAAGAAATGATGCAGCATTTTCAAGAATCTACTATTCATTTCAGGCTATAGCCTACAGCACACAGGAGTCGATTAATCAATTTTCACAGATGATAAAAATTAACGTTATCATGCTATCACCCAAAAGTGAAAGATTCATGATAGGTAAGCTCGGAAAAACACTCATCTCTAAGCCTGATTGTTGTATCGGTTTCGGTTTTGATGACAACAAAACCTGTGCAACTCTGCACCGAGGACTAAAAACCCTGCTGAGATTTTTAGGAGACTCCTGTAGTAACACTCGTGATCTGTCCTGAGAGCATTCCCATCCTCCTAGCAGAAATATCTCAGCTGCTCAGGAGAGCAGGGGGGATCTTTTTCTGTCACAGCGCTTACTCAGCTCCTTACATGCACACAGCAGTCATCTGCAAATTCATGTTCAATTCAGCGCAGGTTTGTTCAAACAAAACTATTCTGGAGGCATTTGCAATTACAACAGAGGAAACAGCAGGCCAGGGTCAGGATCAGGATGTGGGAAACCAAGGTCCAATTCTTTCCCCTGAAGGGAGTTGAACTGTGTTTGTACTTCCTGGATTGATGTTTTAACTGATGGAGATGCAGGGTGATTTCTCCAGTCTTTTGCAATAATAGTGTTCCACTGCATATGAAGCATTTACTGTCACTTTCTCAGACAAAACGTTAATGACTTCAGTTTGATGGTTCACACATTTACCAACACGAGGTCAGATTTACTGGCTGCCTGCTTAAAATAAATTTTAAAAAAATGCAACAGCATCAACATCTTCCACTTCTCAGAACAGCATCCTATACACTCAGCTCCACATCAGTCACTTGTTCTTACTCTGACCTCTTTTTCAATGTTATATAAACATTTCTAAAAAGCTGAACAGTCTCAACAGGGGATGTTTGAAACCCAGCAAAGGCTCAGTAGCAAAGTGCTGGAGCAGTGTCTTGGGAAATGAGTGACACATATTCAAATCCAAGCAGGAAAAGAAATCAAAGCCAAGAGGTAATTCTCTAAAGGGAAATGCTTTTCCCACTGGATGACTGTATAAGAAGAGAACAGCATTAAATATTACTCAGCAATGCATTCACACAGAATACAGTTAATTTAGCCTTCTATGTTTTTGGCTTTCACTGCCCTCAAACACAGCTTTGGACTGACCAACGTGCTTAATTGCAATGGGACTGGAAATAGTTCAGGGCGTGGTTGTTATTTTGTCATTGTCAGCTCAGCAATGATGGGGCTAAATTCAAATTCTGCATGTGTGCAGCTCCTGGGTTTATCCATCACCCTTTGAACTGAACCACTGTGGTTTCTGCCAGGGATGCCAGGAATAGCCACTTTTCTCCTCATGCAGGACAAGACAAAGCCAGAACTGTTAAGGCTTCAAAGTCAGGTGCCTTCTTATGCCATCCCATGAGCTAAGAGAAGTGACCAAAAATGAGAATGGATTCTGGGAAGTATTCCCTGATTAAAACACAAATATGTTAATTGAACTCCTTCTGAACTGGGTATTTCCTGTTCTGCTGGGCTACTCCAAGCACCAACTATGGGCAAAGCAGGCACAGGCAGGGATGGGATGCTCGACCTGTGCAGCAGAGGTTAACAGGGCACAGCAACCTTCCTGCTTCCAGAGGAGATGAACACGTGGGCCCTTCCTTTCCTGTCAGCAGCAGCTTCACAGCCCTCCTGACTCAAACAATTAGAGGGTTCTCTTTCTTAACTCCTGTAAACATTGGTGATATGAAAGTATTGACATTTTCAGCACAGCAAGGCAGGCACAACAAAGTGTTTTGTGGAGGCAGAGAAAAGCAGTCAATGGAAAATTTGAAGGGGGAACCCTTTCTTTTTAACCTCCAGTGGAAAACTGTGGGGGTACAGCAGAAATTGCCTTTTTACCACTGCCCCTATTCAGAAGAAGAAAACCCCTTTGGCTACACCATACATAACTGAACAATAAAAATTTCATTGCTCCTAATGCATATCCAAACCACTTATCTGCAAAAAGGCCAGGTTGGATGGCTGCCATTCAAATTATTTTATTGTCCACTGAAGAACTGCTTGTTTAGGGGCTTCCCATAGGGGAAAAATAAGGAAATGAGTTAGAGAAAATTTAATATAATGCAAAGGCAACAGCTTAAAGTACCAGATCCTCGGTGACTTGTAAAGAGCTTAATTGACATGTAAGTATTATTCAGGAGAGAAAAGACAACTACAAGGAAGAAAAAAAACTGGGGGGAAAAAGCAATTTTGAAAGTGCTCAAAACAATTTGGGACTCCAGTATTTTGGAGAGGCAGCTTCAGACAGATTTTCTGCCCAGAAATGTTCTGAGATTTAGCTTGAAGTTGACACTTAGATATCACACTTAGTGCATTAGGAGTTTGTTCTGCTGAAACAGGGAAGCCTGCTGTCCTCCGCATTTACTCCCTGGCTGTCTGCAGCTGTACCCCTCTCTCTCTGGTGCACGAATGAGAAGTGCTCCCACGCACTCAGGGCTTTCTCAAGATAAAATACTCTCTTCTGCTTCACTCCCAGGCAGGTTGGCTGCTCTTTCTTAGTTATCTATATCTTGAACAGGTTCAGATCAAGAAGTAGCAGTGAGACAGTCAGTCCCAGCTGTCAGGTTTTTGAGGTGAAATAAACACTTAGAGGTGAGGTTATCTCTTATCCACTCTTCATACACTATTAAAATACATTTTTGTGCTTACAGAAGTGACTAAAATTGTAGCGAACTGCTTTGATTTTAGTTTGGACTAAAACAGCTTTTGCACGAGATGGATTAAAAGTCAAGACACTTCCCACCCATTTTGTTCCTACTCGCTGTGTGGCTTTATTGCTTCGCCGTGAACAGAAGACCACCCACAACAAAATCTCTCTTCCTTATGGAAAAATTGGAAATGCCACAGCTCCTTTATGAGGTCTTAGATGGTGATTCTATGAAATTTTTACTTTTACTCAAATACATGATGCTATTTCACTGCATTTTCCTGAAGGTGTTCATGGAGTTCATACAACATCAAGTATGAAAATGGGCTTTACATCAGGCCAGCAGCAGGTTCCAACAGAACATCCCTTCCATCACATTTGTCAATCCCACCAACTTTAAGCATGCAGCTTAGTGTCATTCTTTTCTTAGCAATAAGGCCACCTTATTTCTCCAGCTAGTTGCCCACCCACTGGTTTCTACCACTACATTTTTTATTGAATTACTGCAGTGGTTAAATTCTTGGTTCAAATTGGAATTAAACCTAATTTTAAGCAGTGTCTAAATCCTCTAAGAAAGCATTTTCTCTTTCTGCACCAAATTCTAAGAGATTTCTTCCCTATCCATACACACTCTCACCTACTTGCCAATTACCAAGAGAGAAAAGTCAACCCTGGAGCTACACTAAATTTACTACTCTCTACATCAGTGAAATCTTAAAGCAATGTTTAGTGTTTTGACAGGAAAGTGACCTTTACCACATGGAGACGTGGTATTTTTTGCAGGAATTTTTGCAGGAAGCAAAGCATTTTCACCCAGATTCAGGGACTGCCAAAACCTGCACGTTTCAGACACTTTCCTGCTTTTTGCTATATCTTGGCTGAGCTGCAAAAATAAAATCAGACACAGAGCCCAGAGGACTTAGAATTTTCTCAACAACTTGATCTACCACAAAACTAAGTTTTTCTGGTCAATGATTTTTATCTCAGCAGCAAGGAGTGCAATGAGCTACTGTCCACTACAGTGGATAATTCCTCAGACAGGGCTGAGAATGGAATAAGGTGATAGACAACATCATGAGTCTGGGTTAAAGTGAAAGGAAAAAGGAAGCAAAGTAAGAAAAGGAAGAAAGGAAATAACTCTGATGTACCCAGGTAGCGAGAAATGGTGCTTGCCTCAGTACAAGTGGCTGAATAGAAGATGCCTCCACCTGGGTTTGCAGCTGACCAAAAGCAAAGAGAAGTGAGGGTATCTCAGGGGAGGTATCCTGGCTGCTGGTGGACAGGAGGAAAGGCACTTTGGAGGAGAGGAAGGTGGGGAGAGGTGACACATCTACATTTCAGATGAGAACTGCACTCTTTCCCAGCTTCTCTGGAGGATCTGATGACCTTTCCACAGCCATCAGCATTCACCACAGCACTGAAGCAGAAGTTGTTCGCCCCACCTTCCCCATGAAGCATATGAATCTAATTTTCCCTTTTTGTGAAATCAAGAGTAATATCTGCTTACAACTCTGCAATATTGTTCTCCAAGTGTGTGGTAAAGCTAATAACCACACAAGAGAGCTCTCCCTGGCTGCTGGAAGCCAGATCCAAATATTCCTAAGGCAGCTCTCCATCACATAAGCAGGCAGACACACACACACAAATCTATAAAGGCAAAAACTCCTATATATCCAACAAGCAAACTGCCTTAGAGCTGTTTCCTGTTACCAAAAGAAAGGACTATAAAAATGAAGGAACTCCTGATCTTAGGCTGCTATTTCCACCTCATATGACCTTAATTTTATGGAAACTGTACCCTTGTGTTATTTAGATTTTACTCATAAAACATAGACAGAGGCAGTGTATAGGCATTGGGGAACAATCAAGAAAAATGTAAAACTTCTTTGAACAGTAAAGAAAAAAGTTGTTAAAATGATGAATTTTTATAAACAATGTAAGGAAAAGCCATTTGCTGGAGTAGAGATAAGGGGTTTTTTTCTGTTTTCCTTTAAGAAAAAAAAAAAAGTTCTTGGAGCACTGAAATGTTGCAGCAAAGTTCTACTTCCCTCATATACTTCCCCAGCAATTATAACCTAGGAAAAACATTAAACATTGAAGATTGTCTTATAATGTAGGGATATTTATGCACCCATTAATCATGACCTTACTCTAAGCTTCTGCAGTTCTCTGTGTGTCCTATTTGAAGGAAGCCTTAAACCACTGCAGACTGCTGGTGAGTCTGATAGATTACTACTTCTAGGGCTTCTAAATGTTTGCAAGCATTCAAGGTTAGCTCAAACTTACCTCCTAAAAAAGCATATTCAGCCTTTGGCCCTGTTACCTGAGTGGATTGCAGCTAAGCAAATCAGGTATTACAGGGCATTGCTGTGGGATTCTGAGTCTTCAGCATTAAACACCTTTGAAGAGATGCAAACCCAAAAGCCTTTTGGGGGCTGAGGGATGGAGCTGTGTCCTCCCATTCAGCACAGGCACTCCTGTCAGGAAGTTAAGGACCGACTGTCTCCCAGTCTGGTTCAGAGCAAGGCCCTTTCCAAGCACTCTTCCTAAGGAAATCCCCCCACCTTCAGCTCTGAGTGGTTTTTTAACTGCTCTCTTTCTTACAGCATTAGTCAAAGGCTATGGGAAATTGTACATCTTTGTGGCTTTTATTAACTTATTTCCTTTCCAGCAATATACTGTAAAACCAGTAGTGAGACTCTTTCTACACTCGAGTGTTACTGTGGTGCTACCAGCAGCCTCATGGTCCTTTTCAATGCTCAATAACCACAGCCTCCAAGATCTTCATATTGAACACATTGATACAAGATGCTTTTTGTGGTTTCAGGGGTTGCTTGGCTGTAGCCTGTGGAAGTTCTCAGGTGAACTCTGGAAATCCAGAGCTGAAGGGGTGCAAAGCCAGCGTGCAGAGGATAGACCTGGATTGCCTGCATCCTTGACACAACCAAAGTCTACTTCAAATTACCATCTCCAGCTCCTGTATGCACACACAGGGATTTGCAAATTGGTCAAAACTCCAGCATGACAGAGCACTGCAGCAGTTACTTCAGATGAAAGAAAGTGAGAGACGATGGTTTCAGAACATTTCAGCTTAAAGCAGCAGGGCTAAACCAACAGTTATATAGATATAAGGATAGTCAGATTTATAACGAAAGAAGAAAATTGAAAGCAATCTACCATGTCTAAAACAACCATTCTTAAAGCAATTCAATTTGGAATCCCTAACGAACAGACACAGACACACAAAAAAACCCAAGCTATGCTTCTTGCTGAACTGATTTTAATATCCATTGCTAGAAGCACACAAACTACTATGGTTTGGGGGTTGTTTTTTGGTTCTTTATGCTCAGCTGCAGAGATACAGAACTGCTTTTCAGCTAGTGATTGGTTTTGATCTACTAGACTTCTAAGCTTGTTACTGGAATTGCCATTAGGCTCCTAGTAAACAAACTAGCAGCAACATTGCTTGCTCACCCTACAACTCCCCCAGACCTTTCTCTGCTTTCAGCTGCAACCTACGCAATGGAACAGGATTCTATTTTAGCAATAATACAATTTCATAGTTGGAATCCCCTTCAGTTTGAGGCAAACAGCAGCAGTGACTCACCACAAGGCATTTTTTTAAAAAAGGGGATTTCCTACTGAAGTAAAGCACCAATGAACATCACAGGAGGCAAAAATCAGCAAAGATCACAGCAAGGAGGGAGACCAAGGATTCCTTAGGGAGGCGATACAACTACAGAAAAAAAAGGTTTTTATTTCAACTGGAGGCTCACGATCCAAACTGCTATTCTAAAACTGAAACCAGACACACACCAGAGTGTGAGGCTTCACTCTGAAAACCAGCAGAGCCAACAGAGAGCTGCTTTCAGCAGCCAGCAGTGGTTTTTGGAGCTTTTGATTCATTCTGGATTCTGGCAGGGACAGAGCCATCATGCACATCACCTACATTATGGTACCTGACACAGAGGTAGGCTTGATTTAACACTGAACCAGGCAGTAGAGGGAAATGTTATCATTCCCCAATACCTGGGCTCCTTCCATGAGTCACAGCCAAGCTCTGATGCTTTCAGTAAGTATGAAGTTCACCTTTCAACTTACTGTTTCTAGTAAAGATAAACCCCCCTGCACAGTGGAGGCAGCAGAGTGGTTACAAACTGCGTGGGTTGTTTCATACATGGGCTGTTCATAGGAAGGGGCCACCTCCTGCCCTGAATACAGATGCCAGCAATTAGGATTTTTAGTAACTGGATGTTTGCTCAGTGAGTGAAGCTCTCAGAGCACTGGCATCACACTTTTGGGGAAAGATCAGCAGGCAGAGCCTGAACTCAGGGCTGTTCTGCAACTGGACCACAGGGCTACCTCACCAAGTCACAATGTCTGTCTGCTTCAGTCCAGGAGAGAATGAAAACTTCATGGCCCTCCTGCACTCAGTCCCAGCAAGAAGCATCACTGCTGACTGGGCTGCTTTAGGAATCATCTCTGCACCGAGTTGGGCTACAGAAGTTCTACTTCTTCACTACAGAGAGATGAAAACTGGAGGCAACACCAGCAGGTCAATCTGTCTCCTGCCTCTGCCCTCTACCTGTGCTATCTGCATGCAAACAAATCACCACAAAACTGAGCAACAATTCAAATGTCTCACTTTCAAATGCTAGGCATGGAAAGCAAGAAGTAAGCAGGCAGTATCAATTTACATGAATTAAAAAGAAAAGCAATATTAGGGGTACAAGAGCTTAATTTCTCCACAGGAACTGCAGAAGACCTGGCCAAAACTATTAATAATAGTATTATTAATTGCTATATAAATTAGAGATCAAACTCACCCCTTTGTAAAGCTGTTACTCTTTCACAGCAGAGTTTTGTGGAAGGTTCTTTGAACAGAACAGGTCCTCTGGACTGATTAGTAGATTCAGGTGTTAGAGGCCCCTTTTTACTTTTCTCAGGTTGAGCAGGCCCAGTGCTTCCATCTAGAGAAAAGAGAGAAAGAAAGAAAACTCAATGGAATCAAGGGCACCAATTAAAGGACTAATCACACACTCCACAGAAGGCTGCAATGGCTAAGGGAGGGGTAGAAAGCCAGAGGCACCAGACATGCAAGAGAAGGAAAGGCTCAGTGTTTAGAAAAACAAAACAAAAAAATCAGTCCAGCTGGGCTATGCTGGAAGATAACCCACAGCATTTTCCAGAACTCTCCAATTCCTCCTTCTCAGTCAGCAAAGGATCAAGCTAAATTTCCATTCATTATACTTTTGCATAGGCAAAAGAAATAGTCTTCTGAGCAAGTAAGAAACAGAAAATCTTTTTCAAATCTCTTTCCCAAATTCTCTTATCTTGCTACATCTCCCATCTCCCCCACTATAATCTCCACACCCATAGGCCCAGCAATAAAAATTCAAATTTTTATTTGGTTCAAATTATTTCAATTTAGTTCAAATTTTTCTCAAAAAAACCCTGCTCTCTTCCCCCAGGGTTAGCTGGAATTCATCTTCTGACCAGTGCAAAGCAGCAGGCATTTTGAAATGCCAGGTGGGTGAAGCTGCAACCAGCATAGAACTTTAAGAACATAAAAGAGATCTATTCTTTACACTCTCTGCAGGAGATTTTGGTTACCCCTAGACTTGGCCATTTCCACAAAATGAGAGCAAGCAACAGGATACAAATCTTTTAACACATCTAGCCAAAACAGTTATCCAGTATCAGTCAATAAGAAAAAAAGATGTTGCAAGTAGGTGAAAATCACCAGAAGGTTCTAAAAATGAATTTTTGGATAGTGAAATATTGATTAAAGATCTCTAAATATCCATTTTTTTAACAGAATGTTTTTTAACTGTTTGGAATATCTTTTCTGAACAGTTTTTCCTCAGAACATCAAATCTTTACCAGGCAGGACAATGAGCTGTGTACTGAGTACACCCAAATCATGGCAGCTGAAACTGATTCTCAACATTCCCATTTTTCATTGCTTCACTCCAAAGTCAATCTGAATGTTTATTTCTAACAGTTAAATTTTATTTCTAGGTAATATTACCTGTATATCCACAACAAGTCAAGTGTTTAATACCTCAGTGGACTAAGGAAGGACAACTTCAACATGAGGAAGATTTATCTGTGTAGTTTATTTTTAATTATAAGGGAGTGCAGAGGTTTAAGTGTATCCCAGTATTTGGGAGGCTTTTTGCACAACAAACCTTGCAATTTATTCCTTCCTCAAAAAAGCTGTAGGCAATTCTGTGAAATATCCCACAAGGTGTCACTAGAGATGCATCAGCCAAAATAGTCTTGGAACGTCCTCCCCTATCCTTGCTCCTTCTTCCTTGGGAACGTGTTAGCCAGCTTTGAAACGGGATGAGAGAGGGTTAATGCCAGAGCAGGAGTGTCCTGGTGCAGCAGGGGCCTTTCAGCTGTAAGCAGCAAGGCAATTATTTGAACAGTAAATGACCTGAGTGCACACAGATCAATGGGCAATGCAACAACTTCAGGCATCTACTTTTAATGAGCTACCTCAAAAATTGACCCTAATAGAGAAAAAGAAATAAAATCAGTCATCAGCTCTGCCTCAGTTCCATGCTAATGCTAGAAAAGATGGTTTGTCTCATTTTATTTTGATTATCCACAGTTTCATGCCCATCTTTCACACCTAACCCTGAAAGCTATACACATGTTCTTGGAAAAAATTGCTATCAGATAAAATGGTGTGCTTGATCCTCATTTACAGTTATCACTTAAGGCCCTTTCTATTGAACACTGCATGAACTCAGCATGAATTTAAAAATACTGTGCTGGATTAAAAAAAAAAAAAATTATTCTACCACCCCCCTGTATTTCCCTTTCTTGAAAAAAACAGATCTTGAGAGAAGGGTTGCTTCATTTGAAAATGATCTCTGAAACAGCTCTCAGGTAGAAATGACAATCCAGTATGTAATTTTTCTTAATCTCTAAAATTCAGTAGGATTTGGAGCCTTAGAAGATGACATACTTACTCACAGGTGAACAGAGCTCCAAGATGCCCCAAGTACACCAGGTGTGAGGAATTACTTTGCTTACTTTGCACATTGCCTGGCAGACACTCAGCTGCAGCACCTCTTCCAGAAACAAAGTTACAGGAGCATTTGGGATCCCCAAAACATATTTTAAAAAAATCAGGAAGGAATAACACAGCTAGTCTCTAAGTTTACTTTGGAGAAGAAAATACCACATGTTAAGAAAGCTACATTGATATGTTCCTTAAAAAAAAAAAAATTACAGAAGCCAGTGTTTGCCTCGTTTTTCACAAGATTTTCAAATATTTCCACTCAAAACAGCTGATTACTGTAAATTCAGAAAGTTCCTTTGCCTGTTCAGTTTACTTTGCAAACAAACAAACCACTTTTGTGGCTCTCTGCTCCTCCCCCCTCATCAGTAAAGTGGGTTCATTCTACTTCAGACTTTACTAACACACATCAATACCTCACTGAAAAATATTATCATTCTATGAGAAAATTATGACAAAGACTTGCCACTTCTTCTCATGGTCTGTGTTACTTTGGATAGCCAGGAGTCTTGTCCTTCATTTAAATTCTTAACAAGTTCAAATGATAATATATTCATTTGTCCTTGTATTTGTGGAGCCTTAAGTTAAATCACTATGGCAAGACTTGTATTTTACAGCTGATCTTGACTGACTGCTAAATTTGTTTCCCTGTCCAAGGGTATTTTTTGCTTTTTTTTCAACTTTAATAGCAAAGTTCTTCCATGCCCTTTGAGAACTTGGGAGGTTTTTTTAGTGTGCATAAAATGTTTAAACAAGTATCTGTGAAGACTGTAACAAAACCAGATTTGGTTTTTTCCTCACTTTTTGAGACCCTGCATATTTTTAATTTCTCCATTTAGGAACTGACATTTCTCCTGATTGCTAATAAATAACACTTTGCTCTCTCCCCTTTGGCTTCTCTCCACTATATCCCCAGATTTGGGAAGGGGGATGCCTACAGCTACAGCTTTTTAGTACACTCAGGGGAATCTGGAAATGACTTGTCTGAGGGATTTCAGAGAGCCTTGACCTCTATTATTTTTTTGTAGATCTAAGTACTAATTTGTATTTCAAATGCTCAGCTTCAAAAGTAAGGCAGTGTTAAGAGTGGTAATTATTTGTTTAGGAAAAAAGTTTGCCAAGCAAAAGGGATGACTTCTAGATGAAAATGTAAACATCTGAAATGCAGTAAAAGCAATTTTGACTGCGTTGTTTATACTATTGGTCCTCATCCATTCAAGAGCTCCAGCTGCTTTTCAAAGCACTATTTCACAAAGGGAAAAAAAAAAAAATCCAACACCTCACTCCATGTTTCTCACTAATCCTAGGGAAAGAACAACTCTATCAAACCCTTCCCAAGTCCTACCATGAAACACATTCTTCCAAACGCCTGTAGGATAACAATTCCCTTGGGAGGGACTGGAAGAGCTCGGCTTTTCGTGTGCAGCAACGGTGCCATCTACAGCCCGAGCGAGGCCACAACCACCCCAGCGAAATGCTGGGGCCACCCTAAGCTCTCACGTGTGCTTTTGACACACACCTGCTCTTCCAAAACCCTCTTCTGCCCGAGGACAAAACTTTAATATGACCTTTAATACTGATATTTAGTAGGATATATTTTATACTTTACCCATGGAGACACGAAATATTTTCTAGCTGCTTATTCTCAGGTTGCATGGTGTTTAACACTCTTCAGTTATGGACTGAACTCACCAATAGCTAAATTGGGTGTTTAGTAGATGTATCTATGGAAACCATGTGGTAGAGGCAAGAAGCAGAAGGACATCACACTTCTGTTGTCACACACACACAAAAGACACTGCACAGAGTGTATTTTAGAGACTGCCAGAACAAAGTTACTGGACCTTTTTATAAGCCATAGTTTAGCTGTCATCTGTTCAATAAAGACTGACAGCTATACTTGTTATTTAAAGCAAAAATAAACTATCCCAGTGCAGCTGGTATGTTACTGAGAAGCCTCCTTTCCTAGGAATTAAAATGGAAATATGCCAATAAGCATCCTGAGAAATAAAATGTCAATATATAAAGTCAAGTCACAAACAACACACACATGCAAACCTAATGGAACCAGTAGAGTGGGCAAGGTCTTTCCAAGGGTGCCTGAAATAAGGCCTGGAAATGCAGTTTGGAATCTGATAATCAGACTTGATGGAATAAAAATTCTGAACCACAGGGCTGCTTCACTTTGTTCTCAAAATTCATTGCCTGGTTATTCCAATCTGTATAAAAGAGATAAGGTCACAGGGAGTTGCTTCAGGGAAAGCAATAGGAAATAAAAAAAAGAGGACAGATACTAAGTAAAAAGTAAAACAAACCAGTGAGATAAATAAAAAGGAGCAAGGCAAAAGGCAGAAGTCAAAGCTCAACTTCCTACTAAACCAAGCTCAGTTGTTAGGAAAAGAGGGATCTTAGGCAAAGACAGCTGCAGAGTTCAGTGACTCCATGAAAGCAGGTTTCCAAAAAGGAGAGCACAGAGCAGCCCTGATACAAACTGAGAACTAGAATTCAGCCTCTTCCTACACACTCAGCAGCTTTCTCATCCTGCACAGCAGAATCTGCACGCTAGGGAAAGGCACCCTAAAAAGTAATTAGGAAGAATTTTTTTTAAAAATCCCAAACACTAGGGAAAGGCACCCTAAAAAGTAATTAAGAAGAATTTTTTTTTTTTAAACCCCAAACATGTTGACCTTTTTCTTTCACAAGTAGAAAGATTATTTACGGAAAAAAAAAAATTTTCCTTAAGTATTTGAAATCTTTTTTCCCCCTTCAGTGTCATGGATCTGTAAGTCAGTGCACTTCTGCTTTATTAAGTCAGTCAAGAACTTATTTGTCAACACTGGAAAATACAGTTCAACCCTGACTAATTTTTGCTTGAGCAGACTGTTGAAGTAGAAAATGAAATGAAAAGATTGCACCTGTGATACCATAAGAGAACTATCCCTGCTCCTGCAACAGTTCTATGCACATACACTGAAATATTTGTCAAGGTGGCATAAATGCAAATAGTAATGCAAATACCAGTCTTAAAGGTGCAGAACTTAATACCAGCATAAACAAAAGATTGGACACCCTAGGACACAAGGATGCCTATTTCAGATGGGAAAATGAAATGGATTTACAAATCAGATCTGACAGCACTGAAAAAGCCTGAAAGCTTTCTCATGAATTTCCAAGATGTAACAAGAGATTTATGGAGACTGTGCCATAGATTTTAAATCATTTAATCAAGACTTTGCTCGGGAGCATGAGGAAAGATGGTGTAAGACCATACAATTTAATAAAGCATGGAAAATATCAGAGAAAAAAAGGACCACGTCCAAGGGACCAGTAAATTCACTTGATGAGAGTGAGTCCTGAGAAACCCTGGTGAAATTAATTTAGGAAAAATTACTGATGGCATTGAAAAGAGCAAATAAAAACTAGAAGGCTGTAAAGAGATCTCAACAGAAGCTTTTAAAAAGAGACATTTTCCTCTAAGAAGTGCTAATGTAAAAAAGCTTTTCAATACAAGCACATTGTGTCACTTTAGGATAGAGTCCCTTTCATTTACTGAACATATTCCACAGTATGTTTGGGGAAAAGGTTTTATGATTATTTCTCCAAAGAATAAGA
The DNA here is from genome assembly GCA_013186435.1 of Turdus rufiventris. Lineage (NCBI taxonomy): Eukaryota > Metazoa > Chordata > Aves > Passeriformes > Turdidae > Turdus > Turdus rufiventris. The sequence goes on along the minus strand of PYHW01010827.1, from coordinate 1,506,887 downwards.
AATAAGCAGAAATTTCTGCTTTGTAAAAAAAAAAAAAAAAAAAAGGAAAATGCAAGTCAGTAAGAGCTTTTCATAGAAAAGTTTGTATTACTCTACAGGAAGCTGAGAAACAAAATTGAACCTTTTTCAGGCAGCAAGTCATCTTTTCAAGTCTTGGCTGGCATTTTAAACATCCTACCGGGCACAGATGCAATTTATAGACATTTGTTTGTCTCTCAAGTAGTTCTCTTCTTTTGTGAAGGCATAAGGTACACACAAATACCATTAAACCCTCTCACAAACAACCCTGCCTTGTAGGACAGCACTTTGGTAGCAAACAAACATTGGGTGAGCCTAACTTGTAGGACTGTGAGTCTATTTTTTGGAATGAAAGGAACCAGGCCTTACTGCTCTTGACTGAGCAGGTTTTGTTGTACTGATGGGGATGAGGATTTGAGGGGAGATTAAACCCTCATAATAATAAACCAGCATGTGACCCTTCATCTCAAACCACACCAGAGCTTTTAAAATCACTTCATAATCCATCAGCTTCACTGGAGCTTCAAGAGTGGAAGCTAATGGTGGCTTGAGTGTCCAGCAGTACTCCTGGAAACCAGTTTTAGGGTTCAAAGCAGGACTTTGAGTAAATAAATAAAAATAAAGTGATTGTTAGGTCAGTGTTTCTGAAGGGATATACACAATCTATCCTCTTAAGTGTACATTAAATCCACATTTACCTGTCTCCTCAGGCTGGTGAAGCTCCTGGTCCCTTCCACTGCTCCCACCTGGAGAGGCACCAAAAAGCAGCATCCACTCTTCCCAGCCTTTTGCCCTGAGATGCTGCTTTGTTCACAAAACTGCCCTCTGAATACAGTTCCTACACTCTCTCAACTTTTCTAACACTCAGATCAGCTCAAATCTATATAAAATAGCTTATCATGATTACCTCAGCATCTCTCCAAGTCAACAGCTCTACTAAATCCTCTACTTACACCTTTTTTTTTTTTTTCTCCTGGGCAATAATAATCTAAGTCTCCTCCTCAGTGTATTTCTCTCATCTCTGAGGTGTCCCTTTCACTCTGCAGGATCACTGTTTCAACAGCTTCTGCCATGCTCAAAGACTCTGGCAGCAGCACATCCAACCCCTGCACATGAGCTAATCCTGTAATCAGCACACAGACAAGGCTAACACATCTTCTGTCCTTAATCCCTGGATGCAGGCACATCACACATCACTGCTGCTTTGGCCATCCTTGGCAATTGGTTATTCCTTGGAACAGGCCCATATTGGATATTTTTTAATTACTACTATCACAGTTACTGAGAGGGTTCACTCCCTTCTACTCACTGTTTTCCTTGTTAATGCTCTGGTATCAGTTGAACAAGCTGACAAATCTGAGACTTTTTCCTCATCCATTCAATTTCCAGAGTCTCTGTTCAGCTGAATGTGTCCTTTCAGGTTCCTGTCTTCATCAGCCTGGCAGTGCCTGGCATCATCTCAGTGCTAACTTAAAGGCTTAGCCCCTTGCAGCTGAGAATAAAACAAGTTTCTCTTTAATTTTATCATAATTATTATTATTTCATAACTAAGATAATAAAAAACTTGAAAAAAAAAACCATTTTTCCTCAAGCACCACAACAGCTTTGATAAATATTCTCAGTTTAGGGAAATGAGCATGGTTATTTTTTCTGTTCTCTGATAAATTCACTAGCCAGGAATATTTCTGGGATCAGATGAACCATGCAATTCTGTTACTGGAAAATGGAAATAAGCACAGGCAGGCTGAGGGACAGCAGGGCTTTTCCTGGTCTGGAGCACTCAGTTACAGCCACACACAGGTACAAGCCTCTGCAAGGGACGGGCTACCAGCCTGGACTCCAAACTGACACTTCAACAGAACATCTAGTTTCATTGGCTAAATCAAAGCTGAAGCTCTGACAGATTTAAAAAACGTGAGGAAAATCCTGGTGGTGCTTACATCAGTAACGGATCTTTTATTTCCTGCAGCCAGGACAAAATTACCTGGCTTCAAGACAACAATGCACAAATAATATAATTACCATTAAGAACAATATGAGAACTGTCCTTTGCATTTTGGTTTCTATTTAATCTAACCATAGCCCCATAACTCTGTGCTGAAACATTTCTCTTCTACTTTAGAAGGAAGTCTAAGAGATTGGACTTTTTTTTCCCCTTTCTCACCTTATTCTGTAGAGTCCTTTACATCACAGCTCTCAGGATTACAGGAGAAGCTGGCATCTGTAACAGGACTGCAATTTAACCACTAAAGAGGCACAGATAAGCTCACATGCATCTTTAAACAAAGAGATACTCCAAGAGAAGTTTACAGCAGACATCCCCTAGTGCAAAACAGCACCAACAAAGCCATGAAGGAACTTTAATGAAAATAAAATTAATATTACAACAGTTACTCATTGACACGACATCTTATGGGACATCAGAAGGAGCAGGAAAGACAAAACAAAAACATAAGATACTTGGAAGTTTTGGTTAAATGCTTGTTAAAATCTGTCACTGAAATCAGCAGCACAAATAAATAAATAGCTTACAATAAATTAGTTTTCAGTCACAGATTCTGTCCAAATACATAGTTCTCACCATCAGGCAGTTAAACTTTACATCTCCTGAGGATGGAAAACTATTATGATAATAACTCATTAAGCTCTTAATTCCTGGCCCTCAGGACAAGTCAGGAACATTCTGTCATTGCACAGGAGTGTATCATATAGAATATAAAAATATATATGTTAATAAAGGGTGTCACAAACCCATTGCAATCTGTAGGCATTAGAGAAGGATCAGATTACTTCCAAATTATACAAGGATATTTTATCCTAAGTTTTCATTTATAATAAAGTGTAAAGCAGCAATGTAAAAGACTCTTAAACTGACTGGCAGCACCAAGGTCCCTTAGGTGAGGCAAGGGGTGAGAGAAGCGAGCACTGACATTTTACAGGCTGTTAAAGGATCCAACCCTCACCTGGAGTGGCAAATTCTGCATTTCAAGGCCTCATTTATGGGATCAGATCCCAGTGTGCCAGTCTAGTCACATCTCCCAGTCCCACACTTGTAAACACACCTTTGCAATTTTGCAGTTTGGCCCACTTAGAGCAAAAACATTTAGAATTTATATGGATATCAACCCCACAATTTATGTGAAGCCTAAAATAACCAAGCACTGGCCCAGTTCTCAGACAGCAATTAATCCCCTTCGAAGACGATGGACAGACAAAAACACAAGCATGTCTTCAGAGAAGTGTCTGGTCAAAAGACCATGATATTCCATTAAAAGTCTTCTGTGAAGTCCCATCAGACTCTGGAAGAGGCCCTTATAACCCTCCAGAAAATGGCAATACCACCCTTTCAACCCAAGAGTCACATGTCCCAGCATGACTGCAAGTTCAATTCAGTGTTTACAGACAACACCTCCTGCATCTGCACTCTCTTCTACAGCACTTTTGCAGCTTCTCCATTTTCCAGCAGAATCATGCAGTTTGCAGGGCAATACAATGGCATTTAAATTTGTACCCAAGAATTTAACTGTAAAAACAGCACAGTAATTACGCATGCATTGCTAATAATTAATATGGTAACAAAATCTGAACGTGCATGCGATGTTAAAATCCTAAATCTCTTCAGTCATGTTCTGGATAACTCTTCCATATTCCCTTTCATTTTTCTAAAGCAGAATTGCATCTCAGTCTCCATCTTTCCTGAACTCAGAGCTGAGGCTGCTCTGTCCTCGAAGCCGCAGAGAGCAGATCTTATAATGTCAGCCCCATGTCAGACTTCCAAGTTTTCCCAAAAAGGAAAGGTGCACATTCTCTCCATACTTCCTGTCTTCTGGCATTCAGCTTGTACAGTCCAGACACAGAATGGAGCAAGCAGCATTTTTTTTCTTCACCTAAAGCAGAGGGCAAACAAGCCCTAAATTAGCTCAGGACAAAATAATTATTTTCTTCTGGAAATCATACAGTAATGCTGTTTTCCAAAGTTTTACTCCTTGTCTTCATAAAATAAGCATTACATTTTCTCAGCCATTGGCCCACCATTATTAGAGTCCATTTCCCCCCCTTATTTCAACATGCAAAGTAGCAAACTCTTTTAAATGGCTTATTGAAATGATCACAAAGAGAATGATTTCTCCATTCCCAAACCCCTTGTGATGCTACTGTCCATTTCCTACTGCAGAGTGCACGGTCAGCTCAGAGCTGAACAGGACCAGGTGCCTTCTCAAATTCCTTTTGGAAGCTGGCTGATCACAGAACTTGACCTCGATGTTGCCATCGCTGAACGCCTCCCTCCTGCCTTCATCTGAATCCATGGGATCTCTCTGAGATGCATTTGGCTTTTTCCTCCTCATGGTAATTCCTGAGTTCCCAAGCTGCCTGCCTGGGGATGTGCTGTCTTTCACAATGCAGAAACAGAGGGCAGACAGAAAATTTTTCTTGAAGTTCTCATTCATGAAAGCATACACAATAGGGTTGCAAATAGAATTGAAGAACCCTATGATCTGGACAATTGCAAAGATCATTTTGATTGTCACATCATCATACTCCTTCTCAAAATTACCTGGAGAGGCAAAGAAAAACATTCCGTAAGCACACAATGTTATAAATGCTTACTACTTAGCCTATTTATATCCAGTTTTAGCATTAGCAATTGAGTTTCATCAACAAGATAAAATCAACATCTACTACACAGTCCTGCTTTGAATGTAGGTAGTAACAGAATCAATTGGAAGAGGAAAATTTATGAGCCAAAAAGCTGACTGGCTGAACTATTGATTTATCTGTTACAATCTTATTTGTGATAGGAGACAAAGAAACAGTTCCTGCCTTCAGCAAGTAAAGTAAAATCGCTGAAAATTTCCTTTTTTTCCTGCACAAAGGCTGCTCCAGTATCTGTGGAGGAGGGGGGAGATGAACAGTGCAAGACCCCAGGCCAACAGAACAACAAGCATTGAGGGCATTTCCAAGCTGTTTTCAGTAAAAAGCACTGAAAAACTCCAGCTGGATTTATTGGGCATCATCACTGTGATGTCTGGTATTTATATTTCCAATATGCCTACCTCAATAAAAGGGATAAATGGTTCATTTTCAGTTTAACTCAAAACAGTTAAGTTAGATTAAATATAATAAAAAACTTAAGAGGTTTTATGCTCAGAAACAACTTTTACCTTCCAGCCAAGTACTTTTGACTTTTCAGCATAACAGACATGATAAGAAAAACAATCTACACAGAGATGCTCACCCCTCTAACAGTCCTGTTTTTCCTTAAGTCTTTCTTATAAGCAGAACACCAACCTTTGCTAGCAGAAAGAATTCCAGAGCTGAATTCCTTAGCTTCTTACAACCCAAAGCTCCATTACTAAAAAAACCCCAAAACCCCAGACTTTAATCTATGAGATATGGCAGGTACTCACTGTATTCAATCATCATGTGAATCACGTGGAAAGGGGCCCAACAGACTGCAAAGAGAAACACCACTGTCACCATCATAACAATTGCTCGCTTCTTCTTCCTGAAATTGCACCAAGAATTCCACACTGAATCACTGGGAACTGGCTGGCAGTAACATATCTCTCTTCAAGTTACACCTGTGATCATGCTCTGATGGCTGTAGATGCAAATAAAACCCTCAAGGAATGCTCAGAAGGACACAATTCCCTTGGAAACAAAAGAAAAATGCATCATCACATAAATCTAGCACTTCATTTCTCTTTTCTGGGACAGCAGAACATTTTGCAGCATGACATTAGCATGTCTTGCAAGGCATTTTCAAGTCTATTCCAGAGGAATAAAAAAAAGTGAGGAAAAAAAGCTTCCTGTAAATCAAAGTTCCAAGTGTATTTTGTTTACAAACCTTGATATTTTAGACATTTCGCTCCCATGAATGGTTTGAAGAACTGAAGCATCTCCCACTCTTTTCTTAATCCAGAGTTCATAGCCGATTTTAGTGTACAAAAAAAGCATCAGCATCAGTGGAAGAAGGAAGAGTATAACAAGAATAAAGGTCGTATAGATCTTCTGATAAATGGGACTGGCCCATTCTTCCAAGCAACAAACATGCACTTTTTCATACAGAAAGTCATATTTAACCTGTAACAAATGCAAAGAAGATGAGTCACTGAGGTGTTTTTCCCAAGTGTAAAACCCAAAGAGGTTCAGATACTCCTTGCTCTTAATGGAATGACCAAAATTCAACAGATTTTTTGAAGTGATAAAATTCTTTCAAGCACTTCTCCACATTGAGTATTGGGCTCAATCCAAATTGACAAAGAGAGGTCGGGAGATGCTGTGATTTGCACTTCAAAGGAGACCTTGGCTACACATTTTGTAAGTAAAAAAAGAAGGATATATAGAAACTTCACTTAAAAAAAAAAAGAAGAAAATTATTAACATTCAGACTCACGAGCAGCAGATTCTGCCAAGCTCCTACTTAACCTCCAAACGTGTGTGGTAACTCATCCACTCTAATGAGAAGCTAATTAATTTTAAACTAAGCACAGTTCTTCCAGATCTTGGGGAGCACTAATGATCCTGAAACCGCAATCTAAGCCCTCTGCTGCACTGTGCACCTACACACCAAAAGAAAGCCACAGTGGAAGTGACAGATGTAATTACTGTTCTTTGATGCAATTAGGGAGAGCAGGCACGACTAGTCCCTGTTGGTATTCCTTCTTCCAGTACATGCAAGTTCCAATCCTTAGCTTTTCCCAGGCTGGCACACAGAAGCAAAGCTCCACCTCCCTTATCCCCCTCTAATTTCAGAGGAGCTGGTTTAATTCCACCTAAAGGTACAGGAAGATCCAGCAAGGAGTGAGTTTAATAAGCAAACCCCCATTTGGCCTAACCTACCTCAAGCCGTTGCACGTACCACATGGGTGACCCAACAATAAGAGCCAGCAACCAGACTATGCCTGCAAACAAATACATTTTTAAATACTTTGTCCAACAAGCAGCAATCAGTATGAACAGTTTAACAGCTTTGAAAAGTCAAGAACAGTTTTCTATGAGGCATACATCAGCCAACACTCAGATCAATAAGAGCATGCTCTTTTGACATTACTTTTCTGTCTCTACTTCTATTTACTGATATTCCACAGGAAAAGCCACTTCATCTGCATAAGGAGCAGTAAGGAAATCTGTATAACAATGGAAGGACCACTTCCCTGTGACAGTGCTTAAGCAGTTCTTGCACATTTTGAACTCTTCTTGGGAAAAAAAAAAGAAACAGCTGCTAAAGGTTTATCTTTGTTAAGCACATTTTTGACTTCAGATGCTAAGTTGTTTGTGAGAGTTTTGAAACACTGCACTTGTAGGCACTATCCTTGAGCTATTTTATAAAGGTCAATTAACTCTGCCTCTGAAACACTGGTCAAATCAATGCCTTCTGTTCTGGCTGTGGATGGCCATGCCATCCACAATGAAGATTATTTCTCACACACAATTACTGGAGATGCTTAAAATCTTACCAAGCATTGTGAAAGCTCTTTTATTGGTGTACTGCCACTTCATTTTTAGTGGATGCACAATTCCCTGGTGTCTTTCCACAGCAATGCAGGTCATGGTAAGAATCTCAGTTACAATAGCAGTGGACTGAACAAATGGCACCATCTTGCAAGCGAAGGCACCTGCAAAGATCAGAAAATAAGGCATGCAACAGCTCTTAACACCACACTCCATTACTAGAAAGAACAGACCAAGATTCTTAGATTTATTGTAGCATCTAAACTGCTAAATCACCTGTTTAAGCCATTTGTCAAATGCAGCTCTCCTGAGTCATTCTTTATTCTTTATTGTACACATCTGTAAAGCCAAGATGTCTAAGGACACATTCACTTGCTCTGTTACCAGTCTGACACTCACTCCTATTTCACTTTTGACCAAGTCTTCCATCACCCGTTTTCAAACAGGTCAAGTTACAGAGACATTTATTATTTTTCATTTTGGCAGATTACAGTCCAGTTTATGAAGGTGTTACCTGTTTAAAAGTTTACCTTTTCTGCTGTTGCAAACACATTCCTTAAGCTTGTTTAGATATCAGTCTATCTGTACACTTCAGCATTTAATGTATCATCCTGTCAAGTGAGATATACAGAGGAGGAGGCATAAAAGGAAAAATTCAACCTCTTCATCATCCTTCTGCTCTCCAAGTCTCCCTCTCTGCTGATTACCAAATTTTGTTAGTGCCACTGTCCAAACCAAATGCATTTTCCTGCCTGCATTTTCTAAGTTGTACAGATTCCTATTGTATTCATTCAACTTCAAGTTTTATTGCTGCCACAGCTTTCCCAAGTCCACATTCAATTCCTAACACATTAGTCATTCTCCACTACTCATTCTCAAGTCCCAGCCATCTTAGAAAGTGGTGTAAATCATTCTGTAAAAATCCCTTCCCAATATATTTCTCACTTAGCCGTTTTCTGACCCCGAGAGATTTTTCTGTCCCTACTTCCATCATACTCTCATAGTTTAGTATCAGCTATTCACTTCAGGGTTATTCTCCTTACTAGACCAATGTTTATATCTTACTCAGACACAATCCATAAACTCAGAACAGCCTAAGAAGTATCTGATCCAATTTTCAGCCAAGCTTTGAGATGCTATGGACACCTTAAGCAGTAACAGCATAGAAAGCAGCCAGAAAACTCTGAAAACTTAATCCAACCTTCCATGAAGGGAACAAGGAACAGGGAAACTTGTGCTTGCTAGGTCAGGCTAAAAGCCACTCCAGCTTACAAGAAGGAACTGGTTTGCTACTGGTCTTACCAATTCTAGTAGCCCAAAAATCCCTTTTTCTGTGGCTCCACAAAGGGAAAGAGAGGACAAGCAGCAATGGGTGGAAACCAAGCACCTTTCAAGCACATATTCAATACCAGCAACACGATGGATGTGCACACAGCTCTGGCTTAAACCAGAATAAAAACACACCATGCAGCCCCATTTCACCTGCAGCAAGAAATTGATACAACCCCATTCTCAAGTGTCTGCTAGTTCCAATTCCTTATGGAAAAACTGAGAAAAAAGTGCCAAATTTTACTGTAAGAAAGACATGGTAAGTTTAGAGGAAAGTAATTATGCTACTACATGATAGTAAATACCGTGAAATTAAAATAAGACTGCTGAGACAGGCAAAAAAACAACTGTGTCAAACACATACATTATAACAATTTCAATCGAATTCTCACACTTGTGTTCAGACTTAACACAGAGTAACAGAAGACTTGAAAGGAATATACTAGCTTACATCTTTGTCATAACCGAGCTGGTACAATGTGGCTGTTTGGAACATGGTTTGAAGGTTATATGGCTAACAAACAAACATAAAGAACAAGAGTCCACTTCAGTGAGGTTCAGTCAAGGTTGTTGAAATCTCACTCCATAAGTTTTCCCAGTGCTGGGTTAAAGGCTAAATTGCTGGGATCACCTCAAAATCACTGGAACTGTGTTAATTGCTGTACTGCCACCAGTGCAGAAAAGTGTTGAATCTTCTGCATAATTTAAGCAATGATAACACTTTAATTAATAACTTAAGGATGTATCAAAATGTTTGAATTTCCACAGTGTTAGGCTTTCAGAGAACACTTCCAACAGTGAGTCAGTCAAGACAGCACTGCAGCATCTAATACTGACCACTTTCCACTGGGACAGAAAATAATTTGAAAAGAACTAATTGCTTCTCTTTTTCAAGAGGCTAAAAGTATTCCTTATGCACTGCCTGTTAAAATCTGCAGATTATTCAAGCAGTGAATAGTTTTCCCAGTAATAACACATTCAAGACTGCAAATATAAATGGCATTCCCTTAAACAATGTTTTATGCCTTCATTATCAGACATTTTGCCTGGAACTATGATTTAGTCATTTCAAATATCACTTTTTCTTTTAACAAAAGTAAGAGCCTGAAACCATTCTCTGATAAAAATTAAATTGCTCCTTCCTCTGGTAAGATGCTGTTGATCAACCCCTCGCACTAGAATTTCTATCACAGCTTGTAATGAGCTCTCTCCACCTCACTTGAAGCAAACTTGATTTTTCTCATATTTTGTAACTTGGGGCAGTACACATCAGTCATCATCACACAGATCTCTATGGGTGCTGCATACCTGGGCAATGCACTGTTTTACATCAGTTCTTGATACAGATGCAATATTGAGTTCTCATCTCTCAGCAAGGAATGTTTGTGTGCTCTCACACACAGAAGTTCTAAGGCAGCACACTGCTTGACACAAGACATTTGGTAAAGGACAGAAAGCACGTTAAAGACTCAGCTGGGTAGAAGGTGTCAGTTTTTCACCAAGCTTTACAGAAGAGCAAAGTGTCACCTCAGGAGGCACCAAACCTGACAGCAACACACACAAGACCCACCCCTCTCCTGAGTGGTAGCTGGAGGCCAGAGGAGATCCAGGAGGGCACCTCATTATTCAGCAGGATGTCAGATGACTCACTGCTCTCAAAGTGACAGGAAAAGTCACCCTCTGACACCTGTCTTGAGACCACACATTCCCACTGATAAGATGCACAATCCACAAGAATGTAGCAGGGTGCTGAGTGTATTGAAAGCTCAAGTAGTGCCCCTATCTTTCACCAGGACTGTCACATCACACATTACATTAATCCTCCCATCACACCAGGCAGCTCTATAAAGACAACACTCAGTTAACTAAGCAATGTCAGGAAACAAAGAAACTGCTGTAATATTTGACCCAGAGACAAAAGCCCAAATTTAATAGTGCTGTCAGGACCATTACTGCTGCCTCCCATCTATGACTACATCAAAGTCCTCAGCTGCTTCAGCTTGCACCAAGACATACTAGTACTGCTGTATGCATCCATTTACTCCCACTTGAGCTCCCATTTCATCCTTCTTACCAATAAAAACGATCCCAGAGATCATTTATGACAAAGCCACAATCTTCATTTTCTTCTGCATTACAGAGAGATGAGTGTGCTGGATTTTCTTTCAAAGCTCCTCTAGAAATGACAGCCATTTCAGCTGCAAAGTTTAAATTTGGAAATTAAATCATATATTACCACTATTACACTCACACAGCTACACAGATTCTTGAAGAGATCAGAGAATCAAAAGCAGGACCAATTCAAATTTGTTTTTAGTGAACATGGTGCTGCTTCCAGTTGCTACCCATATAAAGGCTCTGTGTTAGTGCTGCTTGATCATCAGGCAAAGTGAGGAACACAGATTTTGAACTGCAGGTGAAGTTCAGAGTGTATAAGTGAAAATACTATGGAAAAAGTCACTGCTTCAGCTGCTCTGAAACTGTGGCTGTACTTTTGTTTGCATTTGAGTGTCTGCAGTTCTCTCCTTCCCTCTCCCATTCTTCTGTGGGTTTCTGAAAGGGAAGAAACACACACACACACACACACAGGCATGGAAGTAACCAGTTCTAAATTAAAGACAAGTACAAAACATACACAGCTCACACTGCCTAGTACAGATGCTTGTTTTAGTGATTCAAATAAATCAACATATAAATTTCTAGCATCAAGTGTCTCGGGATGAACCACTTTGTCCACCAAGGATACTTCACAAGTCAAATCACCTTTTTTGTAACAGAGTTGGATCTTGCACTACTGGGTGATGTTGCATTACAGTGGATGAGAGTAAGATTTTTTCAGACTCCAAAATGAAAGGCAGAAGGCATCAAACCAGTTAAGCTGGCAAGGAAAAGACACCTCCAGGACTGGCAGGCTCTGATTTGCAGTACAATTGCAATCACCATTCACGCTTCACCGTGCAAGCATCAGCAATCAGATACCCTTGGGTACCATCAGTTCATGTATTTGTTTTCCTCAATTTTATTTCACATCCCCCATCTCCCAGAGTAAAGGGTTAAATACCCATCAGCGTTACTTATTATGTCCTCCCAACACTGTATCAGTTGAAGTTCATGATTTCACCAGATCAAAAGACCTACAGATGGACTTGTAGTGAAAATACTCAAGCACAGCAAGGAAGGCAAGCAAAAAGCACAGTAACCCCCAGAGAACAGTGTACTTCAGCTACCCAAATATTGAATATCTGAAGAGATTTGTGGTTACATTCTAGATTTCTGTCGGGCACCCTCAGTAACAGAGTGTAAATAAAGACATTGATATTTCCCTATCCTGTTCCAAATGCCCTATCTCCTGTAATTCAGCCCACGTGGAAGCTTCAGTTTATTCTAATCAAATGTTTGGGCAGATCAGAGCCTTCCTTAGGAGAGAGAAGAATCACAGAAGTTATCTTCCCCAAAACAGCTCATAAGAAAATAGCACAGTTGTCCTTACTACCAGTAGGTCCCAGGAGCTTTGGATTCACCAGCTCCCACTGAAGTTTCTGTAATAAAACCCATTTCCCACATGTGCTCCAAGTATCCTCCAACCTGTCCATTCCCACCCAGCATTCTAGTCTGGGAAGTTCTGGAATTAAATCTCCATGTTCTGACAATAACCTTCACTGTCTCCAAACAACACAAACACAGCCTTGGAAATTGAAACATAAACGTGTCACTTTATCAACATCTTTTCTGATCATTCTGAAATAGTCTGAAAAACTATTTCAATTTGTGGCTATACAAGATGTTGTCTACAATTTGCTGCAAAATCATTCCTTTTATTTTTCCACTTACTGTCAAACACCGTTTTAAGAACTAAAAAGAAGCAAGATAAATACCATATACAGTTCTACTGCACCTTTCTCTGCTTGCTCTTTACTACTTCGGAATTGGGATGCACAGAAAAGGTTAAAAAAAAAATCCTCCTTTCTTGGCTTCAGGGAAGCTTTTTCAAAAGGTTTTTAACATCAATAGGAGACAACATAAGTCCCAAGAAAAAGGAAATACAGAAAAATTAAAAGGATGCATTATTTCAGCATAAATTCTACATGTTGTCTCAGTCACCTGCTCCTCCAAGAACATTCTTTTTCCTCACAAAAGGTTAAGGAGGTCTATCTACGAGCTGACAGCTGTCAGAGGAACTTAAGCTGTATAAAGACTGACATCTCACTTGTCAGACAGATTTCATTACTTAGCGGGAAAAGAAAAAATAAAACCAAAAAAAAAAGATAAAAGTAGTACGGCAAGGCTCCCTGGCCAGCTCCACACAACGAACCGCTCCCCACACGCACGGCGCAACTCTTAAGGAATACAAAAGCAGGAAAGTGCGCTGGGTTATTCTAACATAACGTGAGGGATGGAGAGGGCATCCCTCGTGGAGAGCAGGAAGGGGAAGGGTCCCTCAAGGAGGGCGGGAAGGGGAAGGGTCCCTCAAGGAGGGCGGGAAGGGGAAGGGTCCCTCAAGGAGGGCGGGAAGGAAAGGTCCCGCTGCCCTCACCATCCTCCCCGCAGCCCGGCCCCGGCACCCACCGCCCAGCCAGTTGGAGGAGATGTTCTGCAGCATGGTGAAGGGCACGCAGAAGAAGGCGATGAAGAGGTCGCTGAGCGCCAGGGAGCAGATGAAGATGTTGGTGACGGTCCTCATGGCTTTGCTGCGGGTCACCACGTAGAGCACCAGGCAGTTGCCGAAGAGCGCCAGGGCGAAGATGAGAACGCAGATGAGGACGAAGGCCACCTTGGTGCGCCCCGGCAGCTCCGGGATGTACACCAGCGGCTGCAGTCCGTAGAGAGCAATGAACTGCTCCCGCGTCACGTTGTTGTCCCGCAGGAGCTGCGCGAATTGCTCCGGGGTGATGTTCAGGGACCGCATGGCGCCCGCTCGGGGACCGACACACCTCCCTCAGCCCTCAGCGCCGCCGCCCGCGCCCCGCCATGGCCGGACCACTGCCCTGCGGAGCGCGGCCGGGCCGGACCCCGCGTGCGGCGGCGGCGAAGGGAGCGCACAGAGCCGGAGCAGCCCGAGGGCGGAGGATGGAGCGCACAGAGCCGGGAGCAGCCCGAGGGCGGAGGATGGAGCGCACAG
>PYHW01010827.1:1482341-1492487 GCA_013186435.1 Turdus rufiventris | reverse complement strand
CTGCTCTCTTACAGCCCCTGGCAGCGCCGGGAGTCCCTCAGAGCTACCCCCTTACAGCTCTGGGACTCCTTCCCAGCTGCCCCTCACACACCTGCCTCTCCCCACGCTGTGCCCCCCACTCTCCCACTGCACTGACCCCTCACAGCGCTGGGACCTCCTTCACCGGTGTCTCCCCAGCCCAGGCTCGAAATGTCAAGGATGGGTGACGAAACTCCCAAACCAGCCTCTCCTCACGTTTAGATCAGGCTGAGAAGGAAAGGAAAGAGATGGTGCTGTGGGGAACGTGGCCCTCCTGCATGAGGGCCATTCCCACCCACAGCAGGTCAGGCTGCTGCTGGTTTGTGCCTACCCAAACAATTTTAGCACAGGGATTTGATCTGCCCCTTTGTGCCAACGCCACTGCAGGCCCTCCCCAAAGCTCAAACAGAAAAGTAGTTTTCTAGACTTCACTGAGAGGAGACGTGACAATTCCATACCACACAACCTGGCTGGCAAGGCTACTCAGGTAAGGTCATGGAGGCTGCCAAGGTGCACTCGGCTAACTGGCTGCAAGAAAAATACCTCTGCAGTTTAAACATGAATAATTATGGCAGTTAGGTCTAACAGAGGGACCAAGTTGAAAATATTGCTTTGTCTTCCAGCCTAATTTATATTACCCAGCATGACTTTCCTACCAGTACAGGTAATATTCCCTTTGTACAATATTACATTGAATTGCAACGACTTGCTTTAATCAGTCACGTAAGAAATTACCAAAAAGTATCCAGAGAAAGCAATAACAATATGGAAGCCTGTCCTGGCAACACTTCCCACCCCTACAGAGATAGATTTTTTCATAGGGAAACCACATCACCAGGGACAATGCTGCAAAATTAGATTTTGTATGGAATGGATGCTCCATGCACTGGGTACATAACTTTACCTGTACAAGGGAACTCTAGAAAAGAATGGGAAAAGTCTAGCAAAAGCTGTCTTTTTATAGAGTTTCTGGCTTGCCAAGGAAAATTGGAGAAGGAAGAATTCACCACCAATTCATTTTCAGCAAAATAAATATGCTCAACAAGACCAAAGATCTTTTGTTTAGTCTTCAGAAAAAAGAAAAAAATCTGTTAAGCGGAAATCAATGGAGAGAAATTCCAATACCTGCATTAACCTGTGCTGCTCCAGTCCTCCAAGTGCTGACAACTCTCTTAAGGTGCAGGTCCATGGCAAAGACTGTCTTTATTATCCCATGATGAGAGATGTCGCTTGTCTTTGGTGTCACTTGAGCAATGTCATCAGGCTCCCTTTCTGACAGGCTTTCTAAGCCTTGTTCTGGAAGGCAAATGCTCATTAGACTTAGATGCTGACTTCCACATTCCCTTAGGCCTGCCTTGTTGGCTAGAAAAGCTTGGTCTTTCATTCCCATAATGATCTTGCTGAGCCTATGCTCCCTGTCACACAGACTCCTTTTGAGATTAATTTTCCCAGCACCTTCCTTTGAACTACACCAGGTATAGCCTGAAACCACCTTCATGTCCTCTGTTCACACATCTTTTCCTGGTCCTCTCTTTTCCCTCTTCTCCCTCCGCTTTGTGCTGGTAACAGAAACCTCATTTAGGAGCTCTTCTATTAACAAACAAACCAGACGTGTTTTCAGCAGATTTCATTCCTATTATTGATAAAGGGTCAAGTCTGGCGGTCAGGCTGTCATCGTGGACTGCAGTGTTGTGTTGTTCATTGTAAAAAGCATCCAAGTGTGTCAGGAACAAATAAATGGGAATAAGCTCTCACCTAAATATTGCAGATATAGTCTGAGTTTATGGTTAGCATGGACATTTGTTTTTTCATATATCCTCATTTTATTACTATGACTGCTCATTACAAGTAATCAAACAGCATTAAAAATGAACAACATCAACAATGGTTATTCCACAGAATAGAAACAAATCTTGAAGCTGGAGGCAATGGAAGGGTGCCACTGCATCTAGTGCAGATTTAGCTGGGTTTTTTTGCATGCAAAGAGAGGCACAATGCAGATCATTTCACAGATAACTTTTCCTGTCAGTTCTTACCTACATGGGGAAGATAAATGTAGGATTTACAGAAACTATCATTTTCTTTGAGCATGATCCATCCTCTTAGCTGAAACAATAAGAGCAGACTCATCATACAGGTTGTAGGGTAAATCACTAGTAACTCTATTTGCCAGCTCCTTGACTTGGATGAAATTGTATTTGGAGTTAAAAGGGCTGAGTTACAAAAGGTGACCTCATCTCCAACCTGTTGAAATTACTGAAATGACTCCTCTGCTTCCCTGGGCTACAAATAATCGGCAGGTAGTGAAGAGTGTTTACTCTTCAGAGCAGTGCCTCGTGTTCTGCCTTATCCTGCACCCCACTGCTCCAGCTCCTGCTGCTTCCTGCAGCCACAAAGCAGAGCTGTGTGAGGCTGCCCTGACTGCCCACACAGTGAAATCACCAGCCATGTCAGCATGTTTTGGCTAGAACTGGAAAGAGTTTTTTCTTAACCAAAAAGGTATGAAACTGCTTTGTGGAACCAAAGGAGTTGTTTTTCCCTAACTGACATTCCTAATTCAACGATAGGAGCAACTTCTCTGCTGCCTGGCTCACCAAAATATGTACTTACACACATAGCTTGCTTTGTCCTGCATGACTGCTTTCAGATTTTAATGATGATTTCTCCCAATTCTTACCAGCAACCTCCAAATCCATTTCTGGTACCACTGAAGTCTATGGAGTTCTGATATTTGCATCAATGGGATGTGGGTCATGCCCTTACATAATCTTTGCAATAACAAATTAATCTCTGCTCTAAATTTTTAGTAGCTAGTACATAATAGTAAATTAAAATGCACTGTTCTGTTCCTTTGACATTTTTTTATTAAGCGGATGCATTTACAAAAATAAAATAGGGCTTGAAAAGGCCCCAAATCCTCTAGTAAATAATTGATTCTATGGAAACAATGCATTTCTCAGTACTCTTAACTGGAAAAAAAAAGCCTCCTACTAAAAATTTACTTCTCTATCTCAAATCCCAGTGGAAAAAACCTTGCAAGTTGAACACAGATCACATCTTGGGTAATTCTCCTTTGGCTTCAGAAGTGTTGTGTATTCTTTGGTCACTGACCAGCTGATAAGCACAGAAAGCTGTTCAATGTGTGTTGTACCAGATGGCACTCTTGTCAAAATCACTCATTGCTTTGTGCCACCGTACTCTAATTTGTTTTTTGCCTACATGATCTATCTGCATGACGCTTCTTTCTCGTTCAAAACAGAGTGAGTTTTCTGCAGACTGAGAAATCCTGTTAGTCAGTGAGTAACCTTTTCTCCTGCAGAGGAAAGGAGCTGTATTTGCACTCTGTTTCCCTACTAAGAGCAGGCAAAGAGATCCATGTCTGGCACCTGTGAAAAAAGGGGTGACAACAGGGGTGACAACAAAAAACCATGGGCCTTCATAGTTTTGCATAAGTTTTGACAACTGAGCGTGAAGTTTGTATAAACTGTGAACAGCAGACGTTTGGAACACTGACAAAGCACATACTTACTGTATAATCCTAAACCAGAAATTTTCAAACACACTCTTTTTCCCTTCCAAATCTCTACTCATACTGTCTAGCTCAGGCAAAAGAGATGGCAAAACTAACAAAGAATCCCTTTCCTCCTCCTCTTTCATTCCCTTCACATGTCAAAATACTTTGGAAGAGACAATTCAGATCCACATTACCAACTTCTAAACAGCCACTGCAACGATTGATTAGCAAAACTTCCTGGCCTTGGATCCTTTTTAGATACATTGGGGATGAACTCCCCTCTAACCCAGATCAGTATCACAGCTTTAGGGTGCTTCGTTAAAGCAATAGAACAGCTTACCATTATCATTAGGGAATTTTAGACCAGGATTTAGGATGGCTCTTAAAATTGCCAAGGCAGCCTCTGAAACATAAATTTAGATAAAGCATTTAAATAAACAAATTTAGATAAAGCTGTTGTTGAGAATATATGTTTGGAGAAAGCACTGAGGCTGAAACTTCAACTTTAGATTTACACGCTTTTACACATTTTGCCAAACTGTAAATTATCTTGAAAAAGGGAAAACTGGACACTAATTGGAGTAGAATCTTACTTGGTATCTAAGGATACAGCTCAAAGTTGGTCTTATCAGTGTATACTTAATTTTGGGTATTGTCTCATCTTCATGCATGCTTTACTTGCCATGACTTGTGGAGACAATATTTATGAAGAGAAGCATCAATCCCTAAAGCACAGTAGCAAAGTATGTTGGAGAGGCTGAACACAAAATAAATTTTGTTAACTTAACACATTGGCTTAACTCCAAATGTTTTGTCTCCCACTGTAGGGCTGTGCTGATGAACACTGCTGGCTGCTAATGTTTATTCTTGTGAAGTCTCGTGCCTCTGCACCTCTGGATTTAGGGATCCCCACTGAGCTTTATTATCCAGCCCCTTCTATCAGTGAAATTAAAGCACACAGTGTGCATGGCACAGTGAGGACACAAACCTCACAGCCCCATGGAGCCTGCTGGTCATCCTTGATACAGCAATTCAATAACAAAACTGCATGGATGAACTGGTCTGTGTTTAAGCTTGGGAAGCCCAACCTCACCAGGCTGCAGGTACTCCACCAATTCCCTGTGGGACCCTGCCTGCCACTGTGACATCTGTGAAGAATTAGCACAGGGACTAACTTGATGTCTCAGAAAAAGCAGCCACCCAACCCAGTGCAGGCTCTTACTCGCCCAAACCAAGACTTTGCTGCTCAGGCTGTTCTGACATGGTTTGATTTACAGTTTCTAGCCCAAATTGTGCAGTTGGCACAGACATTGGTCCATTGAGCAAGAGGCTTTTATAATCACCTTTAGAAATCGCTCCCTTCGCTCCAAAGAAGAACATTTCTCATAGTTCCTGGTGCATGTGACACCTCACTTACTCTTACCCCACCTTCTGACAACCTTCCCTTGGGCTCCTTCCTTGGGTTTTCTTCCTACTGCAAATGAATACTTTTTAAACAAAGCCTGTGCTGGACTTGGACAGATTTTTTAGACACTTGGACTCCTCCTGCCATTTGTCATACCAACAATGTTTAATGAACTTGTGGAATCAAAAATAAGCTGCAGCAAGCACAGTAATCAAAGGAATTTAATGTACTTGCTTTTAAAACTTCATTCCTTTTCTCCCCTGTTTTGTTTCTTCATGCAAATGAAGTAAAAATATCAAAATAGTCAACAGTTCCACAACTTATATCTTATATAAAATATTTAACTTGTGAGAGTTTAAGAGCGAGTTCAATTTTAAAAAATAGCTAGTGATGATGTGCAAGTAGCATTTGCTATGCATGCCAAAATACTAAGCCATATATTGGTTGGGTTTTTAAGTTCCTTTCTGGTGCTGAGCAGCAGCTCATCCATCCTCAATTCAATAAATTTTTCCATTTCCATAGACAATTCCAATTGGTATTCTCTTTTATCCACATAGACAGAAAAACAGCTATTTTCTGCCACCAGTTATCTACTGCCACAGTTTGCCTAGATATGAAATTAAATTTCCTCATCTTCTGATTTAATACCAAGTCTAAACCTCGGCCCAGTCCCATTTGTTAGGGGTAGTCACAAATCCCACAACAAGCAGTGTTCTCCCTGGCCAGCCCCAAATCTATTTATGTTGTTCTGAGAGCATCAGGAGACAATGGCAACAGCACCATGATGCAAATCTCCTCACTCCTTGCAGCCCTTGTGTCATTTTCACTTATTTCAATGATTTCCAGATGATTTGTACCCAAAAATCAGTTCTAAACCTCCTATAACTCTCACTTGCACTTACAGAAAAAGGTTTGCAAGAGCAACTCTTTTCTTTCATTCAAAATCTTTCAGCTCCAAATATATTAGAAAGGCTGAATACCCCTTGCTTGTTCTGTCATTTGAAGTAACCATTTTTGTAGTAATTTTTTGGACTTTGGTTGACTGTCACACAAAGCCTTACCTAATTGTAGAAGGCCAATTACGTGGCACAGCTTTTAGCTGTTAGCATTCTATTCATCTTGCACCAGAATTAATTCTCCATCCAAGAGCAGACACAGTAATTTCCACATTTTCATTCAAGAAATAAAACATAACAGTAATTTCATTTTCTGCTAGTCCAATTCTCATTTTCTTCCTTTCTATTGATCCTAGCATCCAACTTTGTCATTTAGAAAATATTGTGTTAAATGTCTGTACTGCAGTGACCTGGATCTTTTGCTTCTCAAGTAGAGACCAACTTTTCACAAAAAAACTGATTTCTAGATGTCAGCTTAAAATTGAAGGAGTCTTTGGATCTAAGCCTCCACAGGGACATGCAGAACATGGTGTTAAAAAGAATGAAAAGGTAAGCTGCTCCATTTTGGAAAAAAAAAAGCACTTATGAGAACTGTTCTTAGCATTTTAAGTTTAAGTTACTGTTCTGATTTGGTGTATTATTATTAAAACACTGTGATATGAAGATTACCATACTGTAAATGCTCTCAATAATTTTAAATGTTTCTATTTATAATCATTAATTTCACGTTGTCAAGTAGAGATTCAAGCTGTTTTCACCTGTAATGACTGTGTGACAATTTCAGTCTCTCATTTTTCACATATCAAATACACCTCGGGGAAGGTTCATTTCTAAAGAATATAATGCAGCAGTTCTATATGTCAAGTATTCAGTGAATATAAATGACCCTGAATTATTTTTGAAAGAGAAATCCCTGTTAGAAAATGCACTTAAAAAGGTGAAATGAGCTCATTAAACTTCTGTAAGCAAGATAGCAGAATCCTACCTTCTGGTCAAGTGAAATCACTGATGCACCAATCTTCTATTGGAAAGTTCACCAAAAAAAGCTCGAGATCTGCAGCAGATTTCAGGACAGCTCACTGCTGGCAATTTCATGGCAACAACCTCTGTTTTGCTTTAGGATAGTGGATTTCCTGCTTCTGCTTCTCCAAGATTGGCTTTGCTTTCTGAAAAGATGCTGGTAAGTACTTATTTCACGTTCTGACATTTTACAGGTTAAAAGGCTGCACATTCCACACTCTGGAGCAAAGCAATTGACTGGCTCCCTTTTTATCCTTGTTCTTAAATAAACACTTCAAAATCACAACTCCTGTTGGATCAAATGCCAACAGTAGCAGGTAAACAAAAGGTGCCATATTCACTTCCATGTAAAGAGTTTTTTCTAAATTAGTATTTGCAACCTTTCAAAAATCCTTTTACAAGTTACAATGGATTTATAAAGGAAAAATAACCACTTCAAATGCAAGACAGTGTTGCTGAGAAATTACCTGGGGAAAAAGTTGATGAATAGAATAAGAAATACAGACTGCAACAGAAATAACTAGGGAAGATCAACATAAAAGTATTAGCAAAATTTGCTAGTATTGTTTGGTCTCATAATTCCCTTCCACAAAAGGGTTTTCAGAGTAGAATGAAATGAAGGTGGCCCACAGGGACATGAAATATTTCTTATCCATTTTGATGAAATCAGAATTAGACTCTCAGACCTGTTTTCACGTAAGAGTCTCCCTACTGTGATTAATCTGCACTTTCTCTGAGAAGGTAAATTATAACAATCCCACTTCTACAAAAGATGTTCAAAAACCATCTGATGGCTTAACAAGTACTAGTCCCACTGAAAGGCACCACCACTTAGGAAACTCTCAGGAAATGACTACTCCTACCTTTTTTGCTGTGGGAGTTTGCTGCTTTGCCATGCTTTGAGCAGCAGCTGAACTTCTCCCTCTAAACTCCAGAGGGTTTTATTACATCCAAGAACATTCAATCCCCCGCATGTTTGGTCTGATTGGCAGCACTTTCCTAATTAAAAGATAATCACAATATTTCAGCAAGGATTAAAACCAAATCAGTTCATGAAATACCCTGTGCACCACTCTACTCCAAACAATCCACATGGTATTCAAGGATAAAGGCCAGGCCCAGCACCGTGGGGCTCATGTGGGGGCTAACGAGGCTCTTTGCCTGTAAACTGGGCATTGTTTAAGCATTCTTTAATGCTGCTCTGACTGATGACCCTGCTGCCATGCTATTGCACCATGTTTAGTTAGATGTGATGAATTTCAGGGAACCCTTATTATTCTAAATTAGATCAGCTTGCTCTGAATGAGCAATTTCTTTCTTTCAATTAGAAGATTAAATTGTTCTTCTTCCTTTCTAATGTTTTGCATAACATCAGCTAGACAGGGTGTTGTTGTGCTACACAGCAAGAGGTTTGTGCTAGCACATTTCTGCTGCTTGTATTGCTGTTACCACCTGCTGTCCCCAAAAATAAAATTTAAAGAAGGGGATGTGTGTGGAAACACACAGATTTCAAAGTACAGGCAGATCCCAGGGTGTAATTATAAATAAATTAGGACATTTAACTGAGAGCATATTAAAAATGCCAAGATGAACATACAGAAGCAATTGTGCTTTTAAGGGTTTGGGGGTTGTTTTCCACTTGGCTAAAGATGATGGTGATGACTTTGGGGACAGGTTGGGTAATTTATTTTCAGTTAACACATCTCCATGAATCAAGTGTCACACAGTGCCACATAGGGTTACCAATAGGAAGAGGTACCATTTGTCACAGTCACAGCAGATTAACGAGGTAGTCACCGGGCTAGCAAAGCATTGGCAAGGGGAAGACTGAGGGGAGAGAACAAGAGTGGGAAGAGATGGGATCTCATTCTCACAGTTCCCTGTGGGCAAAACAAGAGTTTATCTCCCCCTTTCAAGCACCACTGCAACAATGGGTTATACCTTGCTTTTGAATAACAGGTTAAAAGTGAATCTAGTTTAAAAAGAATTAAAAATATTCAAGTATTGAATAAGCAAATGTCATAATCAACTAGAAAAAGAGGAGTGAGGACTTTCATTGTCCATTACAGAATTTCAGTTTAAGGCTGAAACAACAAAAAGCTCACCTAGGTAGATGCAACCACCAAGGACCAGAATTTTGGACAATTTTATGCACAGGAAGCTTTTATATGTACTTAAACTGTCCATAAGAGAAGAGTTATTTTCACAGGTAGCAACTTCTTCAGAGTACTCCAACGATAACAAAAAAGTCAAGGAAGTAAGAAAAAACATTAAGGATTAAATTTTGTAAAAAATCTTGAGAATTTTAAATTAACTGAAGTGCAATGGAAAACCTGATCTTTAAACAGTGTCAGTATCAATAAGTATTTTTCACATTACAAAAATGCATTCAGGGCCACTGTGGTCTTTGTTTTGTACAAATGTGAGTGGTTTACAAAGTGAACACCAGGAAATAAATCTGAGGAGTTTTCTCCTGAATGTAATGGAGACAAGAAAAACAGAGCTATGAATCAAATCTTTGCCATTTAATATTTCATAGCTCTTGTTATATTGTACACTGCTCACCATGAACTTCTAGATAATTTTATATGGAAAAAAGTTCAGAAAATACTCAGCCTATTAAGGAAACAAAGGCAGAGAACTCCATGTTTTTTTCAAGGAATGTTTTGACCATGGCTCCATCAATGGTTCCAGTCATTTACTGAATAAACTAAATATTTAGTTGAAATAGGCAAAGACATTTGGCAAAAATATGCTGTAAATCAGAAGGTCTTATGCCAGCACACAAATTAGAGGTTTCCCAAATTCTCAAAAGTTAAACCACTTGTGTATTAAGAAACTAATCCACGTTTCCCTAGTAGTGCTAGGAGTTTTCCCAAGCAGCTGATTTGTTTGGGCAAATAAGCCTTGGACAAGCTTTTGTGTTTGAGGGGGCCACAGGCAGCAGGCTAAGTGCATAAAATTAGCTAAGTGCATAACTCCTCAATAAATTCCTAGGCAAGTTTTCCTGAGCTGTGAGCTTCCCCATTTCACTCATATCCAGAACAAACTCCTGGCTGCAGTCCCAGGTGAACAAAGCCTGGTTTTAACGAGGAGCTCTTCCTTCTGTCACAAAGGACACAATAATCACTACAGTTAATGGCTTGTGATGCCTCTAGACTGCAACCAGGCACGGCCCACAGACTCTGTTACCCATTGGCATTCCAATACTTGACAAATGCTGTTAGGGGGAAGCTGAGGTACATAGAGAGACGATTTCCTAAATGTTATTCCACAAACAAAACCAGGCTTGG